>VZSC01003541.1:175201-284300 GCA_013398225.1 Steatornis caripensis | reverse complement strand
CCTGACTTATCAGAAATCCTAGAAACTGCAGCATACAATAACAAAATCTTGTTACAGAAACCTTTAACAAACACAGAAAAAGAAATACCATTTACATGTTATTCTGACAATGTTGTAGAATTAAAAAAAAAAGTTGGAATCTTAATTTATGTTTGAAGTAATCTCTTAAATGTAGTGAAATAATTATTAGATATGAGGTTTTATAGAACAGTTATCTTTTTCTATGAAGTTCTTTATTTTAGAAAGAAAATTTGAATTTGAGGTCAGAATCAGAGGATAGAGATTAGATTTAAATGAGGAATACTCTTTCCTTCTTGCATTAACCCTCCATTGCATTTTTACAAACCCAGAAATGATACTATGGTAGACCCCAGGAAGAGCTGAAATACTGCGATGATTTTTCTGAAAACATGGATTAAGTTGTGTCATCTGCTAAAGGTTTGTGCAGAAATGCTAAGTGAGAGATAATTCACACCCCTCGTAAATTATATAGTTTTCTCTCAACAACTGTTAATCTGAGATGAAGCTCACCGGTAGGGGTGGAATGTGCAAGCTGTAATGTCTCTCCCAGCACCAAGTATGTAGGAGGTAGGCTCTTTTTAAAAAAGATCCATCTCTAGCAATGTTGGCACAGGGTGCCTTGTTCTCTCTACTTTTCCTTAATGATAGTCTTCGAATTACTTGGAAGTTAATCCCACACATGATTAACCAGCACATTCAGGAGAATTAGGTGAAGAGTAGGCTGTATTACAGTGCCTTACTCAAAACTGTATTTCTAAATTATAACGCCTTCCTCCTGAGCTGGACCTTGACCTTCAAGACATATCTACACTGTCCTCAACATACTGTAAACCTATGCCATGCATATTAATGTGTGAAAGACATGTTGCCCGCCTACTAGTCTCTCATGCCACTGAAGGTGTGTCTTGCTAGTTCTAGCTTGCAGAAGCAAAGGGTTTTCATTGATATGCTACAGGATGTTCAACCAGTTCTCACTATATCTGCAAATAAACAAGTATAAGTACAGAGATAGATACATATTTTATCCGAGTGGAAGCCATCATGTGAAAATGCTGATCCTCAGAAATGACAGTCACAACTTCTCTGTATGCTTTTTTTTAGAAGGTTATCCATGTATCTGTTTGTGTATAGTATAAGAACATTAGCTTTCATTTCACAATCAAAATGTGACATAACACCCTTCCAAACACTTAGAGCAATGGAAAATATGGACACTGAAAATTAGCAACTACTCAGTGAAAATTCCAACTCATTAATGCCTCAGGAAACAAGATTAACTCTCTATTCTCTTCCACGTTTTGGCCAACACAGTAGCATTGCCCAGTACACAAATGCACTAGTGATAATCTGAGCCCAAATCTGAGATGAACCATGGTCCTAAATTCTCTTTCTATGTCAATCAACAGAGTTGGATTAACTTTAAAAAAGGTTGACAATGATTGTGCTCTCTAGGAATGCTGAGAGGAAAAATGTAATTTGCTGTGGATTCCTATAGTTCTGCTGTGATACAGAATTGGAGACCAGAGGGAATCGCTATCATGAAATAAGTTTGCCTGTATAATGCAAGCCCTTGAGCTTCCATGGATCCACTTCTGCTCAAGGTCCAACACCTATAAACAAAAATACAGCTTCAGAATCAATATCCAAAACTATGTAGATATATTCCTTTATACAAAACTCCTCCAATTCCCACCCACTCTCCACTGAGAGATTCTCCATTTCCTTGATAGGTCTTCTTGTTTTGATTCACTACCTTTTCATGAGAGTTCTGACCTGACAACACCTTGACACCCATTTAATCCAGTCTTGGTCTCTCTATTTTTTCAATAGTATCATAATTATAGCTTTCCCATTTTATAAAAAGTCATGCATTTAGGTCTTTAGACCTTGTGTGAAAAGAATTTTTCCCGTGAAGCGATGAGTTTTAAGTGTACACAGTCATCACTTGGTTATCACGGGTAATGGAGGACTGGGAAAAACAGCAAGCACATGAATTACCCTGAGAGAGTACATTTAGTGCATTCTCTTCTCAAAGCTTAAAAAGTCCTGTTTATCCAGTTTTCACTCAAGAGAGGAGTACTTTTACATAGCAACAGGCAGAGTTCAACCTGTTAGTATCAAGCTCTCTTTATTATGCATTCTATGGACAGTTCTGTATGTGGTATGTGCATGGGAGAGGAAGGAATGGGGGAAGGTGTGGTTAATATACAATTTAGATAATCCACTCGAAAGGATCAGTTTACCTGAAATGTCTGGTCCCTGTATCTCTTCCTTTAGTACTGGTCCTGCTATTTCTGATATAACAGCCATGTACATATGCCCAGTGTAAAACTAATACACACCACTTGATTTCATGGCAACTATTGGCCTCTTTACTTGCAACTGCCTCTCCCATCAGGAATTCTTGGGAGCCAACAGTGCTGTCATCCTCTCTGACCATGCTCCTAGGGTGCTTCAGATGTCTCCCCACCTGATGTATGTGGTTGTAGTGGTCATATTTGGATGTTGCTTTGGACAGAATATGGTGCTCTAGGTCTTTATAGGGAATTCAGATTTTGAATTATTCATGACTTTCGACCTGCTTCTGACTGCAGTAGTTTTGGCTCTCAGTGTTGGTCTTGTGTCAAAGAGCAAGCTTCAGTCAAGGCTGGGCAATTTTCTTTCTCAGCACGTTCTGACTCCTTGCCTGAGTATTAACTCTGGGTTTCCTCAACATATCTATGAGCTTTGGCCTGTATCCCAGTCATGATTTAGCCTGTTATCACAGACTCCATTAACACCAAAAACTTGTAAGACTGGATCTGCTGCCTTAGTAGAGATGAAATGCTTTATGGATGCCTTTTTTGGGTCTCATCTTTCTCAGAAAAATCTCTGTATTTTGCACAGAATGTTGTACTCCCTGAACAGTTCTGATTTCCAGCTTCATTGTTAACTCAGGTATGGGTGACTGACTATGCCTCATTAAGAGCAAGGCCATCTGTTGTCAGAAATAAGACCATCTTCTGACTAGCTAGCACTCATCCTTTACAGTTATGACATGGATTGTTATTTAAGTGTCCACCAGTCCTACGTGTCTCCGGAGAGTGTCAATGATGCTTTTAACTGATCCACTAAAGGTGATTTTTAGCTGCCTTTAATTACATGAATGTGTTTTGCTTAGTCAACATCCAGAGCCAAGAACATTAGATAGATATGAACATGAGCAATTGCACTGGTGTGCAATTGTTCATACTGCTCAATCGCTAGCTTATTATTCTTCCTGCCACATGCACAAACTGGCTGTGCTTGAGGAAGAGTGCTTAGCTCTAAGAACACGAGCCATGATGTGCTATTTGCTCGCAGGACCAGAGAACAGCTTCTTGTATGTTTTATTTAGCAGCACATACATAGCCAAAGAGTCTGACAGTGATCTGCTTCCTTCAGCTGTAAAGTTTAACTGATCACTAAGCCACTGGGGAAGACAGCTAGTTCCAACCAACGTGGTCTGTAGGAGTTCAGTTCCTGATATCCACAGCCTATTCCCTTAAAATTAAAAGTACTTAGTTTATTTTTTGTCCACAAAATGGTGCCAGTGCTAGGGGAGGAGCAGGAGAGAGGAGCTCATAGGGAGGTTGAGGACCAACACAGGGGCTACTGGGGAAGCCCCTGCGGCCAGGACTTAGCCCTGTCTCTGATCTCCGTGCAGTTTGCACTTGCAGGTGGGGGAATTCAGGCTTCCCTTCCCCCCACAGTTGTCCTGGCTCCCAAATGACATGTTCTCTTTATTACTTGACAAAAATTAGGTCACGCAATAATTATCACAGTTTAATAGTCAAACAATACTAAGAGACTACATCTGACAACCCTATGTTGAATAAAATATACTGGCCATGAGTCTGGTTACACAGAGACAGTGAACTGAGAGTGTTTACGCTCAGGTTGCTGGTAAAAATATTCACTAATCTTTAGCCAAGAAATGATTCTTGGAATACCCTGCAGAAACATTTCCCTTAAAATTCCAATTTAAACATACAAAGTATCTAATCAACACATATCCTGTCAGCTTCACATTGGTTTAGCCTGTTCATCAAAAAGTCATGCAATGAAATTAGTTTTTTTATGTAAGTCCAAGTAAACTAAACTAGCACTATTGCACTAACAGTTATTTGACAGTCCATGCTTTCGGTAGATCTTTAGTATTAGGTGGTTGGTATTATATTATATTATCATCCTCTAGCTTTCTATTAATAAATCTTCAGATCAGCTTTTATGTCATTTTACTCACAATAATAACTAATTTTCAGACCTGTCATTCTTTGGTGACATAATTCTGTCTTTCAAATACTGTAGAGTATTCTTTTTCTTTGATTTATATGGTCTTTTGATCAATATCTAAAAACTCAGCTTTACATAAAAAACAGTCAAGAAAATTACTTGTTCCCATGCTAAATTGTCTCCTACAGAAGATTATGGCACAAAATAAAAGCTTCATCATCTAAATAACTGCTCAATAAACATTTATTTTTACTTGTATGATTACCAAAACCTTGTCATGCAAACCCAATACAATTATTGTGATAAAAATACACTATTTTTGCTATCAAATCAGCAGTGAGCAATATCAATGGGGATTCGCTAAAGAGAATTCCTTGGTGTATTTTTCTTTTCCTCTTAGCAGTGTGTAAGAAGTTGGTTTGAAATCAAACTTCCGTTGCACAGAGGTTATTTTTTTTCAATTAAAGATATGTGAACTAGAGGTGAACAATCATCCAGTTTTCTGTTTTAGGTGGGGCTTCATCCCATAGGTTCCGATTAAAATAAATGCTGCAGAAATATGAGTGGTGCGGTGTATTTTGGAAGTGCTTACACAGCAGGAGCCTGAACATGAACGGCTCAAATATCAGGAAACCACCTAGTAGGAGTACAATGACAAATTAGGTTTGATATTTGGTTTTGTTATTTTCATCCATTGTTTTCGCTATTTCCATGAGGCCGGAAATACGTGAAGTGGTTTCAGAGAACTGTACTCTGAAAGTTATGGTGAATTCAAGCTGCCTGGTATTTTTGTGTCATTTCTGCAACTAGGCTACTGCTGTCAAGGATGCTAGATTCATCTGTTTCTGAAGGTGGGAATAAGGTATTTCTAACTTACTTATTACCTGCTTTCATAATAGCAAAAACATAGTGCTTCGCTTGTCTCACAGAAGCAGAAGATTTAGTTCTCTCTCCCAGAGCAAAGTCCGAGCCCATTTTAGGGAGCTGGAGTTACTTCATCAAAGCTAGAAATGTATCCTAAGCTGCAATAATACCATCAGAGTGAGACCACAGCTCAAGCCTTTATGCTTAGTTACTTTTTTCTGCAGGCTAGATAATTAAATTAATTTTAGAAAGATTATTTTATTCTTTCAACAGAAAAAAGGACTGCTTAAATTGAATATGCAATATTTTCTATTTATATTTACTCTATTTTTGTTTCTTAACAACTCATTGGTTTCCATTCATCCCAACATAACTTGCAGAACCCTAAACATGCTTTTCTGCTGCTATTGCGAAAACTCAGTTGTAAACTCCATACAGTGATTTCAGATCGTTTTGCATTTGGGGCTTCCTTTTAAGTACTCAGCGGTTTTTGCAAAGTGCTCAGGACTGTAAGGTAAGTACACTGTGGCATCTGAAGGAGGACTCGCTGGCCGGGTGGCTTCTGAGTATTTTCACAACCGTGTTACAGAATAGGTTGTGGAATTGCAGTTTGCACAGCAGCCTGGTGTTAAAAAGTCAGATTTTTATTTATCAATAGACAAGTAAAGCAGAAAGGAACTCAAGTGATAGCTAAACAGCACTATATGCAAAAAGGCAAGTTATCTAAATACAATTAGCTGAACATGGTCCAATACATGAACGGACTAGCATGCCACCTATCTTTTACAAGTTAAGCTAATAACGCTACACATATAGATTATATTAATTTAACTAACAGCACTTCATGTCATTATTAGAGTTGAAAGTCAACAAGTTTTCTGTCTGGAAGATGTACCAAATACAATTCATACAACCAGGCTAACTGTTTTTATGTAGAAAGTTTCAGAGACTGGTTATTTTCCATTTCCATAGAAATTGTTGCCTCATTTAACGTGTGCCTTTCTCCACTCATGAGGATCTTTCAGGAATGCACAGTTAATTAGAGAGGGCTTCGCAGCGGCTTTTACCACATTTTGTGATTTTTCCTGTTCATTTTGCACCTCACAAGGCAGAATTCTGTAGGTAACTTTAAAATCAATGGTTTCTGAGTCTTTTAGCACAAAAAAAAAAAAAAAGGTCTGTTTTATAAAATACCAAGGAGAAGGAAATAGAGATGAAAGAAAAAAAATAGCTACAGCCCACTGACGTGTGCTATTATTCTATTGACAAATGCATCACATCATAGAAAATTCAATTAGAATTACTTTGAACTGACTTTAGGTTCGTTACTGGTTCAACACAAAAAATAATGTAACACTGAGGTTTTTGCCCGTAAGAGTATTTTTTTGCATGTATTTCTCAACTGATGTCATACTTTTGTTTTCTTTTTTAGTTGCTTTAGATTTTTTATGAGGCTTTTTCTGAATGGAGTACAAAATAATAAGCCTATACCAGGAATTATAAAACAAAACAAAAACTTAAATGCAGTTTAAAAATTGTTTGTAAATCGTATGAAGGACGGTTAAAGTGTTGCATACATATCCTACAAATCACTTCCTATTTTGAAAATGCCTAAATCTATGATTTTAGTAATTGTTTTTGAGAAGATAACAGGGCTGGAGGAAGGAGGGACACTGGAAGGAGCATATCTGTATGTGGGTGGGCAAAGAGAGGGCTGAGAGAGGTAGAGGGTGTTTTGAGCTGTTTTGGATGAGGAAGCAGAGAACTAGCACGGCAGATGGCTCTCTTAAAATCAGAATGGCAGAGGAGACCTGCATGGGATGCTGAGCAAGAGGCAGGAGTCAGAAGGGTCCAGATCTCCAGAAGTCTGGATAGAAGAGAGGAGCAGATTATGGATGTGTTTGGGGAAGAGATGAAGACAATCTTCTCTCCTTTTGTCCTCTTTCAGGGTGTAAGAACAGTGATACCCCTTCTTCTCGTAGCAGTCCTTTCCCACTAAGCACAAGCTTAAACCATCTTGGGCCTTTGGGGCCTCTTGGCAAGGGCAGGGCCATTTGCGATGGGAGGAAAGAAGCAGGATGCCACAAGGATGGTTCTGCCACTGGGAGCGCTTCAGAGTGAGTGGTGCAGTGGGGCCGGAGGAGCCGGGTTGGACGAGGGGTTGTGTGAGCAGATGGTAGGGCATCTTCCCAGGTAGGGCTGCAGGAGATTCCCTGCACTCTCTTCCAAAGGTGGGAATAAGGTATTTCTAACTTATTACTTGCTTTCATAATAGAAAAAAACATAGCACTTCACTTGTAGGAAGTTGCCCTTCCCTGCACTCCAAGACACCGCTGCCCTCATGTCTCCTCAACAGCATGCCAAGCCTGTTCTCCAGCAAAAATGGCTAGAAGATAAATGTCCTGCCTGTAAACTGAATTCCTGGCTTCCAAATTCCTTCTGTAATGCCAGCCCTTCCCCACGGATCCTGGGTCCATGTAGGGAGACGTGGCACAGCTTCAGCAGCAAGCTCTGTCCCCTGCAACTGACTGCTCGCCCCGCACCAACAGCTGTAACTGGAAAGTGGAAAATGTGGGCTCAGATACTTTCACGCCAAAGAGAGAATCACAGAATCACAGAATCACCGAATCACAGAATGGTAGGGGTTGGAAGGGACCTCCAGAGACCATCCAGTCCACACCCCCCCCACCCCCCTGCTAAAGCAGGTGCCCCCAGAGCAGGGTGCACAGGAATGCGTCCAGGCAAGTTTTGAATATCTCCAGAGAAGGAGACTCCACAGCCTCTCTGGGCAGCCTGTTCCAGAGAAATCTCACTTTTGGATGATGGTTTTAAGTAGTAGGCCAATTATATATTACTGGGGAAGAGGGTAACTCTTCCTGATATGTTGTGGAAAAAGAAAAAAACAAATAAGTTTTAGATTTCTGTGAAAGACAAGATATTTTCCTCACTGTAAATCCAGAGTACAGAGGGCACTTTCTATGAGCAGGTGACTGGTCAACAAATGACCCAGACAGACTGTCCTTGAATTTTCCTGTCTTGACTAATCCCAGCCTTCTCTGTACACCATCTTCTGAAGTCTGCTCCTGTGACAGGCTGGAGGCATACAGGGACAGCTTTGGATTCTGCTATAGCAACCAGATAAATAAGACCCTTTAGGGAACTTGGGCTGATATTAAGACGTATCTCTCAAGGTTTTAGAAAAGTGGTTCCTTCATTTTATCTACATAGTTTCATTGCCTATGAAAATTAAATTTTATTAAAGGAAATACAGTGTGCTGATCTCAGCATCACTTAGGTACTGAGAAATGAACTGCATGCTATGAACTTCATCCAGTGGAAGCTGTTACCAATGTAGATGGCATTTAGCCAAAAAGAGATAGACCGATAGAGACCCAGCCTAGCAAAAACCCACCACGTGAATTCCAAGTGACTCCAATCTCAGTCACAAATGCTTCCAAGCAGGCTAAGGCCAATCTCCGGGAGATGGCTATTGCTGAGGAACATTAAATGGGAACACTTGATTTGAAGAGGCAGTCTAACAGAAGGAGCTCCACTTGACTATGACTCTTAGAGCTACTGCTGCTCACAGGTCCCCATTTTCTTTGTGCTCCTTTTCCCTCTTAAAAAGCATGAGCAGGACATCAGTGCTTTGGTCATTATTCCTTTTTGCAGCAGGACCTGTTTGTATTGGGAAAGGGAAAGTGACCTCTATTAAATCATTACTCAAAAGAGCAGTTAATTCATCTAAGTTTTGAAATTATTGACATTAGAAAAGCCTTTGCATCTCTCAAGGGGCTTTGTTAGAGAAGGCCTAAGGTAGACCCTTCAAAACCTCCCCACCTGCCTGGCTCAGAGTATGAGTTGATGACTTATCACTTGGAATAAGTAAATCTTCATCTTTATTATGATATGGACAGAAATGATATTTCTGACAAGTTTGGCATGACCTAGACTATATCCTCCAAAACAAACTCCGTCTTTCTAGAAATAAAGGATGCAAATCTTAGAATTTAAAAACAAAGTTTTAATATAGTCAGATCAGGTTTGATTAAGCATCAGCGTGTTTGGGTTTACCTGCAATATCGGTCTTTACAATTTAGTTCTTTCAAGCCTGCTCTCATCTAAACCATTACAGTATGTAAATCAACCTATACTGGTGTGTTGTACCTGCAGGAGATTGTGTGTACAGCATTCTGGTCATGGGAGTGCTGAAAGTGAAGGAACTGAACTGCAAGCATTTAAATTCATCACAAAATCATAATTATCAGTTGTGCCACATACCATATACACCTCAACAGAGTCTATTAAAATTGAAGAAATTATGCAGGTAGGTTTAAGAATAATAGTTATTAAAATTTATCCTACTAAATATAATGCAAAGGGTAATTTCTCTCCATTGGATATTGTATAGTTCTTTGTAACCATGGGAGAGGAAACCACCCAAAAGACTTGCTTGAGGCATTTCTTTCTTCTCCTTTCATTGTGAAATCTTTTCAGCTCTTGGCAGGAAGTCTGGCATTTGCATACAAAACCAAAGAAAATAGTTACAATTTATGCATTAAAATAAGAAAGAATGAGATGAAAGTTATTTTTTTAAAAAAGGAAATTTAGCACATACTAGGTTTTGGTCTGTAATGTGTGATGGACTGACATTACAAGAAAATAGATGCAGTTCACTTTCAAAATCATTTGAATGGTCTGCTTGAGGATTCTAAAAGATAGCAAAGAAGTTAAAAAATTAAACCATCTCAAGCAATGCTCAAATGTTATTTCTCACAATTGTGAAACCTAGGGAGTGAAATCCAAATTTTGTCGTTAACTAAGTAAAGTTCTTCAGGATATACTGTGAGTATTTCTCAAAGTACTACAGTAAATGCAACCTCATCCTGAAGCACCAAAAAATATCATCCTCAGATTTCAGCTGGGACAAGCACCTGAGCAAGTCATGACTGAAAAAAAAACCCAAACCAAAGTAGAACATTGTTTCATAACTCCCATGTACAAAAATATAGAATAGAAATAATCAGAAATTGATTGTATTCTAGAGGTCAAGTGGAGGAAGGTCAAGTCCTCAGTAAGTATCAAAAACAGGAAGCTGATTTTTAGAACAATTAAGAACCAAGGACAAAACAGAAATTTCGATATTTTCTGCCGGTTTGTGATGGTTCACACACATCTTAAAGATTCAGTACAATCCTGATCTTCTATATCAACAAAATAAATCAGAATTGTAACAACTGACTGAAGATGCGAGAGAGCTTGAGGAGTTACTAAAACAAATAAAACTCATTGCCTAAAAGTGACAAGAAGATTACGGTAAAGATCCAGAAAATCACAAACAGCAGAGATTTGGAGGAAGTGAGTAGGGATGGATAATTCACTATTTGTCACATCTTGGAGACAACTAATGATATGGTAAGACAGCAGATTTACAGCTAAAAAGAATTACTCTTTTTCTGCACAATGTGTAATAAAGCACAGAACTAATTGACAGGACATATTATTGAGGACAGATTGTAGTGAAATTAAAGCAAGAAAATAAATGGAGGAGGGGTCTATCGCTGAGCATTAAAACAATTGCTATTTCTGACATAAAATATCCTCAAATAACCAGAAGCTGGAAGGATTTTCTATTTAAAAAGATCCCTTTATCCACGCACAGTACTTCAACGCTCTTTCTCGAATCATGCACCGCTGACCAATGGATCAAAGACAATCAGGAAATAAAAAATCTCCTGGTTTGTGAGAAACCACAGGACTAAACTAAATTAATTATGAGACAACATATAAAAAGAAGAAAAAGAGAAAGTTAGAGAGTTATAGTAAAATCAGAGATGCATTTGCTCTGCACATACGCTTTCACAAAGGTATTGAAGCAGCTAATACTATGGGCCAGTCTGGATGCAAGACAGAGCAAAGGACATGCAGAAGGCCTAAAGGCATGTGCAAATTGCTAAAATAACAGCGCCAGAACACCAGCTCAGCACCATTCCTAGCAGGCTTCATTCCTGGCAGGCTTCCAGGTGTGGCAGGGCTAGTTTTAAACAATGCCCAGGAAAGGTCTGAGCAACAACATGAGTCGGGGATTGTTTCCAGTATGCAATCTGGACAGAGCTGGGCTGTTTGGATCAGGGAACGGAGTTTAGCTAGGCAAACTGTACACCACCACTTGCCCTCAGGGCCACATAACAGGCCCTGTTTCCTGGTATGGATATATGTGATCACAGGGATTTCCATCAAGCTTTTTTGTAGAGTGGATGGGCTGCTTACTCTTCACCAACACAGAAAAGGCTGGACAAGGAATTCCCAAGACTAGAAAATCGTTAAGGATATATGATGAAAAGCTGAGAATAATAGAGCCAGGATCTCAGTATAATGTTATAATGGGGCTGAAAAAGGTTGCACTGTAACATGCTTCCTTGTAGCTCTGTGCAAGTGTCGTCTTCTCACCACAGAAAACAGAACTAGAGGACAGAGGGGCACATCGGTATTGTTTGAGGCTCGGTAGAAATGCAACCTACACTGATGTTCTTGGGACAAGAGCAAGGAGGATGGTCATGAGTATAAAAAACATGTTTTCACGGCTGACGGTAACTGGCAAGTGGGTTATCCTACCTCTTCAAAAAACAAGGTTGTGGGATATGGGGTTTATTTTGTACCTTAGGCTGGACTGGGTCCTGCAGGTGTCCTAAACATCCCCTAGGAGAGGAAGTAAAAGGCCTGGCCTGCTTCCACGCTTTCTCACCTCTGCTTTAAGACCATTCAAAGACATAATTCTTATGAGAGACTGTACAGAGCATGTGCCTATTTACACCATTTGTCTCAGCGTTGCCTTTATGCTGGCTGAATATCAGGCCCACTTCCAGCCATAATATCTGTAAGTATTTCTTAATTCAAGGTGCAGCCAAGATCATGGATATTTTAGAGAATACATGCATTCGTATATGTATGAAAAAGACTCATAACAGTCACTTCTGTGTCAATGTTGTGTTCATATTTAAAATTCACAGGAACAAGGAAGCAAAATACAAGCCTGTCTTCGAGCCTCCACCCACAAACTGGTAAATCTATACAGATAATAGGAGAAAATCCTGTTTATAATGAACGTGTAACAGTGGTGTAGCAACTTTAACACAGATCTTTGTGTAAAGAACGAAATATTTAGGCACCCTGACAAACACTGAGGCTTATCTTTGCTTTCTTTATCTTTACAGCTTGGGCCAAAATCAGGCCACTGATTGTGGTCTACTGGGCCTATGGGCTCTGCTTTTTATTTGATTTATTTTTTAAGAGGAAAAGCAATAGTTTCTCCCAAGCATATTCTGGTTTTGACACAAGGATAAGGTCACTAAGTCAATTATCTCCATCTGTGACATGATTTCTCCTTCCTAGTTCAAAGGGTAAAAATGTTTAACCGCTGTCAACTGTTAAATAGTCAACACCACACACCAACAGGAATGGGTTGATGTGAAGCACCCAGAGCTGTCGCACAGTGCATGCCAGGATTGTTCCTGCCTCCCCACGCTCAGTTAAGAACAGAGTTCTGTTGTCATCAGAATGGCTACAGCTGAATAAAGCAGAATTAAAGCTGAGGTTGTGGAAAATCAAGCAGCTGCCTCAGAGCTGCGTGTACGGCCAGCAGGCATCAACAGGCCATTTCCAGAAGAGACGAGCACAATGAGAAAAGGTGCTATTTATGTATGTAACTGGGAGGATTTTTTTAAACTAAGATAACCATTGCTGTCCTTGTGGGTGTGATGGTAGAAATGGACAGTAAAAATTTAAATGGCTAACCTGGTCACAGGCCTTGCAATATTGTTAGAGAGGGTAATCCAAACTTATGAAGAGCTCCTTTGACCTACTCATTCAGCTTCCTCAGTTCCAAGATCTGTATAAAGGGGGAAAGAAAGCTGCATTTTCAATTACATGTACTTGAAGTGGATGAATAGTGATGAATTTTTATTGAATTTATTGGAGATTTTAGAGACGTGCAGAGAGTCAGATTGTGCACCTCAAAGCTGGAGGAGCTCTTTCTCATAGGCCCACTAATTTCAGTAGATTTTCTCTCTGAAAAAGGATCTACCATCCTGAGAAATAACTGCCTGAAGTAACTCAAATTGCATCATTTTGACTGCTTTGGACAGCTAAAGATAGGAAAAGGAAGCTACTTTTCTATATGTTTAATGTTCATTTCTACCAATAGGTGTGGGAGAAGCCATCCTCGGAGTACTTTTTATTCTGCGGTGACGCAAAATAGTAAGTGCTAAATAACAAGCATACAAACCTGCTGATGAAAGATGTCAGCAGAATTCCATTGCATGGAAGGAGAGGAGTTGTTAATTACAGACCTCATGGTAACTGAGCTGCCAAGAACTAGTAAGTATAATATTCAAATTTATATGATACATTATTTCCTGATTCTTACACGTTCAGATATTTAGACTATGGTCAAGATGGAGAATATTTCTCTTTCTACTTTGAAAAATGTTTTCCTACACTTCGTGTTAATGTCTGTTTTATCTGAAAGTACAGGGGAGAACATAAAGCAGCAAAAAAGGCAATTCAGTCTTATCAGAATTAAAACTATTAAAATATCCATAGATCTAAAGGCAAAAGCAAGCTTGAAGCAGACATGCTTCATCAAGAGAAACCAGTGCAGCTCCAATCAGAAGTATCAATTTTTCATTAGCATGCAGCAGCAAGCCCAGCTCTGGCTCAGGTGAAAAGTGCTGGTCCCAGTGGCCAACTGCTGCCCCAGGGATATAAGTCCCAGGTTAGATGTCTGTTCTACATCAACAGGATTTAGGCGTCAGCCTTCCCTTACTGGTTTGGAGAAATGCCGCTTCATTGCCACAGTGGTTGCAGACACCTACGTTCCTCTCAAACTATGTGCTTGGGTCCTTCGGCAGTGCTAGCGAGTACGTCCAGGAGTGCTTCCCTCTTGGCTGCACTTTGCCACACGAAAAGGTTTTACTCTACCCAACTCCATTTTGCATTCAGGTGAGGCACCTCTGTGCCCAAGTGTCTTTGAAACCTCAGTCCGGCCTTCAAACATCTTTGATGCTAATTGTGATGTAACAGCCATGTGAAGTTCAGTCTATATTTGAGTAGACTAAGTCTGTATTTGAGTAGATAAAGACTAAGTCTTGTCACTGAAATCCCTTGAGATTTCCTACACACAGCCTGTTCGGTGAGCGTGAGATTCATCTCAACTCATTGCAGCCATCTAAAAGTTAAACTGCCAATCTAAACCACATCATCTCAAAGACGCTTCCAGAAGATTATTAATTTCATGTACCATGAACACCTCTCAGATGCTCTTTTCTCTCTTGATCACAGAAGGACCTCAGCTGCCTCACTTAGGCTATGATCAAGTGAAAAAGGAAGGATTTAATGTTAGGGCTATTTGATCTTACACTTTGGTTTCTTGTAATTTATTATGTTTTGTGTATAAATAGGCTCTGGATGGGACGAATTGGTTGTTTTGTTACCAGTGGTCATTAGTATACTTGGACAAGCAATATGCTGTCATAACCTCAATACTAAGAAAAGCACCCTGACATATGGAAACTTAAAGCTGTATTGTCTTATTGGTGCTGGTTTCAAATATTACAGTTGGCTAGAATTAGGCTATTTTAAAGCACAGTTTTTAAAAAGAGCAGAGGAAAGCAGCAGGTCAAGCCACATAAGAGATTACAGTGAGTGGGAAGGGTGCAGCTTTATGTTGTTGATGATAGTTTTATTCTTTCAAGATCAAGTGACTTGCATTATCCTTTCTGCAGCTAAAATTCCATTATGTTTATGTTAGTTAACCAGAAAATACAGGTTATTTTCCCCATAGGCAATGGATTTTTCATGAAGACGTTTAAGCTACATACTAAAATTTAAACGCATTGAGTTAGCTGTTGATTTCCTTTGAATATCTAAGCACACCCACACATTAGTTCGGAACATTTTCTATTAAACAATGGTCATATAAAGTAATTAAAAATTAGTTGTCAGAGCTTCATATTGTCAGTACTTTATTCTGTAATTCTTGATAATGATACAGTGGAAGTTTATTAGTACATTAAATTTATTAAATAAATACTGCATATGTCAAGTAACTGAAGGCTGAGCCTAGTTCAGATTTGCAGAAGTACTTCAATTCTATTTTTGCTACCATTTCTTCTGACCTTATGCTGTTATTCAAAGTAAAGTTTTGACATACTATGATGGACATACAAAAAAGGGAAGATTCAAAATATAAAGATAGAAAGAAGCAGCATGATTCCTACTGTTTTTTGATAAATTTGATACCTAACTACTATTTCTGTCTTTAAAATGTTTTCTGACGTGATTTAAATGAAAGAGAAAACAGAATATTCAAGCCCTAGCAAGTACAAGCAAACTTGGTGCATACAGGTGAGGATTTTAAACCTGCATGCTATTTTAGTACTTGCACAGCCTGGTTATGCATCATATCTAAACATTTAAAAATAGATCTGCCTTTCTGTCCTCAGGAAAATAAAAATCATGGGTTAGTTATTTTTGGTTGTTCTGCCCCAAATCCAAAGTTCATGAGAAAACTCATGCTGAGTTTTTGGTTATCCTTACTTCACAGCAAGTACTTAGCACCAGTGAGGACTGCACTTTGCTGCCTTGTAAAACTACTGTTCAAGGCTTCTCCTGTTAAACATGACCAGGGTGACGATCAGCAGCAGAGATTTACAGGCAGCCAGGGGCAGTTTCTGTGGCAAGTTTGACACTAGATTGAATTCAGGAGAAATAAACCTAGTGCTAACAGCCACATCTTACCCACCCAGCGCTTTGGCAAGGTCAGCGAGCTCCTGTTTTTCCTAACAACTGGAGCAGAGACTCTATCACTCGGTCACAATATCAGAAGCATTGCTGTAGTCCAGTTTGACCTCACACATGCGTGAATCTCTCTGGCTAGATTTATGCTGTCAGATGTAGGTTTTGGGGTTGTGTGAAGGTACTGAGGAGAGCTCAAGGACATCAGAGCTGAGGACTAACAAAATGCAGAGTCAGGTGCCATTGTTTGGGGAATGGGAGAGCAAAAGGTTCACACCTTGTTATTTTTTTGTTACCAGTGTCTCCTTCAACGTAGCTGACATACGGCTTGAGGTATCTATTCTTTCTCCAGATGATATTTCATGCTAATATCTCATGAGAGTTTGGTGGTTATGATTGAAGTGCACTTACCATCAGAGCTCCACTTCTGTCCCGCTAAATCCGGCTAAATCATACCTGAACTCTCAAAAATCTTCCGAGATGAGTCAAATAATATGAGAGATATAGTTTATTTTTGTAGTACTTTGTGGAGAAGGTTTTGGAAACCAGAGTTAACTTCAGCCCCTAGCAGCCTATTTTTATCATGAAAGTACGTACTTGAGAGAGGTCTCATTTGTCTCCGCTGTCAGAAAGAGTGCTTATTACAGAGACTGCTTATTAGCAGTCGGTAGTCAACAGACTATGCCCATGCTCTCCCTCCTAATCTTTTCTGTAGTGCCATGTTCCAGACAGAAGGGTTTAGGATGCTAGCAGCTGGCAGAGGCAAGAGATTTTTTTGAGAAATTATGTATATACTAACACATTGATTATTTGTGTTCTTTAGGATTCACTGTAGAGTTTGCCATCTGAATGAAAGTTGATAGATGTGAACTAGCAGTGTCTAGTTTCCTGTATCTTATATTTTATTAACTAGTAAAACCTGGTAAAACCTAGTTGGTGTTAGTCTACTGATGATTTTAAGTGTAAAGACAACTGTGGTGCAGTCATCTGAAATGGCATGAGAAAAGGAAGGAAAAAAGGATGTGATGAAGAAGAATGTGTTTCTACAGACTTCAGCTGCCATGGTAACAAATAGATTTGTACCAAAAATTCACAGAATAGGTTTCAGGAGAGAATATGGAACGTCATATAACATTTCAAAGAAAGTTTGAGATATCAGAAATGCATTATCAGAAAAGACAAAGGTTAATCAACAATTGTTTTTCTCTCTGATGTTCTTGATCTGATTTGAGATATTTCTAACAGAAAGTGAGATATTATTATGTATAGCCACATTTCCCTAGCAACAATTTTTGCCCCACCTAAGTGGGCGTTCAGAGCCCTGAGTTATTGTTGAGTTTCCCCTGTGATACATACAAAATTCTTTATTAGCTGTCTTGCAGATACTGCTTTCTCACTAGTTATTTAGCATGAACTAGTTTCCTGTTTTATGTGATTCACTTCATGAAAATTATTTATTTCCTATTGAATTCTTTCTTCTAAAAAATTTAAATCAATCATCATAACATTAATTTCATCCAAAGCCTGTGGTTTTGATTACACAGTGTTTAATCAAATAAAGAATGTGCTGGTTTTGACCTGGACAGAGTTAATTTTGTTCATAGTAGCTGGTATGGGCCTATGTTTCGGATTTGTGCTGAAAACAGTGTTGATAACACAGCGATGTTTTCGTTACTGCTGAGCAGTGCTCACACAGAGACAAGGTTTTTTCTGCTTCTCACACCACCCCACCAGCGAGTAAGCTGGGGGCGCACAAGGAGTTGGGAGAGGCGGCACAGCTGCCCACAGGGATATCCCATACCGTATGATGTCATGCTCAGCATATAAAGCTGGGGGAAGGAGGGGGATGTTCAGAGTGATAGCATTTGTCTTCCCAAGTAACTGTTACGCGTGGTGGAGCCCTGCTTTCCTGGAGATGGCTGAACACCTGCCTGCCAATGGGAAGCAGTGAATGAATTCCTTGGTTTGCTTTGCTTGTGTGCATAGCTTCTGCTTTACCTATTAAACTGTGTTTATCTCGGCCCACAAGTTTTCTCGCTTTTACTCTTTCGATTTTCTTCCTCGTCCCACTGGAGGGGAGTGAGTGAGCACCTGCATGGGGCCTAGTTGCTGACTGGGGTTAAACCACGACAGAATGATATTTCATAAGCAGCATTATTTGAAATTTGTCTGATAAGCAGAGCAACTGGGGGTGCCAGAGGACAGAGCAATAAACAAGAAAGAGTGTTGTCACAAGTAATACAAGGAAGTAAAGGCTATGGTGGAAACTGAGGCAGCAGTGGATGCAACACAAAAATGTAAAGATGTGTGTTATCCTTGAATAGATGTGAGCTAGTCATAGAAAATAATTATCACCTGACATGTCTTCGATTTCCATCTGCTCTGAAAAATAGAGATAGAGCTGAGGAAGAATGGGTATCTGAAGAAAGAACAGAGAAGATACGAAGTTTCAGGGACAACTGAGCCCTTGCACATACCTGCTGAAAAACAATACCTGGAAAAGAGATACGTGTTCAAGAACAAAAGATTTATGAGCAAGGCCAAGGAGTGTGGTGGCTGGTGAAGCAAACAAAGAGAGCTGTTGACTGTGAGATTAGATAAAAGGATTAATCCATGTTACTTCTGCTTTGACACAATCGCAATGAGTCACAGAATGCCACCAGTTTCAGCAACAATCGATGACAGTAATTTTTTAATGCCAAAATAAGCATTCTGAAACACAAAAATCTTTGTGCTAGCCAATTGTTCCATCATACCTAACAGGGTGGATAGAGAGGGATGCATACTGCACAAATAAGCAAGAAACTGCCCCTTGAGTATACTCTTTTTTATTTTATGTGTATTTTACATTCCTATATGTATAACCCAAATACATTTGAGGTACTTTATTTGACGGGCCAACCTTCATTCATTGCCTTTAAATCTGTTGCATATTCAAAACAACAGTAGGAGTGTGTTCCTTATAAAAATTACCTAGGCATCACAAAGTATCCTGTCAAATACTTGGAATGAAGGCATCTCAGTCTCGTAAGTATTTTAAAATACCATAATTACTTTTTAAACAGCTTTCAGTTCAAGAAACCAAACACAGCAAGTTAAGCCTATTAACAAAAGATAGATATCTTGTGTCAAAACCAAGTAATTTCTTTATGTTAACTATCCACCAAACTTCCCAGTTACACTTATCAAGAGATTAGTTGCTTTTTTTTTTTACTTCCAAAGCAACTAACAGAACAAAAGAGAAGAGAAGATAATAGAGAAAGTCAGAGGGTAACACAGGTTTCAGATCAGAAGTGAAGCTGCTTTTCTGGTAGGTTTGCAGGGAAAAAGTGAACTTAAAGGGGGAGAATAAGTTTCGCACAATAGTATGGTCTTTGAAACCAATTTGAGTCAACAGAATTCAACAGGAGCTTCAAAGGCTGATTTCAATGACGACCCACAGTCCTGAGAAATAATAATATAGTCACCTGGGTAGTTTTGCCGGAGCTCTTAGTGGAATTCTTCTTGAAAGAAACTAAGACTTTTCAGTCAAAACATATTTACTGGTTACTGACTCACTGACTGATGGCAAAGAAGCAAAGCACACACAAAACCCACCAACAGACAGTTTGATACCCTTATGGAACAGGAACATAAATACTGGAGAAATGATAAAAAAGTCAGAGAAGTTTCATACTTTCTATTGCAATGAAACAAAGGAAGCAAATATTCTTTCTGAATACAATTGTGTTGGGTCTGGTATTGAAGAAATAAGAGTTTTCCTCACGCACTGTTGAACTCCACTGCTCAAAAGCCTTGGAGGAGCTCGAAGTTAGGCAGGTAAAAATGTTGGTAATATGTAGCCTTTGTGCACAAACACTCATGTGTCACACTTACAATAAAATTGCAAATACTTAAATTGCTTTGAAAGTTCAGTTAACAGTCCATTTTTTGGCTATGACCATAAAACTGCTATGAATATCTTCCACTGGAACCATTTTTCGTAGCACATTAGGTTTGAATGTGTCCTTGTTATCTCGTAAAGATTCCTTAACTGCCGTCCCTTATCTACTTAGAATGAATCTGCTTAGAACATCACCATCGACTTTGCCTGACCGTCCCCCTTCTCTCTTTCTGTGAGCTTCTTACTATCTCCTACATATCTTTGGATGCTTTCTTTGTTTATATATGGATTTTGGTTCATTACCTGTTAAAAACCATTAATTTCTTTGACCTAAATTGTCTCCTCTGCTATGAAGTATTCTGTCAGTGTTTTTAAAATATCACCCCTACTGCTGTTTGAAACAATGCCCTTAATGTTTAGGATTGGCAAATTGCCAGTTGACCACTGGATTCCCAGAGATATTCAGTGCAGTTTTCAAGTGAAAGCAAGAGTCTCAATTTCAGGAATAGGCAGCATGGGAACAAAACATCAAACTGACGTGGTCTCAAAGGTGCAGTTGCAATGCCAGCTTGATATCTTCAAAAGAAGTAAGATAACTGTGTTTCTACTGCTGTTGTGTTCAAAGCCTCATTGTTCTAAGAAAGGTTGTTAGAATTAAGTTTGGAGAGAGAGATGACATACGGGCTTCTTTTGCATGTGAATGTTAAAACTTTGTGCATGCTACAATGCAGACTTTGGCTTCTGTGGGGAATTTTGCCCAGCTGAGAATTAGAATAACATTTTTTTTAGCCCAAGTTTCCTAATGATTTCTTCTATTTCCAGTTTTCAAGGTTCTTCTGCATCTGTCCTTGACTGGTACTAATTACAATGCTCTCTTTAAACTCTCATCTTCTCCACCAAGTGTTTTAAAGGGTGCCAAGTATACCATCCAAATTTTGTGTGCTGCTTCTGCCATCTCCTGTATATCTGTTTAATCTCTGACAGGTTTGCAAAATGCAGGAGAGGAGGAATAATTTAATATTTATCAGCAAAACCAGTTTGAGCATAGCAACAATACAACATACTCCAGAAATAAAAGAACCAGGAAAGACCCCAAAACTCATGATAAACCAATTGAATAGGTTAGATATACAGAGGAAGAAAAAGCTCTTCATTTTATACCTTGACAAGTGGGAAATATTTAACAAAAAAAAATAAGATGGACAATGTTTGAAAAATGTCTTGACTTGGGAAATTAGCATCTTATTTATTTCGTGCAGGGCATTATAGCAGAAAGATTTCAGAAAATTAAATGAACAATGACAAAATTGCTGTTTACACACTGTTTGAAATGAGTATTCACAGTTACTGCACAGATCTTTCTAGAATTTAGTTGTGATCGGGTTCATGAGACCTTTATGGTTCTATTAAATGAGCTTTAAATGAGCTACATACAGACTAAGGACTAACCTAAAGCCCACAGAAGTTATTATAAGTTATTTGTCTACCGAGGCAAGAAATCAAACCTCTATTTCTTGCACAGGTTTCAGGTCACCTACAAATGGACTTTTTCTTGCTTGCTTACAAGAGTTCTTCTGAGCTTACCTAGCAAAATTCTTTACTCTTGGAGAAAACAAACTTCCCTCCCATTAATCAGCTTCTTTCTGCACCAGGGGAACACTTGTTCCTCCTGAGAGCCCCACAGAGACAAGAAAAATTGCATTAAAAGAAAAGGGAGGAGGAGGAATTTGCAGATGCATGGAACACCAAGTGAACAAGTGGGAAGAAAAACTGAGTGTCCTGAAAACTTATCTTGAAATATTGGAAGAGAGGGGAAAGAAATAAAATAAAAGGAATCAAGGTTGCAGGAAGCTGAGAGAAATGATGAGACTATGGATGGGCCATGCAAGATAAACTGTATGCTCTGCATGGGCATGCTTGCATGTTTGGCCTTAATGAACCTTTGCAGTAGGGAGCATTTTCCCTACCCATTGACAGGTAGGGAAGTGACCTCAATTAGTCTTACTGCATTACAGATAAAATATTGCTAGAGATTATTTTAGTGAAGGCCATACATACCTTAACTTACCAAAATTACTTTATGCAGCATGCCACGGCAACACCATGAGGCAAGGCTGCAGACTGAGTTTTCAGGTGAATGGGAAACTGCAGTCTCCTCTCCTGCTGCTGCTTCCTGAGGACGGGTCACATTGCCACAGGCCGCAGGTCCTAGAATGCACATTGTTCTGCTGTTCAAAGAAAAATAGAGGATAAAACTAAACATCTAAACAGTAATCCAAGAAAAAATGGTCAATTGCAGATGCCACTGTTTTTAGATAATAAAAAAGACAGTCTCAAATGGTTCAGAAGGGCTACGTGATTACTGATGCACGTGCTCCGAGGATAACAGAGGAACTAAAATTTTCCTACATGAGACCTAAAATCTGCAGGAAGTTAATCTTTTAAAAAACAGCGCTTTCAAAAAACCTATGTACGTGACTCACCACCAAGAGAAGCTTAAAGAAAAAAAGCAAATAAACAAACCCAAGCTTAGTTACTTGCTCTCTCTCCCCCCACGCCTCTGCCTTTCTTCCCCTCTTCCCAGGAAAGATTCAGACGAGTTTATAACAATGAAGAGCATAGCCCTGTAAAACTTTAGAGAGGCCAACAGAAAAAGCTGCTTTGACTGTCTCCATTGCCCCCTTAAAGTGTCAGTTGCTGGTGACATTAAAAGCTCTCTGCACAGACTCTAGTTTAAAATGAAGTGTAGGAGAAGTGAAATCTAACCTTATTTAAGTCAGTGGGAGTCTTATCATCAACACTGACAGCAGCAGAATTTCACACAGGATATTTACTGTTGGCGTCCGGGTAAATAGCCCAGCACCTTTTTTAACACTCGGCTGGAAACTTTCTAGCAGCACAGTACAACCGAATCTTACAGGCTGATCCTTGCTCTGTCAGATAGTAACAGCAAAGGTGAGCAAATCTATACAGACAGGAGTGGCAATAGTTACACGTTTGCAAGGTTTCTTGGACTTTTACAAATGGGAAGTTCTTAGTGACTCATATGAGCTTTGTTACATAGTACCTTCCGTATAGGTGACCTCTAAATTCTTTGCAGACTTCAGTTTTATGAGAACTTAAATTTGTGTTTTGTTCTGTTCATTTTGACTGCCATCATCCTTGCAAACGGAAGGGTCCGTCTCAAGTCTGAAACACAGTGGAGATAATTTTGCAGTTCTTTTGCTGCTTATTTATATCTACTTCCAGTAATTCCTGTACAAATAATATTGAAATACAATAAACAGCCTAACTTGAATTGTCAGTTTGAATGTTTGCAGCTTTCAAAAAAGCAAAAAGCTGCAAAAAACTATGATTCAAGAGCATAAAGAAATTGTGATTAAACGTTTTGATCAGCAAGCAGATACTGTGAGGTAATTAAAATTGGACAGTTGTTTATTAAATAGAAGCTATGCTATCTGAACAAAAATGCACTATTTTCCTTTCCTGTGCAGCTACGTATGAATGTGCTTAACTTCTTCCCCCCCAAATAAGAGTGAGAAAGAGGAGTTACAATATCAGAACCAGTGTTCAATGGAAGCACAGAAACACTGGAGGACTTAAGCATCACAAGCGTATTATTCATATATATTTTTGTGCCATTTAAAATGCACAAAAGCTGGAACACAAGCAGCAATTTCTTTTTTTTTTTTTTTTGTTAAGACCATTCTTTTTGTTATTGCCATAACCCATACTTTTGATTCACTAAACTAAAGGTCTGTCAATACTCAACTTTTAGCCCAGGCAGGGACTCTAGAAGGGCATTCTTGCAACCAGATTGCACTTTGTATTTGATACAGAAAAACAAAGAGCAAGCCAGGCATGTTCTGTCTTCATCTGTTCTGCAGACTGTTTTTTCCTCCTGCTTCTCGCTCTCTTTTTCTTTCTGTTCTGTTTCTCCATTTAATTTCTTCATGCTCCTTTCCAGATCCCTACCAAATTTTTATTGAAAAGAAGATGAACTGTATGCTCTAGATTCTCACGACTTGGCATTGGCAGGCACATTCTTGCCCATCTGAGGTTAGTAATTAAAAGGCATCAGTTTATGAAATTTCATTCAGAAATGAAATGTCAGAATGAGTCCTGATTCAATATATTAATTCAATCTATTAAAATGGCATAAGTAAGAAGTATATGACCAAGGGTTTTATGGTTTTGCTTTTCCTTCTCACTTGTGCTAAATCTTTTCAGTTTTTGTAGCATTATCTTCTTTGATAAGATTTGTTAAAACATATGTAAATCTAAGTCACGTTTTCTTCAAAACAGGACCTAACTGGTTTCTCGCTATTGACTGTATCAAGTGTTAGGAATGAGGTTCTTTGAATCTCGGTTTCTTAATTGCCTTAAAGGAGATATTGCTGATGTATTTAAAGGTATTCTATTTTCTGTCAAAAATTACTCCAACATTTTCAGAAAAACAAAACAACAAACAGGTTAATCTATTTTTATTTATTAAGTTATAGGTCTAACAGATTTAAGAAACAACCGAGTCTGAATTGTGTATGGGGAGGGCACTAAATTGTGTTTTATCATGCTAAGTACTGTTTGAACAAAAAACCTCTGTAGTGTTAACCCAGTATTTGTCTCCAGAATAAAAAAGAAATCCTCTATAAAATAAAACTTAAAAGAAAATGGTGTTTTCACTTAAGTAAAAGCTCTTCCTGTGCAGATTTGGAATTTATTTACTATATAGAATATTGCGCTTCATTGTGGCAAGACTTCTGTAAATGAAGATAAAAGAAATAGACATCAGTTTCCTGAAAGACAATTTTCAAGTAACTCTAACATTTCTTAATGGATATTGTATTGACTTATCTCCATACGTATAACACATGGTCGTATGCTTTCCAGTTATTTATTGCTCTAAAGTAACGACTAGTATAAACTAGAATGCAGGCCTGGGTAAATGAACATTTAGCTAGTTGTTTATCTTATAGTAAAATCCAAAGCATGCGTCAGGGTACAATGGTGATGTCCTGAAAGGGACCATCACTAAGATGAGCAAGGAATGGACAAGGAGAATCTAGAGCAGTCTTTGTCTTTGAAAGATCTGGGTTTGTGACAAATTGCTACAACACATCACCAAGAGGAGACAATTTCGCAGGCAATTTTTGTGTTGTGTAGTTACATAAACTCAGCTTGTCCCATTGTATTTCTGTTCCATAATACAATATAAAATCAGATTCTTCTTGAAATCTCACAGTGATTTGGGAATTTAAACAAAGCAGCCTATCTTCAATTCAATTTTCTTACTTTTATGGACAACAGAAACATAAATACAGACATCGTCTTCCGGTGAGTCTCTATGTAACTGGGTCAAAGCAATGAAAGGAAAGAAATTTAGGTACTACTCCAGTCCCTCCTTGACAAAATTTAAAATACAATGCATCCCTCAATGATCTGTCTTGCTGCATTAAAATCAATGCATAGTAAGAGAAAATGGAGAGGGCTTTAGTTAAATAAAACATGACCACATGAAACAAGGAATTTTATCATAGTCATAGGAATTTTATCATAGTCAACAAAGCTAATACTATGCAAATGACAACCTTTCTAACTACATATGAGGGAGTTAGACTGCTGAAATGTTGATTTTTTTCTCTCAGTTTTAAACCCCAACATCGTTTTGGAACTTCTAAGATTCTATATATTGTCTCATGGAAGTCCTCACACCCCCCTTCACCCATACTATTCCCTCCAAACAGAAAAATTTCTTGGGAAAGGTGAGGACTTCTAAGTTTCTCTAAGCACTTGCTAGAGAAAACAATAAAAGGTAGCAATGACAACTGTATCAATTTTCAAATCTGGCAGTTAACCTATTAGTTGATAATTTATTATAGTTACTCATAATTATATTTATTCATAAAACTTATGCTGACTAATTTGCTTTTTCTGGGTCTATAGCACATGGGTCTCGAGACAAAGTCCACAGCATATTATTTATTCAACAAATATGATGAGTGCTAGAGCAGAAGAGACAGATAGATGCAAATTATGGAAACTCTGAATTCTTTCTAGCTGGATATCATAAGTAAGTTTTATCCATTTCTTATGCTTACAAGAGAAAAGGAATTTCAGGTTCATTGGCTGCAGTATGCAGAAGGATCTGCTTATTGATTCCTGTGGGAATAAACAGACAAGTTTCCAGATATTTTTGGTGGAGAACAGGCCACTTCGAGATAGAAAAGCAGCAAGAGCTACAGATCTCTCTTCTACCTGAAGCCACAAGAAGTCAAGGGTAGTGAAGGAAAGAAGGAAAAGGAGAACTCAGCTTTTAAAGGCTTACCTGAATCCCAGCGCAGAAGCAGCTAAGTCATCTAACTCTGTTTTTCTTACCTGCATTTTCTCCCTTGGAGAGATTAGAGCTGTCAAGAGATAATGCAGCAGATGGATCATCTTTCTAAAGCACAGCAGAAAAGCTGATTGTGATTATAGCAAGCGAAGGAACATCACTAAAAACCATCACTTGTGACACAAGCACCCACTTTACTAGTTAACAAATGGCATGATTGTTCCTGCTGGGCCAAAGTATTTCCTGGCTGCTCTTTCTGCTCTGGTTCACCGCAAGTGCTGCTCTAATTCAGGAATTTGTCAAGGGATACAACTGTTGTTTGTACACACACTGGTGCTGCTGGAACAAAGCAGGCATCAAGGAGAAATGAGTCGAGCCACTACAACTCAATTTCAAAATCTTTTTGAATGTCACTCAAGAAAGACTGATGTTGGAAACCAGCCACAGATGTGTGCACATACCCTCCTTTCTGTTTCAGTCATGTGCATGAGGGGAGTTTTGAAAGTGAAATGTGAAAACTGGGAGCTCAATAAAGAAACAGCCACACTTGATTTTGGCAAAGTACAAGGTACTTTGTGGGTTTCTTTGCAGAAAATTAAGGACAAATGCATTTATTCTTCATGACCTCCCACATGAAAACAACTTTGAACTAGGAAGATAACATTGCTTTGTGCTGTTTCGTATCCTTGTTAAAAACAATGCTAGAGAGTTGAGCACTGTCTCTCCTCTGGCTTCCTCACTTATGCTTTGTGTACGAATAGGTGGCCTCATATCCCAATTTGACTCTTACAGGAAACTGCAGCATGGAATGGTGGGCATGGCAGGGGACCAGTCGTAGTTTTACATTCTTTTGCAGAGGAACAGCTGCTCGCACTGTCCCTGCCTTAAAGCCCTTTAATCATTGATATACATATATATGTGAGTATGTGTGTGTGTATATATGCATATACATGTATATATGTATATATCAGAGGATCATAGAATGTTTTGAGTTGGAAGGGACCTTAAAGATTATCTAGTTCCAACTCCCCTGCCATTGGCAAGGACACCTTTCACTAGATCTGGTTGCTCAAAGCACCACCCAACCTGGTTTTCGACACTTCCAGGGAGGGGACATCCACAACTTCTCTGGGCAACCTGTTCCGGTGTCTCACCACCCTCATTGTGAAGAATTTCTTCCTAATATCTAATCTAAATCTACCCTTTTTCAGTTTAAAGATGCTACCCGTTGTCCTATCACACCATGCCCTTGTAAAAAGTCCTTCTACAGCTCTCTTGTAGGCACTTTCAGGTACTGGAAGGCTGCTATAAGGTCTCCCCGGAGCCTTCTCTTCTCCAGGCTGAACAAACCCAACTCTCTCAGCCTGTCTTCACAGGAGAGGTGCTCCAGCCCCCTGATCGTCTTTGTGGCTCCTCCTCTGGACTTGTTCCAATAGGTCCATGTCATTCTTATGTTGGAGGCCCCAGAGCTGAATGCAGTACTCCAGGTGAAGTCTCATGAGAGCAGTGTAGAGGGGGAGAATCACCTGACTTGACCTGCTGGCCGCACTTGTTTTGATGCAGCCCAGGATATGGTTGGCTTTCTAGGCTGCCAGTGCACATTGTCAGCTCATGTCCAGCTTTTCATCCTCCAGCACCACCAAGTCCTTCTCCACAGGGCTGCTCTCAAGCCGTTCTCTGCCCAGCCTGTATCTGTGCTTGGGATTGCCCCGACCCATGTGCAGGATCTTGGCCTTGTTGAACTTCATGCTGTTCACATGGGAGCACCTCTCAAGCCTGTCAAGATCCCTCTGGATGGCTTCCCTTCCCTCTAACGTCTCAACCGCAACACAGAGCTTGGTGTTGTCAGCAAACTTGCTGAGGGCGCACTCAATCTCATTGTCTGCGTTGCTGACAAAGATGTTAAAGAGCACCAGTCCCAATACTGCCCCCTGAGGAACGCCACTCATCACTGCTCTCCACTTGGACATCAAGCGGTTGATGGCAACTCTGAGTGTGAACATCCAACCAATTTCTTACCCAGTGAGTGGTCCATCCATCAAGTCCATGTCTCTCCAATTTAGAGACAAGGATGTCTTGCGGGACAGTGTCAAATGCTTTCCAGAAGTCCGGGTAGATGATATCAGTTGCTCTTCCCTTGTCCACCAAAGCTGTAATTGCGTCATAGAAAGCCACCAAATTTTTCAGGCACGATTTGCCCTTAGTGAAGCCATGTTGACTGTTACCAACCATGTCCTTATTTTCCATGTGCCTTAGCATAGTGTCCAGAAGGATCTGCTCCATGATCTTGCTGGGCACAGAGCTGAGGCTGACTGGCCTGTTATTCCCTGAGTCTTCCTTTTTTCCCTTTTGAAAAATGGGGGTTATGTTTCCTCTTTTCCCGTCAGTCGGGAACTTCTCCAGACTGCCACAATTTCAGAAAAATGATCGACAGTGGCTTAGCAACTTATTCATCCAGTTAGGGCCCGTCGATGCGTGTCATGAGGTCCCATGGACTTATGTACCTTCAGGTTCCTTAGATGGTTTTAAACTTGATCTTCTCCTACAGTGGATGGTTCTTAATTCTCACAGTCTCTGCCTTTCTCTATATATACATATGTCACTTACGTATATATCTGTACATATACATATATACATATATACATTCTTTTCTATTCTGAAGGACGAACCTCTACACAGAAAGTCCCAGGGCATGTGCAGAAGGCAGAGAAAGGAGGTTGAAAGAGAAAGGTGTGGTGGCTTCAGGCATGGATCTCCCAGCCCCAGTGCCAGGAGTGCTAGCAGAGGCTGGAGTAACTGCAGGACCCAGGGAGGCCCTGGGGACAGTCAGGATGCACCAGGAGGAGCACCATGCCTGGGACAGAGGCTATATGAAGGTGAGAAGGCAGCAATTCATCACCCAGCCATGGAAACAATGCAGAACAAGGTTGAGTATGGGGCCAGTAAAAAGATGAAAGCTCTGTAGTTTCCAGAGAGGAGTGTATGGGTATGAGGTGCTGTAGACATGATGAGTCTTGCCACAGTGCCTTGGCAGAACCTAAGATACTCAATGACATGATGGGAAAGAGCAACACCAGCGAAAAAAGGCAGGCCCAAAATCTACCTAAGGGATGCTGTTGGGCTGCATGCCTATTCTCATGTGAATGAGATGCACTGAAACCCTAAAAATACCCACACTATCGCATCCTATTTTATCCTTTTCTTCAGGTCCTTTCCATCTGCCATGCAGAGCTGTGAGGTCTGTGTTTGACAATGAACTTGCCTTTGCAAAACCTCTGCAGGTCTTGTTCGCCCAAGATCTGCTGCATTAACCATGGGCAAGGTCCATGCAGGTTCCTTCAGCTTTCATCTCCCCTCAAAATACAACAGATATACTCAAAGACTTTGGAGATGGGGGGTGGATCTGAAGTTTTTCCCTGAAGGGTTTGATACTGATCAGTAATCATATTGCTATCAAGCCCCCCAAAAAGTAGTTGTGCTTCAACCAGCAGTTCCAACCAAAGCATTATTATAATTTCAAGTATCTTTACGTGCTTATTCCCTTTTATTTCTAAAAAAGAATAGAGGGGGGGAAAGTCCAGGTGAGTTAGGTTTCACAAACTGCATTAAGGAGTTTTATCTTCACTGTATGAGATAAATGTAGTACTAATCTTCATACTACCATTAAAGCTTAAGCTCCTGCCATTACTGTTTATTCCATGCACTCTATAATATATGTTGAAAGAAATGTTACACATAATGTTAGAAGAATGCAAAATGGTGATGCGCGTGGGAAAAAACTCAACTACACCTTGTCTAATGAACTGAAAATAAATGAAGAGAAGCTTGATTAATACATTATTTAGTTCAAATCCTCAAAACCTGTGATTATTTATTTTCCAATGGTAGCTAGAACAAAATTTCTTCAAGGTGCTTATTTTGCAGTGGTGTAAGCCAGTATCAATGCATAACATGGTTTCGATATTCTCTCTCCAAAAGCTTAAAACAAAGTTATTCGAGATATCTTGTGGCCACATCTTGTGGAGTACAAGTAGTTACCTGAGTACAGTTCATATATTCTCCTGCCAACTGATTCACTTATCTGATCCACAGTATAGATAATAAACTTCAGTCAAACACAAGCAAAGTCTATTACTGTTTTCCTAGGTATCACCTGCCTTCTATCCATACCAAGCAAAGGTAGAACTAATATTATAGCCAAATTATTTAATATATATATATTTATATATATATATAAATTAAAAGCAGGAGATACTATCTAAGAAATAGTAGCTACCTATATAAAACTTCATGCCAGGCAGGTGTCCTGGGGAGCTGAAAAGGTGAGTTTTCACTGCTGCATTGGAGGTGTGAACCTGAGCACAAAGCCTGACCTAATAACGTGAATACTTTGTGTTGATGCTCTGTTTTTTTCCATCTCAGTCTTCTTTCATGATGTAAAATACAGTCCACATCAGGCACTCCTGAAGCTCAGAAGTGTCTCACTTACCAACTTCTCTTTGAACTCTGACATGAATGTTTGAACAGTTATCTGTAGCTGCACAAGATTTAAAATACCTCCCCTTAGGCATTTGTCCTGTTTTGTGAACACTAATACTCACTCACAAATCTGCTGTCAGGATCGAAGTCAGTTGGTAGTCTTTGATAATGTGAAATTATTCACAGAGCCAGTTTCCCTTGTTACATGCCTACTTGATGAGTTTGTACAATATTGTCATACTTAGGTTGCTGCTAGTAGCTGATATTAGGTGTGATGCATAGTGATTAAAAGCTTTAAAGACATTTTCTAATCAGATTTCTTTAGTTTACCATATTTAATTTCGCTTCTAACCTACTGTTCTTGAACAATCTCACACTTTTTTTCTCTTTCTCTTTATACATTCACATGATGGAAATTAAGTAACTGAGTGGTAATACTGGTGTTTTTCTCAAAAATTACATGAGATTTCCAAAGCAATTTGGTTATAAGTAATTATATCCTGGAGTTTTCTTGTTCATCATCAGGATAATTTACTTGAATTCTTCACAAGCGTTTAACCGTATAGTATGGATGAATTCTCCTTCATAGATTTTGGAGGACTCAATAATTCTTTTTTTATTGTTATTTTCTTGTCCTTCTATTGACACTTATTTGCTGTTTGAACAGATGAACAAGTTTAATGGCCACTTAATAAGTTGAAAACATTAGGTCATTGTTTTAAGTACTCTTCTCCTTTTCTAATAGTTTGCATCATTACATATAGGATAACAGATATATAGGATAATGGAGCCCATTTATTTAGAAGGTAGAAGGCTAGGAATGCAGAAAGAGTAATGGAGAGTGAGTAACAGTAATTAGAACAATTTAAGCCAAAGGATAATGATGGAACAAGAATAGATAAACATAAATTGTCCATCCGTAAGATTAAACTAAATATTAAAAAGTTTCTAATGTCTAAATTGCTGTCTCTAATAATCCCCACCGGACTCCTTAACTTCTGCAGATGGTTCTTAGTTCGTACCCATAAGAAAGCGGGGATCTGACAGCGCCAGCTTTCACATCTAGTTTTCTTTTTGGACAATATTTTTCTTATCCCTCTTGGCAATTAACAAGCTTAAGAGTAAAAAAGAGAATTGTTTACTTTAGATAACTCTTAACAGCAACATGTGCAAGGAAAATATTAAAATTAAGAAATGTAAGATACAGTTTTGACCCACAGGAATTCTTCCCAGCTGCTTTGGTGTCTCTCTCCTAGATATCCTTTGATGTGTCCAAGCATCTACTGGAGATGCAGGACTCCTGCAGACATTCTGCTTCCCCAGCAGGTCCCCATTTCTGCTTATTCCTAACCTGTTTTCCTTTAGGGTTAGGTTTTTGGACACCAGTTGAAGCTTTCTTGACTGGAAGAAGGTTATACACATGCTTATGTATGGTTTCTCAAAACAGACTAGCAAGCAGATATGTGACTTCTATAAATACCATTGGATAGTTCTTCCTGAAAAGGGGAATTTCAGCTACTTAAAGACTTTTCCATATGCTTCTGATTAACTCTACCTGCCAGTTATCCCCACCCAATCTGAACTACTCACTTATCCCACAGGCATACTTGGCATGAGTAATATACTCATAATACATTTTACTGAGATATTAAATTTATACTTGCTCAGTTAATCTTATAATCTCTAGTTACATCACAAACTTTCTATAGAGTGTGTTGTCCTATGTCCCTGTCCAGTAATCAATAGCTAAAATAAAACTATGTAATGCTATCAGGCACGTAAAAAGAAAAAAACCATCAGTGCTTTGCATATTTTCTAATCAGGAGAGCTAAGCCTTCTGTTCAGCATCTGTTAAAGCCATCATATGCATCACTATGCTTGTTCATGTAATAATTGTAGATGTTCAATTAGTCTGAGTCATTCAATGCATTCTGTTGGTGGAAGACAGTTCTCATCTGTATTCCAGCAGGACTAACAAAGTTGCTTCACATAGAGTTCAAGAACGCAGCTTCAACATCCATATACAACTATTTTTACAGTTTGAGATTTCTGTTACATGGAACAGAGAAGAATGTATTTATTATTAAGGATCACAATCATGTTAAGGGATGACCAGTAGTTCTGTGAGACTATGCTGTTCTCATAGACTGGGTTTAAAAAAAATTGAACTTATTGATACTAGTGATATTGGTACACACATCTAAAGTTTTTTAACCAAGAGTTCTTGCTTACATCTGAACAAAGCCTAATGCAGCACACACAGTATTCATTCCCCTTGTATCTGCAATTCATTATAACTTAAACTAATACACTTTTAACATAAAATTTAACTTTGGTTTTAGCTCACTTCTGTTCTTAAAAGATAAATTTTGAATACCTTTGAAAGCAAGAAACTGATACTTCAGTTGTAATTTTAAGATTCTTCCAAAAACAATAAAAGAGAAACACAGAAAATTAGTTGAAAGGAAGTAAAAAAAGAAGGAGTTTTGCCAACCTGAATTATAATTAATTCACAATTCTAAAATGCCTATCAAGCTAAGCTTCTGGACTACTGTATTCAAGAATAATGGTCCTTGACAAAGAAAACATATGGAGAAGAAAATCTGGTAAAACAAATTGGTGCACGCAAAATAATGGGAAAAGGTATTCATGGCAGTGTTATACTTTACACAAAACTGTGAATCTATGCTACCCATGCTTATATAAGCAAAACAAATCTAGATGAATAGTAAAAGTTCCCACATAAACAAAATTAAATGAATGCTTCTATGGTATCATGTAGCAATTTCAGAATGACTAAAATTGCATTATTTGGAAAACGTGCTATTTGCCACAATAATGGTTACTGCCCTATGTGAGGGTCATGCAGGCAGGAATGGATGCAACAGAGCTCTTCTCCCAAATAAAAAAGCAATCTTGTCATAGGTTTGCAGATTGTTTTCTTGCTTCTGATAAATTTTAACCTCTTGCTTTCTTTATATTCAAAAATCATGGCTACGCTGTTGTGAAGGTTTATGCTTCTGCTCCCCATGGACATTTTGACTTCTCAGATATGACTGTAAGAAAATTAATGATCCGGTTGACTTACTCTCCTAGGAGGTTAGCCATCAGAGCCACCCGTTTGTGTGGTATGTGCTTGTCTTTTCTGAGGATTCTGATAATCTTTAGGCTTTCTAGTGATCTACCAAAAGTGTTTTCTACAAGTACTTCCCACACCACTACATTAGGTGGCAAAGTGTAGAAAACACCGTGGTGACTCTGACACCTCTGCTGCCCATTCCCTCCCAGTGACCTCAACTTCCTGACTGTAGACACCAGCCACTCTGTCACATACAGCCAGGAAAACCTTGCTGTCCTGTCAAGTCACAAGTTTCTCTTGTAGAAGAGGTTCAAATGAGGCTAATGTCTTGGCCACTTGCTTCACTCTCCCTTTATTGCCACCTACTGTCCTTCCTTCCTCGTTCACTCGTATGCCTGTTTAAGCTTTTCTCATATAGGGCTTTCTGATTTTTTTACACTAGTTTCAAACTACTGATTTTTAAGACTATAACTTTTTCATTCAAATAGAAGCCTGAATGACAGTTTGTGTTGTCTGCCTGCCCTCCTCTCCTGCTGTTTATGTACGGGTTTTGCATTTGTTTTGACCTGAAGAAACACATATATTTGTGAAGCTACAACAGCTCTCATGCCTTGTCTTTCTTCCTCTCCTCCTCGGTGAAAGTCTTAGTGTGCTAGGTAGCACTGTTTTTTAGTGAACCAGCCCTTCGTAGTCCCCAGACTTTCCCTTGGAGCATAATGATTATCTGCCATTACTTTTAACATATTGCCCTGCACCATTATGAATCAGAATGTTATAGGGGAAAAGAAGTTTCCTTCTATTCCCCTACTGTAAAAGCTAATGTAAGAATTAATGTTACTTCTAAAAGTCACTGGGTATGGGGGTTGTTTTTTTTTTTTCTTTTTGCACCAAAAAGCATGAAGTTGCTGAAGTTTGAGGTAGCATATGCAATAAGCTTTTTGGATTGTTTAAACTCCTTGTTTAATTAAAAGAAAAAAAGAATGAAATATTCTTTCTGATTAATGCATGTTTTATGAGGACGTGTGCTGTATCTTACTAAAGAGGAATGAAATTTAACAATGGCATTGTTCCTTTATATACTACAGAAGAGTAAGCATGGATTTTCTTCTTTTTAGTATGCCGAGTTGACTCAATCACTAAAATCTAAGATTATTTGTGGACTATAAAGAACACGTGTGTTCAATACACTGGAAGTTTATTCTCATGTTTTAAAGAAATAGCCAGTCTGTGTTTGCCTGCTTGCAGCTCAGAGTGGAACAAATGTGGGACATCGGCAAAAGACGAAGCATCCACAAGCTTAAGCAGCACTCAGGGAAGACACTCTGAACTGCAGTTCATACATGGGCATGTTCACACTCCCTCTTATTTAGCTCTGGACTTAACTGACCACAAAAGTAATACTGGAAAACACACACTGAGAAATACATAGCTCCAGTTTTATTATTAAAGTGATAGAAGTCAATGAACAGAAGCAACTGCATGGAAATTAAAATATTTCACATGGTTGCTAACGCAGGAAAAGCAGCATTGAGACCTGACTTGGTGTCTGAACCCTGCAGCAGAGCATGAGAATCTCTGCTTACAATCTAGGGGGTTTTTGCATAATTCAGTTAACTTCATGAGGCCTCAGGTCATCATGTTCGTGTCACGGCACAAACTGCATGAGTTTTATGGGAAGGGTGGGATAACAGCTGAGGATCTGCCATCAAAATAGTTTTTACAAGGCAGGTTTAATCAACGTCAACAGTATGAATCATTATGTGACAGCTTACAAACTGAATGCATACAAACAGGTAATTGCTTCCATTTGAATGCAAGATCATGACAGGCTCCCAGCTAACACAAAACTGTTGGCGGTTGCTTATAAGATGATCGCTATGACTATGAGAATTGATGCAGATGTTGATTCTGTTATGATGTTTACTAAAATCCCATTTCATTTAGCACTGAGGTGCTCCACCTAGAACATAAATCAGACGTCAGATGCTTCAGAAGTAAAGATGGTAATGAGGCAGATATGACAGCAACACTTCTGCTGTGTCTCTTTGAATGCATATTCTGTTCCACCCACCCACTCACTTCACTCCAAGGGTTGTTTATCGTCAGCAGGTAAAAGCAGGAAAAAAAAATAATAAAACAAATCCTCTGAAAAGTTTGTGAAGTCATTCTATACCTGAGAAAATCTGGCTGCATTCTCTTTAAATCATAACCTCCAGCAAATCTTTATTCCAGTAATTTCCTATGGTAATGCAGTGAGAATTAGCGAGTCAGGAAAAGCTCCTTGTGCTTAGTGCATTTCTCAGAAAGCTCATGTGTATCTTAGTACAAATATCACCACTTTGCAACTCACAACCATAGACGAGCATGAATACAGTCATTGCTCTGCATACATTTTGGAAGAGATACAAATTTTAAAACTCATTGCTGCCTTTAAAAGTGCAAATGTCTGCCAGTTTAAAAGGACGAGCAATAAAAAAAAATCTAACACAGAAATGGAATAGAATACTTTCTGTCAGCTTTTATAAATGTTTTTCTTTTAATTCCCAAAATCTCTTTTAAAAAGGTTAATTAATCAGCTATGACTGTTTGGTTTTCAGCTGAAAGGACTTCACAAACCTGTCTCTGCATTCCCTTTCTGTTTCCTTTTCTTCTTAGACTGGATTTCTTTTCACAGGCATTGCTGTGAGGCGAAGAGACAGGGGTCAGTGGTTCTATCTGCTTGTGGTATTGCAGGTCATGAGTCATTTGAAGAAACTGAAGAAAGGTGTGATGCAAATAACCCAGTGTTTGAAGAAAGGCATGTCTTTCCACATTTCATATCTTTGCACTGCATTACTTCCAGATACTCTCAATTTCGGAAGTGTTTTCTGTAGGCTGTAATTGTCAAGGTCAGCTTCTACCTTGTTTTGGAGAGAGAAACAAGAGAACACTACCCTTTGTCTTCAAAAAAAATCTTCCAAATTATGTCAGAAGGATGTTAGCCTTTGATTTGATGGTCTTGTAAGGTCACCTTTAAGGTAATTTTGTGGAAAGCGATATGTTCACTGAGAAATGCTGACAGGAATGAGAGAGGTGAAAAATGTACAGAAAGGGTTTTTTTTTCCTATTGCAAAATCAAGAAAACCCATGACATTTCATGTTAGAGATAGCTTAAGGTCCTTATTTTGTATCTAAATAATTAAGTGTTTCAATGACCTATTAGCACAATAAATTCTGGCAGAACGGGGTTTTGCTTGAGTTTGCTCTTTATTTTCTTATTTGTTTAGTCTGATCTGCTGCAGTTGTGATTTAATGGTGAGGACTTGGCAGTGAACCATCTGCTTCTCAACCTGAGAGACAAGATCTGTAACTCATGAGGTTGTGCTGTTCTTATTAAGTGGGTCTGTCCCTGCCAGCTGAGTTTAAAACCACTCTGTTATGTTATATTGTTAAGTTAAATCATGCAAAATTAAAGGTTACATCAGCTCCAGGGATTAAAAAAAATGACGCATTGCAATTTTTTTCATCGGTAAGATGGATGTGGAGCTTCAACATTAGCTTCAGCAGGCCTGTCCAGTATATACTGGCTGCAGTACATACACCACAACGTAGTATGTAGCCTACTTACACAAATTTAAAGTCAATGTCAATTGATAGTTCTTTAAATAATATGGCCATAAGTCCATGTAAAAGATAATAAACATGAAATTCACTCCAGCTTGTCTGTGGCCATAAGACTTCATTTCTCTGAGACAAAGTAGGGAAAGAAGATGCTGTACCACTGCTGTGGTTTGAAATACTGTGTTTGGAAGCCCACTGGTTCACACTCATTTTTTCCACTTTTCGTTAAGTTCTGGGAAACAAATTGTTTTTTTAAAAGTACTGCACTGGCATTTTAACTGGAAAAGCTTCACCCTTGTTCAAACATACCCAGGTGTGAGATCGCTTGTTGGTAATATAGGAGGCCACATCCGTGTCCCTTCCTTGATCATTCTGATGTTACTGTAGCCAGCCCTAGGAAATGCTGTCAGTGGTGTACCTGAGTTGTTGCCCAGTTCTGGAGCTTAGTCAAAGACTGAAGTTTTCTCTGCATAAAACCCACATGAATTTGAGTTTTAGAATACCTAAGCCAGTCAAGACTATAAAAATCAGCAATGATCCTTTGAAAGAACTAGTCAGAGATGCTCCATTTTCAGATCAATCTGTGTAATTATCTAGAAGGACAGGGAAGCACAGGTCCTGAGTTTGTCCTGCTTTAGTCAGATCCAGCCTTCTCCTTCAGCAAATGGCCCACAGGTGCAAGAGGCAGTCACTCCCTGGCTGGACACCTTGCTCCTCTCTTGCCAAAGGTGGACCATTATGCTGTGCAGAGAGCAAGACTGGTTGTACTGGAAGGGAAGAGCGGTGATTCTGTGAGTGTGCTAGATGAATTTAGTCCCTTGGAAATGTAGGAGCAGTGCCATTAAGTTTATAGTGTCTAATGAGACTGATTTCTTAAGCCAGGCCTGGTCTGGGCATGCATACGACTAGAAACACTTGAGAATTTCAGTCACTATGGTGTAAAAAAACTTACATTCTAAGTTAAGTAGCTCATGAGTTATTACTCTGAAACACAATTCTAGACATGGATTCCTATAATATTTTTAAGTTCTACTTTAATCACTGGAAGTCTTTCTTTGGATTTGACTCCTTGTTTCTTTAAAGTACTCAGATTTGTTGGTAAAAGGGGATGTGGTTTCTCTATCTCAAAGGAATGTGGTAGGGATAGACATATAACCATGATGAGATGATCAGCTGTGATGTGACTGTAGAAGCATCTAAATGGCTAGACATACTTGCCTAAAAGGTGTTGCCATAAAATTATCAGAGTCTGCAAAGTCTCCACCGAGGACTTGTGACATATTAAGGTAACATTGTTTCAATAGGAAATAAACCTTGCAAAAAAAAATTTAATCAATATTCTGATCATCAGTATTCAAGACGCTTATGCTTATTGTATATTCAAATATTGACTGAAACGCTTTATCACAAGGAAGGATCCGCTTTCATTGTAACACTGCAAATAAGTTTTGCTAAAAGTTTCAGATCTGTATTCTGACCACCACGTTTTATATGCATCAATTATTCATAGTGAAGTCTGCTGCCTAATCGGTTGTTTTGAAGACAAGAGGCAGACAGTGTTCTGATTCATTTGAGATTTTGAAAGTAGTCTTGTCAATGTATTCCTTCACATCTTCAGATCAAAATTGTCTCACTTGTATTCCCCCAAAACAGGTGAAATTTGGATGTTCATGACCTTTTCTCTTCTAAGATTTTTTAATTGCTGACTTTTTATATGTTAAGTTTATTGTTAAATAAGAAATGATAAACATAGCTCTTTTTGGTTAAGTCACTTAAGTGAATATAAAAACGCATTAGATCTACAGAAGAAATTGGCGTCCTTCAGGAATTTGGATCAGTGGGACACTGTCATTTAAATGCCTTATGCTGCCCCAAAACAAAATCTACTATTCATTTTTAAGTCTAGATTTTCAGTTTTCTAAATGACTGGGATGTTGCAGATGAGACAAGAGATTATGCATGCATCTTGCTACATAGCTGTCAAGTAATTGTACAGAAACGAAGCATGGGGCAAAGACAAATGAGCCGTTACTTTGTGTTTGTGTTAAAAATAGGATAGCAAACTGCTTCTTACAAAAGTACAAAGCAATACTCAACAGGTCTTTTATCCTGCAGAGAGAGAGTTGTAGTTTTGGAAGGATGTTAAAAATTTATTGCATGGTTTGAACATGAAATTAAACTGGATGGGCCTTCAGTTAGATTTGAACTGTATCCATAGTGTTTGCATGTATATTGTCTACTTGAAGAATGAGGGAAATTGCCTACTGTGATTGATAGCAGTCTGGTCTCTTTTTGAATGGGCATTTTACAATGTAAGAAGCTGTCATTTTTCCAGTTGGATGACACAGCTGGCAGTGTGTGAAATGTGATGTTCTGTCCCTTGCCATGCTTCAACAAGGAAGGCCAACACATGCCAAAGCCCCCACCTTTTACCTCTCTCTATTGCCTCTGTCCTATTGCTCTTAATTATGCTCAGTACACTTGAGCTTCTGCAGTTTTCCAGTAGAGCTCTGCCTCTTTCCTTCCTTGTCCTGACAATTCTGTTACAACAATGTGAATATTTAACACTTGCAAATGGGAAAATGTAACTGCTCACACTCAGAAACACTCTGTCATACTTTAGTGAGCAAAGTCCATCTTTATCTGCATTCTTGAAATTGTTCCTGCTGCTTCTGTGATTTTCTCTTTCCCTTCATGTTATTTTAAAATGAATGACAAGGAAGTGAGTAAAAAGATGCAGACAGAAGACAAATGGATGTAAGGTCTCATGGAACGGAAGCAGGAAATGATTTAAGAACAGATGCCAATAGCCAACACTAATACTGGTCATTGGAGTCCTTGTAATGTCTAGAGCAGAAACAGTGGTTTGGGTACACACGTTCTTAGTTATTTAATCCCAGTTGTGGGATATGGTAGATACTTATACACTTGTATAGCACATTTAACTCTTGATGCGCTTAGAATTCTTGAACTTGTAAGGTTCTGCAGATAAAATGCAGTCCCTGTAAACATAGTAATTCCTCCAGAAGATGTTACAATGCCGAAAACCAGTTAAGACTCATGGGGATTCATGAAAAAAACATTTTCCTGGTTTCATCATTTCTAGAACCTTTATGATTTCTGAAAGCATGGACTTTGAGGAAGGCAGTGATTTAGAAGAATCATAAAGGGATATGTGTTCCTCTGATCTCTTGCTGATTCCTTTGTCTCGAGATGAGATAGTTTGACTCTGCTATTGAAATTAAATTCTTGTATAATGTGAGCTTGGTTGTGATTGTTCCATTCATTAATGTTTCTTAATGTTATAAATTAAAGAAGCTTTAAATTTTTCTCATAGAAATTAAACACAAAGTATCTGGGCATTACAGCTTATGCATAGACTTATAGGAGTCTAGTCTGAGCTTTGTAGAATGGACTCTGTTTAAAGCGAAGATTGTAAAACCTCTGTTTAAATCAGGCATCTTTTGAAAAGTAATTATTTCTATAATTGCCTTAAGTTTTATCTTTAAGATCTGAAATTTTAAACACAATTTATATGGGAATAAAATATTCTGTGGATTTCTTTTTTGCAATATGCCATACTGCAATAGCAGTACTCGTGTTCATTGCAATTTTTTCCACACCGCTCACAATACTGAGGCTGGAAGCAAAATAGAGCTCTTACAATTACATTGTATTTCACTCTGCTGCATATAACATCTGTTAGTCACACAGCTCTGTGTAGGGGGAAAAGCCTAGCTGTTGTCTTAGCTTCCTCTATGAACTGTTCAAAATCCCACTTTAATGCACACACTTGTCAATCCTGACAAAAACTCATGTTATCACTGGTGCCTCTTATAATCTTCAAAGTCTTTGCTGCACCGTGTCTGTCTCACAGTCTGAGAGGAGCTGTTTTCCTGAGAGTTTTGCGTTGCAGCTTCAGTCCTGCAAGAGGGCTCGCGCGGAGTCCTTGCAAGTGCAGCTGCTTCCCTCTCCGGTGTTGAGAGGTGATCTAAAATACAGGCAGGCAAAACCGGCCAGCAGCGAAGGGGAAAAAATACAAGACAAACTGAGATGAGTCACTATGCACCTCTGCTGTGTGCAGCTTTTACGAATGGAGTATCTGCAGAAGTAAAGAAGAGGAGGACGCTTGATATGTAAGAAGACAACTGCTTGAACTTTAGTGAGCTCTGTGGAAAAATGTAATCCTGAACACAGAAAAATGAAGAGGGACTTGGAAGATGAAAATTGAATCAATGATTTTTGAACCACAGGCACTAAAAAGTATACAGTATACCTAATTACTATAATTTCACTAGTGCTTAGAGACTCTCATCACACTTAAGTTCTGATGAGCTATGTGTCATGTGGTCTGGCAGTAAGAAACAATTCCTTTCCCTTCCCCAAAGAACGTGCAAAGTATCTATGAAGTGATCTGTCAGGCAGCTGAGACAAGGAAAGATAGTGACAGGACTATTGGGAAGAACATGAGGTGCAAATAGTAGTAACAAGTATCTTGGAAAATGTGATGATAGGTACTGATTTATTAAGCTTGCATCCACACCACTCATTTTCTTTTGAAGACTGGCTTTTTGCAGTAGCCTTTGCTATTCTAAATAACACATGGTTGCTCTGGGTTTAGTTTTGGAGTGTTTCTCTACACAGCGTGTAGCTTGAAGATATAGCTCTAACATACTTTCTGGATCAGGAAATTAATTTTCTTTCCTACTCCAGGAAAGTAAGTTCAAATTAAGCTCAGCAGCAGGGGCTTACCTAGCCCCAAACCCAATGCTCTTGTTGATGAACCAGGAGAGGTCTAATGTTTTTTGGGCTGCCTGGCAGGTACACTGAGTTTTGGGGCTGGTACCTGTGCCGATGGCCTCATGGCTCAGCCCAGCTGATCGCAGGGGTCCCTCCTGTCCCTGCAGCCTCTGAAGTGCCTCACTTATTGCAGAAGTAACTGCAGCTGTTTCTTTCAAGTTTTCTTTCAAACTTCTAAATTTGTTGAACAGCTGAGTAATATCAGTAAAACAACATCAAAAAGTAATACTACTTGTCATCCGTATGGATTAGCATGGAAGTGCATTTTGAGCCAGCATGGAGTAAGTAGCATCTTCCAGCTGGAAGCAGGGGTAAGTAGCTGGATTTCTCTGTCATCGGTACTGCCAGTATCTGTATACTTCGCATTCATCCACTTTGGAGAATTCACTCATCACCTATCTCGGCACTGCCCCGAAATGGTCTGCTGTATCAAAAATGCTCTGTCTTGAGGCAGTCCTTCAAAGGTACAATGAATATTACTGTGTTCTAAGTACATAATTGATTTCTATATTTGAAAACTGTCTCTAGTACTTTTGAAATACATATCAATTATTGAATATTAAAAATGAGGCTTTAGCTAGTAAGCTTTCCACATGATCAGCTGCAGCAGAGCAAATCACTGACCTGTAATATAAACCACAAAAACAGAGAAGTGCAGCTTCCACTGAACTAGAGAGCCAGTATCATGCAAGGAACCATGAGACCATGAGAAATGTTACTACTCTGAGTGACTTTCAGAAGAGAAGTGTTGTGCGCCCTGGAAGACAGAAATCTCAAAAGACTTTTTTCAAAAAAAAAAAAAGCTTCCCATAATTTTAGTAGCTGTTGCTGTACCGTCACTTCTTCCACTATGTTGTTTAATTTAATTTCTACAGGGCACATGCCTTTCAGAACAAGAAAATAATAAAATCTTACAAAAGTATTTAGGAATAAATTGTGCCTTTAGGTATAGCAATGCTATGCAGTTAGATACCAGCATATTTATATTGCATTCTTTAACCCTGAGAAGTTTTGATGTGAGTAATTTGCAGCCAAAATTATGGAAACCTAACCTGAATGATGTTAAAATTTACTACTGTCAGAACAGCTAGATTTCTAAAAAGTCACCAATGACTGGAAACTCCTGGACTGTTGCCAGCTTACTCCCTTTTCTCACCAGGGATGGGGCATTATTTGCTTTGTGCCTTAAAGGAGTGGACACAGTGCAAGAGAGCTGCACCTAAGCCTTCTCGGACATTGTTAATAACTGAAAGGAAAGAGAGCCGAGAATATTTAAACCTCATCTGAATTCATAGCTTATTGTTTTCATTTTAGCTAGCAGTAACATCTGTTACTTTTTTGATGAATACAAGCTGGGGAAGTTCATCTATATATTTACATGTCAGGCTTCACCCTGAACCTGTTGCTTGATCTACAGCTGGACTGAGCCCAAACTTGGTGGTTCATGAGAGATCATTTCTAATCAGAGCAGGTGGTGGCATTTTACAGGAGAGGTGGTATGAGGTAAACTCAGGAAACACAAAGCAAGTAATTACTACAAATAGTCAAAACACTGAAAAAAGAGCTCTTGGCATAGTGACCAGACTACAGAAAATGCTGAATATAAGGTGGGATAAGCCAATCCAGAATTAAACATTGAGTGACAAGATTGTTTTGGCAAGATACAGAGGCAAAAAACCCTCTAAATAAAAACTCAGCTAATGTATCAGAATTCTGGACAAGGATTTATGAAGAAAGTAAAATTTTAACATTTAAATAAATGGAGAAAAGTCTACTAAAGAAAGTTACTTTTTGTTTGTACTGAAAATCTGGAGCACTAAAGATTACTGAGGAATTGTGATGAGAATCATAATAGGGTGTTGGTCCTGAGCAGGGTGCTGAGCAGAGGGGAAGGATCATCCTCTGGACCTGCTGGCTGCACTTGCTGATGCAGCCCCTGATGCTGTTGGCCATTTCTGCTCCCAGGGCTCATTTCTGGCTCAGGCTCACCTTGCTGCCTAGCAGGACCCCCAGCCTTTCCCCACAGAGCTGGTTCCCAGCCTGTGGTGGTGTGGGGGGTTATTCCTACTGACGCGTGGAAGCAAACTCTGTAACTCACGAGAAGTTGTACAGCAGGTATGTTTATTGTGGAGCCGGGTGCGTAGGGGATAGCTCCTCCAAAGACACGCACACTGAACTCTGAGGCAGATACTAACTTATGCTTGTAACATATACATATTCATGGGTATGGGCTGGATTAGTACAATTATTTCTAGGAATAGGCGTGATTATTACAATCAGTTCTTGGAACTCATTATCATAGGGTCCCTCCTCCTGACGCATGTGTGCTTCTCTCTGGTGGTCGTGGGTTGGGGTCTTTCTGATGAAGGCTTGCAGTCTTCCTCATGGTGTAGTTTTCACCTCTGTCCTGGGATGTTGAGTTGGCTGTTACCCAAACCTTGAGACCAGTTAGAACCAAATCACATCCCCTACAAGTCACAGATGGTCCCTTTATCTCTCGCAGATGGGTCCTTTTATCTCTGGTACACTTGGTTGCCTTGCCCCACGCTTAGCCTAGTTAACCACTTATACACACTTACGGTATCCTTGGTTAGAGATTAGTGGCTTGAATTTCGACTTACGACTTAGTCCCCGTATCACTACCCAGCTGCAGGATGTTCATGAGGTTTGTGTCATCCCATTTCTCCAGCTACACATATTGACCATTCCGTCTAACTTGAGGGTGTCCACAAACTTACCGAGAGGGCAACATTTCCATTCATCTGGGCTATGAGTGAAGACATTAAACACTTATTGGTGTCAGTATTGTGTTTATTTCTGAACTGGCATAAACGACTTTATCCTCTATTTGCTTTCTTCTGCAATTTGACAGCTTTGTCTATGGCCTTTTTCTAGTGTCTTGACTGTGTATAGTCATTTCTTGCTTTGTGTTTCCTGAATTGATTTCACACCTCTCCTATAAACCACTATGATCTGCTCAAATTGGGATTGAGAGATATTATTCACAGCCTGACTTTAGCCATCTCTTTCGCTGCTCAGAAAAGACACAAGTATGATTGAAAATATACATAACTAGAAATCATTGCAGAAAAAGTACACTAAACAGCAATCATTGTATTCTCAATTGGATATTAGATGTGGAAGAACATATTTCCAAATATGACTCTTGAGAAATATTTATGCCAATGGTCCTGACAGTGTACGCTTAGAAGCACTCACAAATTATCTGGGGATCATTTTCAGAGCTATCAAGGCTTACAAAAAACAATACTTTAGAAGTGGACAGGTTGAGGACGCAGAGGAATTAAAAGACATGGTCAAGTTCACCCTGTGAGGTTATGATGGCTTAAGACATGTTTGAAAACATCTGATCTCACTACGTATTGGCCACCATTGCTTTCCCAAACAATAGCAACCACTTAATGTAATAATACTGAATGTAAGGTTTCTGTTTTTCAAACATGTCAAAAGAAATATCTTTTAGTATTACACGTTACAAAGCATGTATTTGAGATTCTTGACAAGGAATTAATTTTATTTTCCTAAATTACAAGTCAATACCGATCAGTCTTGTGGTATAAAGAACAGTATGCAACAAAGGAAATAAACTAATTTGGGCTATTCAGAAAATGTGAAAAGCACACACCTGTTGAGCTATTGATAGCTATACTAAAAAAATGGAAATATTTTATTGTTTTCGGACAAAACAATACAGGTGCCTGTCAAAAAGCCTCCCAACGTCGTGCTACATTACACTGAGAACAAATAAATGCTTCCAGCTCTTTTTGTTGAATGCTCCCATCTTTTCACGCAAGCCACCATGATTCAAGAGCACATCTGCTGAGTAACAGCTAACAGAGAAAGCCGCCAGCTACAGGCTAAAATGAAAATGCAGCGCAAAGATTGTGTTCATGACACTATATCATAATTACAAAGGTGTGAGCTGGTTTGACATCCTCTCTCTGACTCCTCACACCAATGTTTATACTGGCACAGCAAATCAGTAGCCTAAAACAAGATCTGGAGGAGCAGAACCACCCCCTCACAAGTATATAAAAAATTAATCATTAAATTAGTTGGTACAGATAAATTAGTAACTGTTTGTACTTTTAAAAAGGATGGTGCCCTTTGCCTGGTAAAGCATTGTCAACCATCTGGCAGTGCACCTGAATGTGTATTGTGCCTGAGAAACATTAAAAGCTGTAAACCACCTTAAAATCAGAGATTTGTGGTGCTAAAGGGATTTTAAATAACTGCACCGTCCAATTTGAATCTGGAGAATATATTTTCTGACAAGCAGTACCAGGTGTTTAACTGTGCTGCTCTTAAACAGCAACACAAAATTATTCTTCTCCAGAACTCCACTGCACTGTCCTTATAAAACTTCTCCTAGCATTTAACTGAAGTTATGCCAAAGAGGAATATTTTAGTCTGAGTCCTGCTTGGACTACCTATGGTTGACATGACTGGACATGTGACACAGCTGGACATAATGTCCTTGTTAATATAATTGCTCTATATGAAATCTTGCTGAAATTTTTCACTTTTCTGACACTATTAAGTGCAGAAAATCTAGTTTTATTCCTGTACCAGGAGCAGGTGCCCAGGCACCAACAGCAGGGGCCACGGGGTGGCCTCTGTGAGGAGCGGATGCAGCTGCCCCATGCTGGACACAGCATGGTTCGTCCCTGCTCCAACTGACCCCCCACAGGACACAGCTGAGGAGAAAGGTGTTTTAGCATTTGTCTTCTCACTTTTCACTACCTAAATCTATTTAAATTGACAATAAATTAAACTATTTTTCACCAAGTGGAGTCTGTTTTGCCTGTGACAACAACTGGTGAGCAGTGTCCCTCTCTTTATCCCTACCCACAAGCTTTCTCATCCTGTTTCATCCCCTGTCCTGTTGAGGAGGGGGAGTGAGAGAGCAGCTGGGTGGGCGTTTGACTATTAGCCAAGGCTAACCCACCACAAAAGCTTTTCACAAAGAAGAGTTTGGGAAGATCCTTCATTTCGGGGAAAAACACAGAAATTCTGCATCAGAAGAATATAAATTTTTTTAAATTAATTTCTTTTCTGTATATTAACTATTATTGGAATATTTCATGACATGTAAGCATTATTGCTGTATAATTTGACATATCCTATCCCATTAAGTTTCACTACACTGTGGCATATTGTACCAGCAGCAATATAACTCAATACATCCTTAGAACTGCTAGACTATACTATGGCATAATATAATTATTCATATATTTTTTCCTAGCTGCTTTCATGGCTTTGGGTACCCATTTGCAAATATTACCTGAAGATGGTGAGTGTTTACATTTACTACATTAAACATTTCAGTTTAGGTCTCTAAATTGGCAGCCTGGCTGTCCTAAGATCTCTTTTCAGTGTGTAGTAAGCTGGGAGCATTGTAGAGAATTTCAAGCTTCTGCTCTTACTGACTCTCTGAAGCTATGCATCTCAGTCCATAAACTATACTGACAAAAAGAGAGACTGATAGCTCGGGCTTTTCGTGTTACATGGCAAGAGTACTCCAGTTATGCTGAAGGAATTGAGACAGATGCTGAACTGTTTTCACTACAGAAATAAAAAATATCTCTCAACAAAAAGTACTGAAATTTTCCGTTCTCATAATTAGTGTAAATTAAGCTTATCTTCTTTTGTGTTTGAAGAGCTGAAGTGTTTTATTACAGTAAACACAGGAGTCATTTACTTATAGAAAATCAGTAGTTTCAATCACTAGTAAGTAACAGCTGCCCTTTAAAGTTTGAGACGTAATAAAATCTAGCAATATTTTTATATTATTGTGAATTACTGCTGATTAACGCACTATTCAGTCCTGTCATGAGAAAACAGACAAATAAAATAACATCACATAAAATTTATTTTGAAAGGATAATCCCACTTTAAAATAGCATTCTTTTACAATAAAACAATAAACATTTTGTCTCAAAACATTCGTCCAAGTACAATTTAATTTACAACACGAAAATGAAATCAACATAACTTTCTGAAGAATGATTGAATTGATGATAAAAGGTTTAATGAATATTTTACTACAAGGTTTTGTACAGATCATCAGTCAGGTTGACATTTCAAAGAAATAATCCAGTTATATTTAAAAATGTGAGATCTCAGTCTTTGAAATAACCTACAGTTTTTTTCTACTATCATAACATTAAAAGTATGATACGCTTTTTGTGATTGCACGCAATTTATTTTTCTTTTCATTTCTTGATTGTCAGAATGTTAATTTGGTTTTGCATGTTGTTTCACCCTTTAAATATTAGCTTATCTTTCCATGCTTGTCAGGTTTTATAACTAAACTCACTGCAAAATAAAATCAACCCACATGCCTGCTTTGGTTTGACATGTGTCTTTCTATAGAGCAATGAGATACGCTTAAGGGTCTGGGTTTTCCTTTATATATTGCTGTAAAATGCAGTGGTTTATTGCAGACCGAGGAGCACAATGGGAAGCAATATACAGAAGCTGCATTAGGGCACAGATATTGGCTTTCCAGCACCGTGCGACAGAACCAATGCAGATAAAATGGGCTGTAGGATTTCCAGGTCACTAGTCATCAAAGAATATTTGATAGGTTCCTGGGCTATTTAAGAATCTGATATAGCTGGTTTTTCTGCTTGTAATCTCACTCATTTATTGTTATCTATCTCCAACAGAATGTGTTTATACTATGAGAACATTCTACAATCCTTCCTGGGTTTTGTTATAGCTTTATCTAATCTTTTTCTTTTTTCACCTCCAGGTTGTTTCTTAATTTTTGAACAGTATTATATATGGAACAGATCATAAAAATACTAATACTCTCACTTCCCTTATAATACTTACTATCTTTGGATTGCGCCAGAACTACAGCATGTTTTCTCTTCTTGGTTTTTCTTTTCTTCTCTTCTTCTACTTTTGTCCTCTCCCTTCCTATCTTTTGCTGGTACATAAAGGAAAACAGAAGTCCCAAGCATAAGCACCCAAATGGTTAGTAAATCATAGCACATTTAGACCACAAATCATGTTCATTGATCCTGCACAAGTACTTACCAAGCACATCTTATAAAGCCACAGAATACTATTCTTTTTAAGAAAAGCATACAGTTATGAAATCAGACTTACAAGGTAGCATCTGTTTCCCTGAAAAACTGAAACCTCTTTGTTTCTCATATGTTCAGTATTAGCTTACTCTTTCGAGATATACCTCTTCTCTAGGGTTATGAAAGAGGGTACAAAGCTATTGGTTCTAATATAAAGATATTTGATGGCAGATACATGGTTGGTGGAAATCAGTGGAACTAGAAGTTTGTAATTATAATACAATGCTTAAAACTTGTCCTACAAACATACAGTACAAAAATGTAGACTAATTAGTTTTAATTTTAATCAATTTTAGTCAAATGGAAAATCTTGGATTTGTAAAAGATACTCTGAGTAAAAATATAGAAAGGGGGTACTGTTGAGAACAGGGAAGAAAGTTTAAAAAGTGTTCCTTGCACCCTTAGTTGTACATTAACACTAAAATGTTAAAACACTGACTCTTAAGGAGACACCACACTTGGCTAAGGACCAAAACGCATGTAAGAATGACTTTCAGCACAGAATGGCTGCTTCATTTTACCTAGAAATTGTAAGAAAGGCTTTTAAAAATGACTATGTTATTTCAGAGATAACCATGCATATTTCCCAATTGTATATTATTTTGATAGCCCTTGCCGCTAGTCATAAGAACGCAAAGATGTTTCAATCCTTAAAATTCTCACTCGGTTGAAAATGCATCCTGTTTGCAAAGTATCAGCATTTGTCTCTAAAGCGTGTTTAGGCAATGCAACCTGCAATCACTGCACAGGGTGCTGTTCAGGAGGGTTATTATGCTCTCGCGTCTGCCCTCCCGCATCTCCTTCCCATGATGTGCACACCTATTGGATACATCTGCCAGGCATGAATAATTCCCACCAGCTGTCCAGCTGTGCTCAGCTTTGTTCCGAATGGAAAACCGTCACTCACAGCCAGTTTTTTCTGTGCAGTCCTCTGTTTGGTGTTTTGATTTTTCATTATGCTTACCAGTCTGCCATGAGAATTTCAGAAAATACCTCATCTTGCAGTCTTCACACTGTTGAAAACAAACAGAAGTCAAAAACATAGATTACTTTGACCCCCCCTTCTGCTTCAGCAACTGAAAAGGTGGATTTTTGAGCTGCAGTATAATCTTCTTTCAGGACAGATTACCTCTGTCTCCTGCAGTTCTGCATGCTTTGGCAGAGACATGGTGTCAGTCACCACTGCTGCCTTTCAGCTGAACGCTCCCTGATGAGTGAGCCAAATACCAGTGGCAAATTGTCTGCACATTGTAATGATTTTTTTTTTTTAATGCAAGATTTCACCTTAAAATAGTGACTCTTTTTGTCGTCATTCTTTATTGTCAGGCAAACAACTGTAAACATGTCGTACTGTATGATCTCACAGTCCAAGGCTGTACAAACTGTGTGTCAAGGCAAAATTTGCCTTTAGATGTAGAAACATCTGAAATGCAACGTACATGAGGAAAAAGGCAACCGTAACAGAAAGAGAGAGCAGATTCATTTTGTTAAGGCAACAATGACTGTCAGATCCTTAGAAATCAGTAATTTACCTGTGCTCATTGCGTTGCTTAAACCTCTACCAGATTATGCTCAAATGTACTACTCACTGTAAAGGATGCGGAGCCTTAGAAGTCCAGTTAAGAAAGTGATTTTTGTAGAACTGGACTTGCTTTCCACACATAACCAAATAGAAGAGATGCAATAAGACAGTCTTGAAAGGAAGGAATATAGAAGGGAAAAAGAAAACAGAGAAGTTGGATTAGTAGTAGCCAACCCCAAAAATTCAGGTTTCTGATCAGGCGTTTACAGTTTGGATACTTACTCAAAACTCCGACACTTTGCATGAACCTCTGAAGTCTGTAGAACATCATGCTCAAATTTCCTGGGCAATATAGTTTACTAATACCTGATGTATGTTATTTAGAGGGCAAGCTTCAGTTCTTGCATGAACTGGGTCCTAAGGGTAAAAGATCAAATCTCTAAAACACAATGTATTCTGCCTCTAGACCCTAGCAGGCAGAAAGACACAGGAAAACAGGAGTCTGAAAATGAAGCTTCCAGATTTTTCCAGAGCCTGAAACAATATTTGATTCAGCATGGATAAAATTTGAAGATGGTATTTATAATTTTAGACATGCCTACGAAGGCTTTGATATTAATGACTTTTCACCTCCAATGTAAAAACAGTGACTTCCATGCAAAATTCATCCAATGATCATATCAGAGAAAATAATGACAATGACAGTATTACATATTTAATGACATCAGTTACAGTATGATTACCAGCATGTCATAACCATTTTAAAAAGTACTGTGCCAAAATTTTAACCTAGAAAACACATGCTCTGCCCAAGATTCAAGGATGCTTGAGACCCCTCAGTGAGTAACAATTGTCTCCACATTCAGATATTACATTTATGTGAAAACAAAATGAGCCGCTAATATTTGCCCAAATTGTGGGTTGCTTTTTCCTGTGAAAATGACTAAAATAACAAACAAACAAAAAGCCCAGAACATCAAAAGGTTTTGTATCAGTTTAGAGGGTACAGTCACTTAGAGAGCAAAACTTCATTCTTTGCAGAAGAGTATAAAATAATAGGTCATTAAAAAAAGAGAGATGAAGTGATTAGATAAAATTAAGATTAATGGTTTCATTCAGAGCTCCATGAAGTCTACACAGTTTTCCATTCATTTTAGGCCCTGTAATGACACAATCTAATCTTATAGAAATTTGATCTTTATAATTACTCATTCGATAAATAATATAACTTTGTTTAAAACTATATGCTGAATGAATGCAGTTCTATCTGAAATCTGTTCAATGCCTGTAGTTACAGCTGATGACAGTATCTCACCTCATTTACTGCTGCAAAATTAAAAGGAAATGAATGAAGAGCTATAAAAAGCCACCAAAGCAAGATAGAAGTGACCAGGTTTCAGTGGAATTAATACATAGAAAAATAGATTAAAACCAAATAATTAAAATCATAAAAAAGGAAGCAGAGCACATTAAATTTGTGAGGAATACACGCGGCTTGAGTCTGCCTTATGAAGTGATGCAATAATTGTTATCAAAAATTTGAAAGCTTAAATAGAGAAAGACAATTTGAAAAGATAGCTCTATGTGAGTAAAATCCTATAAGATAATTCTGGTCTATGTAGTTGAAAATTCATTAAACTTTAGATGCTGGATACTGAATAAAAAGGATTACAACCACCAACCGACTCAGATTCTTATTTATTGCTATATCAAGGGCCATTCCATTTCCTATCAGAAAGAATAGATAGGAAAATATGGTTACAGTGGAAGGAAAGAAAGGGTAATAGAAACACTGACTAAAGGATGTATACCTGTTTTTTCATTCTATATCATGTGTGGCAAAGAATTCAAACAGAGAAAAATGAAGAAGTCATCACTTACACTTTCTTTCAGTGTCAAATAATGTCTCGACACAACAGGGGTGAACGTTGAGGAGGCTTGAAACAAGGATGCACCCATGAATGCTAAGGGAGCTTGCAGATGTTATTGCCAAACCACTCTCCATCATCTATGAAAGGTCGTGGAGAACAGGAGAGGTGCCTGAGGACTGGAGAAAAGCCAGTGTCACTCCAAGCTTCAAAAAGTAGAACCCGGGAAACTGCAGGCCAGTCAGACTCACATCCATCTCTGGGAAAGAGATGGAACAGATCATTCTGGAAGTAAACTCTAAGCATCTGGAAGAAAAGAAGGCTATCAGGAGTAGTCAACATGGATTCACCAAGGGGAAATCACGTTTGACCAATCTGATAGCGTTCTATGATGGCATGACTGGCTGGGTAGGTGAGGGGAGACCAGAGGATGTTGTCTACCTTGAATTCAGCAAGGCTTTTGATACTCTCACACAACAGCCTCATAGGTAAGCTTAGGAAACATGAGTTAGATGAGTGGACAGTGAGGTGGATGGAGAACTGGCTGAATGGCAGATCTCAGCAGGTTGTGATCAGTGGCGTAGAGTCTAGTTGGAGGCCTGTGACTAGCAGTGTTCCCCAGGGGTCGGTAGTGGGTCCAGCCCTGTTCAACATACTCATCAACGACCTGGATGAAGGGACAGAGTGTACCCTCAGCAAGTTTGCTGACAAGACAAAGCCGGGGGGAGCAGCTGACTTACCAGAAGGCTGTGCTGCCATTCAGCGTGACCTGGACAGGCTGGAGAGTTGGGCAGAGAGGAACCTGATGAAGTTCAACACAGGCAAGTGTGGGGTCCTACACCTGGGCAGGAATAACCCCACGTACCAGTACAGGTTGGGGATTGATGTGCTGGAAAGTAGCTCTGTGGAGAAGGACCTGGGAGTGCTGGTGGACAACAGGTTAACCATGAGCCAGCAATGTGCCCTTGTGGCCAAGATGATATCCTGGGGTGCATTAAGAAGAGTGTGGCCAGCAGGTCGAGGGAGGTGATCCTTCCCCTCTGCTCTGCCCTTGTGAGGCCGCATCTGGAGTGCTGTGTCCAGTTCGAGAGAGACAGGAAATGACTGGAGAGAGTCCAGCGGAGGGCAACAAAGTTGATTAGGGGAGTGGAGCATCTCTCTTATGAGAAAAGGCTGAGAGACCTGGGTCTGTTCAGCCTGGAGAAGAGAACACTGAGAGGGGATCTCATCAATGCTTATGAATATCTAAAGGGTGGGTGTCAAGAGGACGGGGTCAGACTCTTTTCAGTGGTGCCCAGCAACAGGACAAGGGGCAATGAGTACAAACTGGAACACAGGCAGTTCCACCTGAACATGAGGAGGAACTTCTTTACTGTGAGGGTGACAGAGCCCTGGAACAGGCTGCCCAGGGAGGTTGTGGAGTCTCCTTCTCTGGAGATATTCAAAACCTGCCTGGATGTGTTCCAACGGAACCTGCTCTGGGGACACCTGCTTTAGCAGGGGGGTTGGACTACATGATCTCCAGAGGGCCCTTCCGACCGCTACCAATCTGTGATTCTGTGATTCTGTGAAGGATGGACACTGCACAGTTCCCTGCAAACTTGTTACACAGGTTCAAACAGATCGGTTCCTTGTTTTTGCAAACGTACCACTGCATGAATGTCAAAGATGTTTTAATACCTCAGTTAAAAACTGATGACTGTCTTGTTGGTAATGATTAATACCTTTAGATGACACCATGATAAATTATCTAGAAGACATCAGATCAAGGAAATAATTTCAACATGACCTTTCTCTCCAAAAAGAAACATGCCTTCTGTACCTTAGACAGAAATAAAAGAGACTATTGGCATTTCTGTGCCTATTGAACACACATGAAACTTTTGAAAGTGAACGAAATTTTGCATGTGATTCTAGATGAAGGCCTACTGTGTTGGATCTGTGTGGCTGGGCTTTGGTAGCAGGGGAAGGGCAGGTGGCCCCTGTAAGAAGCTGCTTAAAACTCCCCCAGCTCTAAGTCAGCCCCACCTCGGGCTGAGGCTGGGCCATTTGGACACAATGGATGTACCTCTGCAATAGCGTATTTAAAGAAGGGATGGGACAAAAACGGTCGTTGGGACCTGCAGCAGAGGAAGAAGGGGGAGGAGGCAGCTGGAATGGAGATTCGACTGCAGACCGCAGGGAGAGAGCAGTCTGTGCACGTGCAGCCCATGGAGGATCATGGTGCAGCATCCTGTGAAGAACCATGGCAAAGCAGAGATGGAACTGCAGCCCATGGAAGACCGCATGCCAGGGGAGGTGTCTGCTCCTGAAGAAGGTCACGTCTCTGTGGGCAGCCAGGGCTGGGTCGATGCATTCCTGAGGGACTGCAGCGCATGGGAAGGATTCACATCGGAGGGGTTCGCGAGGGACTGTCTGTCATGGGAGGGACTCCATGCTGGAGCAGGGGAAGCGTGTGAGGAGCCCTCCCTGCCTGAGGAGGAAGGAGCGGCAAAGACAATCTCTGGTGAACTGACTGCACCCCCATTCCCTGTCCCCCTGCGTTGCTGAGCGGGGAGACTGAAGAGACATCAGGAGCGAGGGGACTTGCTCCTGGGAAGGAGGGAGGGGTGGTGGGGGTGGGAAGGCGTTTGGGATTTTTTAAGGTCTGGCTTTTGTATCTCCTTAGCCTACTCTGCTTTGATTGATGACCAATTAAATTAATTTTTTTCCCCAAGTTGAGTCTGTTTTTGCCCGTGACCATAACTGGTGAGTGAACCCTCCCTGTCCTTGTCTCAACCCACCAGGTTTCATTACATTTTCTCCTCATCTTGGTGTGGGGGGACGAGTGAGTGAGTGGTCTGTGGTTCTTTGTGTTTGGCTGGCCCTAAACCACAATATCTAGGTAATACCCTGAAAAGAAAGTTTAGTCTCGTTCAATAAAATTGACTGTTAAAAATCACCCTAAAAGCGATGGGTGGTGGTACCTTTAAAAATTGGAATAAGCATTTGACACAAGCCAGCTGGTTACTTAACACCAGGGGATCCATCAGTTGAGCTGGACCTACTCAATCAGACCTTTTGCATACAGTAGAAGAGGATAAAGTCCCTGTGGTGCATGAAAGGAATTTCTTATGGAAAACTGTTTGGTTTTTTCCTGCTTCGAGCAAAGACAAACCCATTCGTGGGATTGCTTTTGCTCAAGGACCTGGATGTACTTGCTGGGTGATGCTGATGAATGGTGAAGCCCAATTTATACCTCAAGGTAATCTAATACTGGATGAGAATACTCAATTTTGAGCTGTATGATAATTGCTATGTAATACTAACAGTGTTCAATAAGTGTCTTTCAGCATAACAGCATGGTGATGAAATCGGAGGNCTGCACCCCCATTCCCTGTCCCCCTGCGTTGCTGAGCGGGGAGACTGAAGAGACATCAGGAGCGAGGGGACTTGCTCCTGGGAAGGAGGGAGGGGTGGTGGGGGTGGGAAGGCGTTTGGGATTTTTTAAGGTCTGGCTTTTGTATCTCCTTAGCCTACTCTGCTTTGATTGATGACCAATTAAATTAATTTTTTTCCCCAAGTTGAGTCTGTTTTTGCCCGTGACCATAACTGGTGAGTGAACCCTCCCTGTCCTTGTCTCAACCCACCAGGTTTCATTACATTTTCTCCTCATCTTGGTGTGGGGGGACGAGTGAGTGAGTGGTCTGTGGTTCTTTGTGTTTGGCTGGCCCTAAACCACAATATCTAGGTAATACCCTGAAAAGAAAGTTTAGTCTCGTTCAATAAAATTGACTGTTAAAAATCACCCTAAAAGCGATGGGTGGTGGTACCTTTAAAAATTGGAATAAGCATTTGACACAAGCCAGCTGGTTACTTAACACCAGGGGATCCATCAGTTGAGCTGGACCTACTCAATCAGACCTTTTGCATACAGTAGAAGAGGATAAAGTCCCTGTGGTGCATGAAAGGAATTTCTTATGGAAAACTGTTTGGTTTTTTCCTGCTTCGAGCAAAGACAAACCCATTCGTGGGATTGCTTTTGCTCAAGGACCTGGATGTACTTGCTGGGTGATGCTGATGAATGGTGAAGCCCAATTTATACCTCAAGGTAATCTAATACTGGATGAGAATACTCAATTTTGAGCTGTATGATAATTGCTATGTAATACTAACAGTGTTCAATAAGTGTCTTTCAGCATAACAGCATGGTGATGAAATCGGAGGTAGCTTCATCAAGTGGAGTCCAATAATCTCCTTGAGGGCGACATCTTTAACCTGCAGCCTGTGGGCACAAACCACAACAATCTTCATAGCATATTTCCTCCCCTGAGAGACTGCTACAACAGATGGAAACTTGCAGTAACTAACTAAATAAACTAATATGCATACATTTAAGGTCAAAAGGTNTTCATTACATTTTCTCCTCATCTTGGTGTGGGGGGACGAGTGAGTGAGTGGTCTGTGGTTCTTTGTGTTTGGCTGGCCCTAAACCACAATATCTAGGTAATACCCTGAAAAGAAAGTTTAGTCTCGTTCAATAAAATTGACTGTTAAAAATCACCCTAAAAGCGATGGGTGGTGGTACCTTTAAAAATTGGAATAAGCATTTGACACAAGCCAGCTGGTTACTTAACACCAGGGGATCCATCAGTTGAGCTGGACCTACTCAATCAGACCTTTTGCATACAGTAGAAGAGGATAAAGTCCCTGTGGTGCATGAAAGGAATTTCTTATGGAAAACTGTTTGGTTTTTTCCTGCTTCGAGCAAAGACAAACCCATTCGTGGGATTGCTTTTGCTCAAGGACCTGGATGTACTTGCTGGGTGATGCTGATGAATGGTGAAGCCCAATTTATACCTCAAGGTAATCTAATACTGGATGAGAATACTCAATTTTGAGCTGTATGATAATTGCTATGTAATACTAACAGTGTTCAATAAGTGTCTTTCAGCATAACAGCATGGTGATGAAATCGGAGGTAGCTTCATCAAGTGGAGTCCAATAATCTCCTTGAGGGCGACATCTTTAACCTGCAGCCTGTGGGCACAAACCACAACAATCTTCATAGCATATTTCCTCCCCTGAGAGACTGCTACAACAGATGGAAACTTGCAGTAACTAACTAAATAAACTAATATGCATACATTTAAGGTCAAAAGGTAGTAGGGACATGAGCATGACACAAATGGTATGGAATAAGGGGTGGAATGTCTTGGTTTGAACTAGGACAGAATCAAGTTGCTTTTAGTAATTTTACTTTTTGGTTAGGTCTCTTCTGAGAAACTGCATNCTAAAAGCGATGGGTGGTGGTACCTTTAAAAATTGGAATAAGCATTTGACACAAGCCAGCTGGTTACTTAACACCAGGGGATCCATCAGTTGAGCTGGACCTACTCAATCAGACCTTTTGCATACAGTAGAAGAGGATAAAGTCCCTGTGGTGCATGAAAGGAATTTCTTATGGAAAACTGTTTGGTTTTTTCCTGCTTCGAGCAAAGACAAACCCATTCGTGGGATTGCTTTTGCTCAAGGACCTGGATGTACTTGCTGGGTGATGCTGATGAATGGTGAAGCCCAATTTATACCTCAAGGTAATCTAATACTGGATGAGAATACTCAATTTTGAGCTGTATGATAATTGCTATGTAATACTAACAGTGTTCAATAAGTGTCTTTCAGCATAACAGCATGGTGATGAAATCGGAGGTAGCTTCATCAAGTGGAGTCCAATAATCTCCTTGAGGGCGACATCTTTAACCTGCAGCCTGTGGGCACAAACCACAACAATCTTCATAGCATATTTCCTCCCCTGAGAGACTGCTACAACAGATGGAAACTTGCAGTAACTAACTAAATAAACTAATATGCATACATTTAAGGTCAAAAGGTAGTAGGGACATGAGCATGACACAAATGGTATGGAATAAGGGGTGGAATGTCTTGGTTTGAACTAGGACAGAATCAAGTTGCTTTTAGTAATTTTACTTTTTGGTTAGGTCTCTTCTGAGAAACTGCATTCCCTGAAATTAACTGCATGTTTTTCCAGACAGTAGCTGCTTCTAGCAGTGATAAGGCTTGGTGTTTATAGTTAGTGCATGAGTAACAGCACAAACAGTATGCAGAAAGGCTCTTGCTTATACGTATTTCTATGGAAACCAAGGTCGATGCTTGCTTTTACTAACTTTCTTAAGCGTCAGAAACAAAAGAGTGGAAAAGGGGTCACACATGTGACCCTCCTGTGGGGAGGACCGGGTTGGGCAGGTGACCCAAACCTGAGCAAATGGAGTACTCCACNTGGGATTGCTTTTGCTCAAGGACCTGGATGTACTTGCTGGGTGATGCTGATGAATGGTGAAGCCCAATTTATACCTCAAGGTAATCTAATACTGGATGAGAATACTCAATTTTGAGCTGTATGATAATTGCTATGTAATACTAACAGTGTTCAATAAGTGTCTTTCAGCATAACAGCATGGTGATGAAATCGGAGGTAGCTTCATCAAGTGGAGTCCAATAATCTCCTTGAGGGCGACATCTTTAACCTGCAGCCTGTGGGCACAAACCACAACAATCTTCATAGCATATTTCCTCCCCTGAGAGACTGCTACAACAGATGGAAACTTGCAGTAACTAACTAAATAAACTAATATGCATACATTTAAGGTCAAAAGGTAGTAGGGACATGAGCATGACACAAATGGTATGGAATAAGGGGTGGAATGTCTTGGTTTGAACTAGGACAGAATCAAGTTGCTTTTAGTAATTTTACTTTTTGGTTAGGTCTCTTCTGAGAAACTGCATTCCCTGAAATTAACTGCATGTTTTTCCAGACAGTAGCTGCTTCTAGCAGTGATAAGGCTTGGTGTTTATAGTTAGTGCATGAGTAACAGCACAAACAGTATGCAGAAAGGCTCTTGCTTATACGTATTTCTATGGAAACCAAGGTCGATGCTTGCTTTTACTAACTTTCTTAAGCGTCAGAAACAAAAGAGTGGAAAAGGGGTCACACATGTGACCCTCCTGTGGGGAGGACCGGGTTGGGCAGGTGACCCAAACCTGAGCAAATGGAGTACTCCACCCCATATGCGTCATACTTAGTATAAAGCTGAGGGATCATGAGGGTCAAGCTCACTTCTTTTATGGCTGACATCCAAAGAGGACCCTGTCCGATTCTTCTGCCTTCCATCCTTATCTGTGCATTCCTGAATTCAGTTCCTGTCTGTTGCTGAGTCCATTCTGGGACTTTCCCAGGGTACACCCTGCAGCAACAAGGTGACATGATTGTCATTAGGGGGGAGCTTGATATTGGTTTTGTATGTATTTGTATGTATTTCTTTTTTTAAAAATTGTTATTGTTAGACCTTATTATTATAGTTAGATTAAAGCTGTTTTAACTTTTCCAATCCTTAAGTCTCTTTCCCTTTCCCTTCTGGGAAGGGAAGGGGTTAACAAAGACCATCCATCATCTGTTCAATAGCCAGCCCATCTTTAAACTGTGACAGGAGTATTCTGGGAGAGAATAGCTGGTGCTGATATTACTGGGATGTTATTTATTTATTTATTTTATGAGATTACATGGGACAATTATATTGTCTGGCTTAAGACAGATATCTCTTACATCAGTTTTAAGTTTCAAAGGAGTTAACATTCCTGGTCATAAGTACTTGTAAATGCATTTATAAACACTCAGGAAACAAAGTTTTGTAGTTCTTATTTTGCCTTAATTTTTGACTACTGTTTTAGAGTATTTAACTGGTTATTCAAATGAGTATGTAATACACGTTGCTGCATTGCAAATGATTACTTGTACAGTTGGGGACTATTTTGTCAGTTGTCAACCAAACAGCAAGGATATCTCCCAAGACACCAAGGCAATGCCACACTGGATGTATATCAGATACTTAGCTCAAGAGTTGATGATGAGATAGAGTTATAAAGCTCTGTGAAATGATGAAATTTACTGTGTTTTTTCTTATAGGGATGTCAATGTCTTATTCAGGGCTTTTTTTGATGGGGGCTGGTGGTGATGGTTTTTTTCCTAAGGGTAGGAAATGCCAAAATGATAAATTTTGGTCATGTCTTAAGTGATAACAAGTAAGATTTCTAAAAAGCATGTCTCATCTGACTTTATTTTATAGCTCCAGAATATTCTGGAATAAAAACAGCCTTGTCAATTATGGTTTAAGGTGCTAAATCATGTTTCCTTTCAACTACTTATCTTAAATATGGATGCACGAAGTGACTTCCGGTACTCTGAAAGAGAAGAATTTAATCATATTTTAATTTCCTGATATGAATGGCTTGCCTATTCCTGAACAATCTCAATAATGCAGGTTTTGTAAATAATGGCTTTTTAATACTTATTTTAATGTCATAGGTTCAGGTAAGATCAGTACATTTCTCCCCTTTACAAATTCTCTTAAATCATCTGTAAATATTCTAAGCAGAATTTCCCAGTCCTTTCATGAAATTATACAGCCCAGATTTCCCTATCTGTAATATAGTAAGATAACACTTGCCATTAATGTATGAGATAAGTAATTTTAATCCTATTTCTGAAGCGAGCCATCCTAAAGGAATATTTTCCATCAAAGTTCTTAAAGCAGAAGTACCAAAACAAGAATGTAGCCAAACGAGCCATTTTTATTATCTACTTTTTTGGTTTGGCTCTCCATTGGTAATTTCTTTCTTAAACAGTAAAGTAACCATGCTTGGTAGCTTTGATTACTTAATTTATCTGCAGTGAAGGTGTTCTCTAGAATATGATAAGGTGTTCCCAGGGTTAAAAGAGGGACACCTCTTTTAGCAAGTGGGTTATATCAACTCACATTTGCAAGGTTAGTTTCATGTGGAAAAGATCCCAAAAAAGGACTCTGCTAACTAAGCCTTCAGAGGAGTCACAATGATTCTTCTCCCTCCCCTCTTGGCTTATGGATTTCTGTACAATTAAAAGCCAGACACTCTAAGCTAAAGCAAAGCTGAATCAGTTATATAATAAAATGCTATTACAGACTCAGTGGGCTGCAGGATCTCGTTCAAAGTCTTTAGGTAAAATCCCAGTGCTGCTGCCTTCTTTTTAGAATGATACATGGCAGGGACAAACATTACAGCATCTGACTTGGATAAACATCTCAGTTGCTAAGTGCAAGTAGAACAAAGATAAAGCCATAATCTTTTTTTCTTCCTCTGTCAGAATGAAGCAAATCCAGCAAGAATGGAAAGACAAAATTTATATTCAGTGGCTGCGATCACTGATTAAGGTGACTGACACATGATCATGTGCCCTCAGCAATCTTTTCTGAGTTAGAGCACTTAAAAATTATGACATGTTCAAGCTTTTAAAAAATCTGAACAAACTTGTAAAAGTTTTGATATTTTTTTCTTTTTTTTTTTAACTTCTTTTTTTCATCCAACATACTCTGGCTTTTAACACGGTGAATCTATTAACATATAACTGATCTGGAGACCAATAACATATTGGGCCATGGTGCCCTTTAAAATAAAAAATATGAGCTCATGTGCCATTAACTCTCTCTGTATAAAGCCAGCAGACATAAAGACCACTGTGAAGAAAAAACCATACCTCTCAGATATATAATTTGCAAAATATTGCAACTGTGGATTTGTAATTTCAACTCCATTATTTCCTAGGACAAAAAGGTTTATATGGGTAGAGGAATCAGCATTAAGGAGAGTAGAATCTCACTAATCTTCAGATAAACTGAAAAGCAATCCATTAAAATTTTCACAAGTGCCAGGTATCTAAACAAAGGCAACAGTACATATATCCCCTAGCTAGCAGTTTAACAAGGATGTTCTGCAAGTGTCATGTAAGGAGCTGTACGATCGAGCTGGGCCCTCGTGACCAGGAAAGGCATCAGACAAATCCCTTACTGCAATGAGAACAGGAGACTGAGATCTGGTGCATTTTCAGTTAGCAGCTTCTTGTGTCGTCATAGGATCGAAAGATAATTCAGGTCAGAAGGGACCTTTGGTCACCTACTCCAGCCCTCTGCTCGTGTCTTGTTCTTTCTTCCCAACTTTTTTTCTACGTTGGTAATTAAGAGCTTGACTTTTTGCTTGCCTCAAGTAAATTCATTTTCTCTTTGAGCTCCTGCCACACTGCAAAAATGGGACAGAAAGTGGCAGAGTGCAGTTCCTGTTCACATCTGGAAACATCAAGTTACTCAGTTGTTAAGCCCTTGTGTCTATTGCTGGGGCATGTAATGTACACACCAATTTCACAGCATCATCTCTTTGCTCACATTTATTTTCGGCAGAACTTATGGAATCTCTTCCATACAGTGTAACTCTCTTCCTTCAGCTAAGATGGCAAATAGGAATAATTTATGAGAAAGTACTGCAATAATCGTCACTTCTCTGGCTTTCAGAAGTGTGTGATTATAGCTAAGCGTTCTGCCAAAGCTCATCTATTTTTATTTTAAACTTCTTTTACTAATATATAGACATTTGTAATGCTTATTGCCTACTACCTGTCTCCATGCTCACCCCTTGTAATTCAAGCCTGATTTTATTCAGCACTTAATGTTGACTGTTTAAGTCCTTCACTCAGTGATGTGAAGATTGTGCCACAGTGTTCCAGAAGTAACTGTGCATAGGATAAAAACAGTTCGCTTTTATCAGCTTTAGATTTGCAACTCTCAGTTTCCCAGGATGACTCTATTTCTTATATTATAAAAGCCCAGCTCATACAGTGCATGATTCACATTCTGTGATTGTGAATGCTTTATATATTCATATCCCATGTCCTCTTATTCATCGACTTTACAAAACCAGGCAGTGAAATCCTGACCTGGTTGAACTCAGTGGGAGTTTTGACATTGCCTTCAATAACACAGGGATTTCATCTAAAAGCTTTGTAGCCTTTGAATGAAAGAGCCCTTGGTCTTTTCTTTTTGGAGGGGGAGGAAGAGCCCTGAGACATAGAGTGATGGTATTTACATTTTCATCAGATGTATCTCGTCCATTTGTGAGATATAACAGTTAATAGGATCAGAGAGGATATAAAGGTGAAGTAATCAGGATTTGCCAGCATGGGAATATGTTGGCTGAAATCTACATAAGCATTTCTTTTGTCGATATGTGTAAAGACCTGGACCTAAGAGACCACATTGACTCATTTGTCTTGCCCGCCACAAGCATAACTAAGTTACAAAGAAAATGTAATTCTGGTCTCTATTAAAGAAGAGCCAAGAGCCAGGCCTGGTTAATCAAAGTTTTAAATTAATCAGAGGTGAAACAAAATTACCCAGAGGTTTAATTTTAGGTTGAAATGAATGTAATTTCCATTCCCCATTAATTTCTTTATGTCTCCTGACTGATGGATCACTTTCTTCTCTCCCAGTGAGTGTGAACATAAGGAGTAGGAGCCCCTTTCACGCCGTGTTGCTGTTAGAGAGCTTTCTAATATCCCTTCCAGTATCCTTTATGCACTGGAGTCAACTGCAGAGGCAGTGAAACGTAAATAGGTTTGCAGAGATGGAAAAAAATTATGGTTTTATACTTCAAATGTAGGAAGTGCAAGCCTAATGGGAGCCAACAGTGTTGGCTGTATGCTCAGCACATGGGCTGAGTGCAACCATATACCTGAAAGTGATGTTGTCACTGGGATCACACTCTAAAATGCCCTGCTGGAACGTGCTAACGGGAACCATTACTGCTGCATTGCCTGTTTGCTGATGGAAAATTGCTGCTTGGCCAGTCCTGTGACTGAGTCCCTGTCTCCACTCTTTTGCAATTTCCCTTTTCAGTTTGTAAGCCTGTTGAGGAATACACTGAGCCTGAATAACAGTGCTGTATTGTTGAGCTGACACATAAAAGTCGCATATGACAGTAGTAAAAAGGTGTCAAAATTGAGCCTTGGAATGAATTCAGAGAAATATTTTTTCAATATTTCTTCCCTCTATTCCCCAAACACAGTCTGGGGAGTTATATCTTGACTGATTTAAGCAATGCGCAGCAATCAGCATGAGGTAAGCAAGCTGCCAGCAGCTCCCTGAGCTGAGCAGGTCGGTCTGTATTCCTCCAGCTATTTTGTTAAATTACATTTCTCCGTGGCTCTGTCACTCATCCCATGCTCTCACCCCACTCTATGCCATTCTGCTCACATTACTTTTGACAGTTATAGTCTCTTGAACCACAGACTTATGTATATAAACACCTCACCAGCTTTATTAAACTTGGCTACATACTATGCCTCTGAAATACGAAGGTTTTCCCAATATTATAGAAAGGAATGGAGGTTCACAGATATCGAACAGATTTTGCTGGCCTCCCTTGAGAGCCAGTACAATAATATGCTTCACGCAACATTTTCTCACTGTGCCTTGCAGAACCCAGGAAACCCTGAAGAGGCAGCAAGGTTGCCCCTCCTCTCTCAGACGCGGTGCCATCGAAGGTTCAGCAGGACTCTGTTCTGCCTTCAACAGGGGACAACATGGAAAGAACAACCCTTGAAAATGCCAGCTTTATGCAGTCATGTCAAAACAGAATTGTTCTTGCTTGTCATGATTTAGGCCCAGTCGGCAACAAAGAACCCCGCAGCAGCTCGCTCACTCCTCCCCCCACACCAAGATGAGGAGAAAATGTAATGAAACCTGGTGGGTTGAGACAGGGACAGGGAGGGTTCACTCACCTGTTATGGTCACAGGGAAAAACAGACTCAACATGGGGAAAAAATTTCATTTAATTGGTTATCGATCAAAGCAGAGCAGGGTGAGGAGACATGAAAAGCCAGATCCCAAAACACAAATAAAGACCATTCCCCCCACCCCTCACTCTTTCCTGGGCTCGAGTCCCCTCTCTCCCGATGTCTCTCCCTCCTCCCCCTCAGCAGCGCAGGGGGACAGGGAATGCGGGGTGCAGTCAGTTCACCAGAGATTGTCTCTGCTGCTCCTTCCCCCTCAGGCGGGGAGGGCTCCTCACACGCTTCCCCTGCTCCAGCATGGAGTCCCTCCCATGACAGACAGTCCCTCACAAACCCCTCCAATGCAAGTCCTTCCTGCTCAGGGCAGCCCCTCAGGAACCACTGACCCAGCACGGACTGCCCATACAGTGGTGGTCTGCTTTGGGAGCAGGGACCTCCCTTGGTGTGGGGTCCTCCACCAGCTGCAGGTCCATCTCTGTTTTGCTGTGGTCCTTCACGGGCTGCACCACCGTGATCCCCCGTGGGCTGCAGGGGCACAGCCTGCCCTCTCCCTAAAGGCTGTAGGGGAATCTCCATTCCAGCTGCCTCCTCTCTCTCCTTCCTCACTGACTCCAGGTATCTGCACAGGTGTTTCTCTCACCTCCCCCTCATTCCTCTGGTGCAGGTCTCAAGGACGGCTCCTTTGTCCCCTTCTTGAATAAGTCATCATCGCAGAGGTGCATTGATTGTCTCTAAGTGGCCTGGCCTCAGCCCGAGGTGGGGCTGACTTAGAGCTGGGGAAGCTTCGCCCTGCTACCAAAGCCCCACCACACAGACCTAACACACGGCTTTACAGAGGAAAAGTTATACATGCAAGATTTCTGACATCTTTTGAAGGTCACGCAGAAGCCTAGTGAATAACATTCAGGTTTCTAGCCTCCTGTGTTACTGGCAATAGAGCACCAGATAATGTTTTCTTTTGTGCCACTATTTACTGCTTAGATGCCAACATGAGAGACACATCCTAGGACAGAAAATCAAGCAATTATTTTTCAGTGCAGTATAATCTCCTCAGACTTCTTAAACAATAAAATGCCATTAAGAATGCAATAAAAAATAGAAAACTGTTTACCAGAAAGGGCTGAGAGTTTGGGGTTTTTGCACAACAAAAATAACGATGAGATAATCACTCTTAGCAACTTAGAAGCATTTTCCGTCAGGCCTTCAAAATTAGAAATATTTTGTAATTACTCTGTTGGTGTCTGTATAGAGTGCTAAACTGGGACATAAGCTTTCTGTTTAGTGAATGGGAAAAGATACCTCCAGACAGAAGACAAGCTGAATGAAAAATAGAAAGTAAAAGCCCCCCAAAATACTGAAAACTTAGTTAAGTCCAGTAAGAAAGAATTTTTCCTGCACTCAGGTGAAGAATTCGTGCACTAAGATAAATGCTTCTCTCAAAAAAATAAAAAAAGACAAAAAGGAAGGACCAGCTCTAACACACTTACTTAGACTCTATATACCTAGAATTTATGAAGGAGGCAGGAGCTTATAATCTACATACTAAAAAGTAAACTAGCCACTATTTTCTATCTCTTTTGTCATCAGGCTTTAGCAGAAGATGGATGCTATACTCTTCTGTTCTTCTCGAAACTATTCCACTGGCTAGTGACTGAAAAAGTCATCAGATAAGATGTAAATTGTATGTAAAATGTATGTAAAATGTAAAATTGCAGGAATGGGGACACGCTTTTGAGGCTACTTGTTTCTTGAATGACTGTCCAAACTGTTAGGACAGAAAGTCATACCTTTCTCTCAAAGCTAGGCCAACTTTCCCTCCCCAGGTGGAGATACTACTCAATGGCATGTGCATGCCAGTCCTATGCATGTGCGCAACAGAGTAGGCTCAGGCAGCAGCTCAGAGACTGGTGACCTGGTGGGCCATGGTTGAGAGCCCCGTCTCTACAGCTCCAGAGCAAGGATGAGATGTGGGATCTGGGCATCCAACCCCTCAGTCCTGTTAGCAGGGGTGACACCACAAGTGACCAGAAACAGACCTTCCAGTGGTTGGTTAAAGAGTTTGGCAAGTTGGTTTGACCATTAAAGTCAAAGCGTCTATCTTATCTGGGTACCTTCAGTGTCCAGTAGCAGCTGAAAAAGACCTCTTCAGGATCAGTTTTAGAACCTAACTACAAATTAATCTGAAATCCTGTATTGGTCTTGGTCTCTTGTGTATGTTACTGCTTGCTTCCTTTATTCTTCTCCATGATATCTAAGAAAAGTCCTCACTGTGACTGCGTTTTGGGACGACACAAAATATTTGCCACAGCTTGTAACCGTTGTAAGGGCTTGTGTCAAAGCCCTACGGTTAGTTAGAGGTCTTTCTACTGATTTCAGTAAACCAGATTCAATTGCTTATCCTTCAGTGATTTTTAATAGCAACTCAGTGCTTTCTTCTAATGGTTTTCTTATCAATACTACCTGTAAAACTGAGATGTTACCTTTAGAGCTTATAACAAACCAATGCTTTTCAATTACTTGCAGTGCTTGGACAGCTTCTGTACTGATACATTTCCCTCCCTATTAAGCTCAGGATTCAGGCACAAACACTTTGCAACACCTAATTTGGCTCTCCTGAAGTGGAAGCGTGTAGGCTTTTTATAGGAGGAAGATGCACATATTTCATCCCTCTTGTTGGGGTTCTTGGATGAAGAGAGGTGAGAGCGCTCAGTGGCCTACGGCGAGCCTCAAGAGGTTACTGCAGTCAGACATCTCTGCTCCTAATTACAGATCCTGTCCTGGAGAGCTTTCAGGTAAAAGTGGGTGGTAGCAATGATACCAGGGAGAGGGAGCAGGAAGAAAGGAACCATGATCCTCTCCCTGGGATACATTTCATGTTAGCAATGTATGAGAAACAAGAAATAGTATTAACTATGGGAGCTTGTCCTGTGTGCACGACTCAACCTTATGATCTAAGAGCTCTAACCACTAATTCATTTGTACATATTCCTTGCTTGTCTTTCCTCTAAGTCCTAAGTACACTTTTGAGTCTGGCTTTTAGATATCGAAGACATAGCTAGTAACATAACAGCTATCCGAGGAGCTAAAAATGATAATTGTTTTGACCTATATCCCAGTGACGGTAGTAGTTATTCAGAAACTGCTACAATAAGTGGCTGCAGTAATTTGTGCTTTTGGTGTGTGCCTGCTGAGCATAGCCCTTGTCTTTGACCTTGGCATCAATGTTAGCATGATGGATCCCAGAGGCGTTCAGGTATGTGTCAGCATGTTTGAAATTATTACTGCAGTGACCTGTATTTCCAATAATGAAGCATATTTTCTGCATGCTATAATATCAGTGAGTTTTTTACATTGTATTCTTCATCAGTTACAACCACCTCTTGCTAATTCTACTATGCATTTCCCTTGACTACATTCTGTCTTAAATCAGTTACTACACAAAACATGTTAACTAGACCTACTGTGTATATCATGCTCTTATTTTACAATGAGGAGTTGAACATGCCTATATCACAGGTTCTGTTACATTTTTTCATTGTTGTGTTCCCAAAACGAAAATTTACTTTACTTACTTCAACGTGGTAATGTGTACTGTTGCAATAAAGAAGCACTTATCAACCCCCCCAATATGAAATTTTACTGTTTGTATTATTTGAAATTACAGAGAAGTCTAAAGGTATTTCCCATAAGTTTAGAGACTAAAACACCATTCAGAAAACAAAGTTAAAATAAATTGTATTTGTTTATATGTGTTGTCTCTGGAGGAGTTTTAATACAAATTGTCTCTAGTAAGGCTTTTTACAGTCTGAAAACAAAACAGAGTAATTGTATTCTCTGTAAAGACAGGTTCTCTCTTATGCCATGAAGGTATAACTGATAAAGAAGATGAGTTTTCCAGCTGACAGTCAATCATGGCTAACGGCTGTCTCTTGTAGTTATTAAACATTTGTTGGTTATTTTCATAATTTGAATATTACATATTTCCAGAAATTAATTCTTATGCTTATGATATTATTTGAACTGTTTTCTAGATCAGTGTTTCCCACACTATTTTATCTAAAAAGATAAATTAATTACATGGATGGATCTGGATTCATAGTTTCCTGAGAAAAAAAACATTATCCCCCCACCAGCCCCATGTGCTGTGTGGACTTGGACCATAACATGTTACAATGATGTGGCTCATGATGTACTTAGACATTTCCATCTGAATGCTAATCTAGGCTGTCCTCAATTCCTCTTCAGTAGTTGTGAGAACATGCATTTAAATTCTTTCGTGTACCGATCCTGCAACAACAACTTTTGTAGCAATCATTCAAGTATGCGAAGTTTCCAGGAAGAAGCAGCAAATTGGCTAGGTACTGCTGTATTGTCAAAATGCCTTCTGTCTGACAAAGAGAAAATCCTCTAATGGTACCCTGGTCCAGATTTCCACACAATGTGTGTTCCACTTTCCTGCCAAGAAAAAATGTCAGGAAGATCACCTGGTGCGAGAGGTGTTTCCTGCCAGATTAATGAAGTGGGAGAACTTGGATGATTGAATTGGGTTAATGAGTTTAAAGGAAGACCAGGAGCTTATCAGCATAATGCACATACAAATCTTTAGTGGAGGGGGAGCTGCTTTGGTAGGAAAAAATGCAGCAGTATCAGGAAAATGAACCTGCTATTCAAGAGGTCACTTGCTTCCCATCCCACATCCACACCGCACTGCTGAAGAAGGATTACTTACAGTGATGGACAAGGAGGAGAAGTTGTTTGCCCTTGAAGAGATTTATGACTGCTGTGCAAAGTGGAAATAAAATTATGGTAACAGTTGGCTAGTCTGCCTTTAAAGGGATGGACGCATCAAGGTGCTCCCTGCCAGGAGCTCGTATCTGTGACAGTATGAAGAATTACCAAGGCTCAGCAAGGGTCAATCTGACTGCCACATTGTGGCATGGATGACACCTGAGCAGAGGTGACAACAGGCTCTGAACTTGAGTGCAAGAGAGTCAAGGATCTGGGTGTGACAACAATCTTCCATCCCTCTAGACTAGCACAATAGCCACATAGGGACAGAGCCACAAAAACATAGCTGCAGAAGTAGCGGGTTCTTGGGAAGGTTTGGGGTTTTTTCCTTCATCATACACCAGTGTCTCAAGAAGGAAATTGTTCAGGGACAAATTAAGCCTTTCCCATACAGAAGGCAGAAGAAAACATCTCAGGCCTAGAATTTCTCACCAGAAGAAGAGAGCTAGAATCAGGACTGATGGCAGTTTGTATCAAATTCACAGGTAGGTAGCCTACATATACCCCTGAAAAACTGTTGAAGTACGGTAAGGGGAGAAAACAGGTCAGTCAATCTGTTGAATATTTTAGATGCACCTACACTGAAAAAAGAGCTATGACAAACAAAGAAGAAGAAACAAAAATGTGTATATGTAGTCAACGTTATTGCTGCACCGAAGCTATCACTCGGTTGATCCTTTCTTTAACATACACACTGATAAATAATGCCACCTATTAAGGAATAGAAAGAAGACCGAAAATTTTGTATATCAGGAGTATGTGCACTTCCCCTCAGTCCAAACCATAATGATAATTAGACTCATTAGATCTCTGCACAACAACAGAAGGAAAAAACCCAGTAGCATTGCTGTCGGGTATGGTCTATTACTGGTGTCTAAAATAGCAAGATCAAGTGAAAGAAGAATCCTTTAGAAAAGAACAAACCAAAAAATTGTTAGTACAATCATCTGACAGATAGGCTTTGATGTTAATGGCAGGTTTCTAACTCCCAATTCACTAAAGAAAGAGAACAAGACTATACAACAGACAAGAGGGACATGGCTAAGTATCTTTAGATCTGGGAAGTTAAGACATCACCCGAAGAGTTGCAGCTTCTTCAGTTCTGAACAACTTTCGAAAATCGGCAGTATGGCAGACAGCAATCACAACATATTGTAGTGTTTCATTCCTGGAGAAAAAAAAACAACCAATCAATAGGATAGGCCTAAAAGCTATTTAGATCAATGTAACTTTAATTCTCAAAGAAATATCTGAGCAAAATATCTGAAAAAGTCTACTTATCATCTAGAAGATACCAAAATCGTAAGCAATAGTCAGTATGGATTTGTCAAAAAAAATGCTTTTGGTACAATTCAAGTTCCATGACATGACAACAAACCTGGTAGTTAGGTGAAAGCAGATATTTTGAATTGAATAGGACTTTTGACCCTGTCCAACAGGTTGGTCACTTGACTTCCTCTGTATTACACTCATGATTAGCTTAGTACCAAATGGATAAGAAATTGGAGAAAAATTTTTCAAGAGGTCAAAAGTTAAAGGATTAACTAAGTACTAAAGGAGGATTTTGTTGGTTCCACATTCTTAAATATTTTCATTCGGGACCTGAACAAAAGGCTATGCATTAAATGTGCAAGAATCAGTGAGGGGCTGCAAGCTTACTGTAAGAGGAAGATGAGAATGAAACACCTTGGTCAGAAATGGTCAGAAAAAACAACAAAAAAGAGAATAAATACTAGTCCTAGACAGGAATTAATAACAATCAAAAATCAGTTATACATAGCAATCAATGGCATGTAGTATCAGTGCAAATAAGAATTTCTGTAATGATTCTTTACAAACCAATCATAATTGAAAACTGTTACTGAAATACTGAAAAATAAAAACTGAACTGTTTAAAGTGAATCACAGGAAGTAACCATTCTGCTCTGCTCAGCACTGATACAGCCTCCCTAGGACTACTGTTTCCAATTGTGAATGTTACACAACAAAAAGATGAGCCCATAGGAATTATCAGAGAGACAGTAAATGTGGAAACATGAAAATGTGATTTGGTTTGTCAAGAGAAAAGAACACTATGAGGAAACATGATGACAGTCTTAAAAAGCTGCTGAAAAATAAACTTTTTTGATGCCTATTGTGAAATGAGACAAGTAGTATGGACTAGAATTGCAGCAATGGAAGTGTACGTCGGGCAACTGGAAAAGCCTCTAATGGGAAAGACATGTAAGCGCCAGAGTAGATTGCTTAGGGATCATGTGCAACATCTTCCTCTGCAGGTTTAGGAACTTACCAGGGATCTGTCAGGAACAGTTTAGATACAGTCAGTCTTGCCTCAAATAGGGGAGGAAAAATGAGATGGCCTTTCTGATTCCCAGCTTATTTTCTGTGATTCTGAGCAAAATTCTATCAAAAAAAGAGAAAAGGTGGCACTGGTTAGTACCAGTAGGCTACACTAGCGTCATTATAGGAAATACTAATTTCCTGCATTGCTTTTCCACTAAGATTTCTGCACTTCACAGATGACTTCTCTACACTTTCAAATCCAGCATTTATTCCTGTCTCTCCAGCACATATTCCCAGCTGCTCAGTTCTGTCTTTTTAGCTCAGATCAGTTTGTAGTTCTGAAAGCTTGATAACATTTCTCATGCAGTATGGCTTGTACATTGTAACTAATGAATCATACTGCCATCCCAAATGTCCCCCAAAAGACTTTTATTTGAATTAAACATCCTTGAGGTCTAAAGCAATAGTGTCTGTTATTGTCAGTCTCATTTGACTTTGTTCCTGTGCTGGGCTAAGGCTGTCTGTGACTCCCCAGTTTTAACATCGTGTTTTGTTTTTTTTAGTGGAATTGCATGTAGGCTGGAATAAGCTGTAAGTTCTGCTTGCCTAATGGATCACAAGGAAGCATGGTCACTCAGCTGGAAACATATTGTTTCGTTATCTTAATAGCATGCAGGCAGCTACTGCTTTTTGAATGTGAATTCTGTTTCTGTACCTCTAATGTGTTTGTCCTGATGACAATTGCATTACAGAAAAACAGAGCTTCATGCATTTTTTTAAATTAGGAAGAATAATGTTCCACATTTGTTCAAAACCTTTAGACTGTTATTCTCTGACATAATTTGACTTGTGTTTCATTCAGCAGAAAATGGCATAATCCAACCCAACGTAGTTTTCCCACTCAGGTTTTACTCAAAAGAATGCAGCTTTAATAGGTATGAAAAGCAAACAGTGCTAAAGGTGAATGCATGTGCTTCTCTTAAACATGGGTAATACATAACGGAAGATCACTGAACTATCCCATCAGCTATTTTTTTTATGTTCTTAATAGACCGGGAAGATTGCCTGGTGCAGCATCTTGTCTCTGACAGGAATCAGTACAAGTGCATTAGGAAGAAGAACAAGAAACACAGTATACACAGAATGGCCCCTCCTTAGCATACTTTCTTATTATTTTTTTAAGTTATATTTACAAATACTTATTTTAAAAATTGGTTGTCAAATACATCCTTTCTAAAGAAATAACGTAATTGTTACTATACAGCAGGGGTGTGGGGGGAAAGATACCCACAAGAAAACATTTATCTTTTATATTACACATTACTGGAAAGTGAAGGAATATCATCTGCACCAAAGCTATGTGCCCCAGGGTAAGAACAGAGAGAGAGCAAAAGTTTCTTTTTGTTGTGCTTTTAATACAATTAGGGGCGTTCAACTCCTAGCCCTCTGGCCAAATTCTGATGAGGACAGCATTTAATCGTGTTGCTGGCTGGGCACCTCTCAGAAAACAGTCCTTTGTTCCTTGTGGAGGTGGACAGAGCAGGGCTGCTCAGCCTGGCTGGGCGTCCAGAGCATGCCTTCAGAGCATGCAGCAGCCCACCTTCTCCCTGCCCCAGGAACTGGAGCCACCAGCTGAGTGGAGGAAGGAAGTGCTGCCATCTCCCATGCATTCCTGGCAGCTGCCTGTAATTTTTGCAACTACTTCCTTAATGCTTGCCGTAAACTGGCTTGCAGGACATTGACGTTGATACAGTCAAAAGGGAAAGGTTCACACATTTCCCAGTGGTCCTCTGCAGGGCAGCCAAGGTATGCCGGGATTCTCAGGTTAGCTTAGGAGTTCTTTGCAACAGGGTGCTGTGTAAAAGAATTCTTCCTGCTCACTGTCACTAGCCTGGAGAGTTCCTTGGCTGGCAGCAAGAGAGGGATAGACACTTGAATATTGTGTTCCCTAGAGAATTTGCAACAGATGCAACATCACAAGTCAGACTTCACTGAACAAGAAGGAAGAAATGCAGTGACTAGAAATGTCACTTGTTCTTGTGCTCAAGAAAAAAATAAAAAAGACCACTTCTGAAACACCTTTAAAGCTTCTTCCAGATATAGACTGGTGGTACATGTGGTACAGCTCTAGCTACTGTTTAGATGACAGAAAAACTACAAAGACCTAAATGCAAATAATTTTCACAGACCTGAGGCAAATGTTTAGGAAGAATCAGCAGCACTGCTGATGCCCACTAGTAAGTACACCAGCCACATTGGCCCGTGACCACATAGAAACACACATTGGCCTTACACAATTTGGAAACCTCACACCTACACACCTGAATGGTCTTTATCAGCGCTTCCTCTTAGAAGAAAGATGGGTAAACAGCTCATATAATGAGCAGTGCATGATGTTACTCATCTAGAAAGTGTCTCACTAGATTGATGATTGTAACATGAGAATGGACTGTAATACATGGTACTGCCCACAGTGCCATCAGCAGTCCAATTCAGAGGTGCATTTTTTTTACTGCAAGATTGGATTTTCTTAGCAGAGAGCGATAGGCAGCTACATGGTGAATTCTGAACTAAGGAAGGCTGGGGAAAAAGCCCAGCAAGAAGAGTAACTATATGGAAATAGATTAACAGAGCTCTCCAAAGGGACACTGTGACCGAAGCTGTGCATGGCTTGAAAAAGCAAATGACATTTGAGAGAAGCCTACTGAACATAACTTTGCTCAGGTTGCTAAAATGGCTCTGGGATTTTTCTGCAAACACCTGACTTGTAGGATGAGAAGTGATTGGAACAGTATAATGAGAGGGAACAAGGCAGCTGATTGGGCTTCACCCAGCATCAGGCTTCTGTCCGCAGAATTACTACATCATAATTTGTTATTTAAATGCAAATGCTAGCATGCCAGGTAGCACCTCAATGACCTGTGTCATAGCCACGTGCTCTTTCTTCAGAGACCCACAAAATAAATGTTCAGCCGGACTGGGTGCGAACAATAGTATTAAGGGCAGTCAATTTCTTAGGATTTTTTTGTTGTTGTTGCTTAAATTCCTTGCTCTTGAAGTGTGCATGCAGTCCAGCAAATGCTCAGTGAAAGATCTTGAGGCATTTTCCATAGTTTCCTCCCAGCGTGGCTTATCCATTACGCAATAAGAGGTGCTTCAACCCTAGCAGGGATACAAATGAGGTCTGACCGCGCCTGCATCTCTGGATTAAGTTCCTCTGTATTTCACAAAAGTAACTGTGAAAGTAATTCTTCTGTCATGGAATTAGGCTGTGACTGGCAACAAGTCATTAAGGAAGGAGTTGAACTCACTCATTAGGAAACCAGGGTAAAAATCAGCAACAGGGGAATGGTGGAGTAAGAACCATTTAAGAAAACACTACACTAATAATGGTAAAGCTCAAAGATCCATGATAAGGTCTGAGTATTTTCCTTCTAATTGTCAGATCAATTCCAGGGGTGTTCTACTGACAACGTACTCTTCTGTAGCAATACAACAGAATCATCTATTTTCTACTGAACTTCTGCATGACAGAACATCAGTCACTTTTCTTCACTTTTTCTCCATTTTTAAAATAACATTCATGTGTCTGTAGCTTATGAAGATTAATTAATCTATACTTTTAAATATCTTCAAAGTGTTCTGAAAGTTATATAAGTGGCATTCAGTAATTTGGTACATTTGAATGATGTACCATTCATCAGAATGAAGAAATTCACTTGGGATTATTGAATGCTTAGATAGTCAACGCTACGTCCAATAGTATCAGTCAATAAATTATAAAAAAATAAAGATATATCTAAAAAATATATATTATGATATATCCCTCCCAGGCACCTAATATTGCCATCATCAAAGACAAATTCCATCTGAGCCAGTACAGTTGTTTTCATGAAACACATTGTCATGTCTCAGGACTTTCTATTTGTATTCCTAAGAATTTTGAAAGTTAAAGGATATACATCTTAATGAGTAACTTCTAGTGACTTTTGGCAGTCCTCTATTTCATTAATTCTGTTGAATGTTTCATAAGTATGAATTGTAAGAGCTTGACATAAGATAAAAATCAAGTTTCAAATGTTTAATACTAAAGCAGATATTAAACAAGAAACACCTCTCTTTACTAGATGCCAGAGCTGTGGGATTTAGACAAGTTTCCATATTCTTTTCTACTTTGCTCAAAGTGAGAATAGTAAGAAAAATTGTGTTCAGGTGGATGGCAGCAGAATCATTCAGACCTATATTACCGCTATCAAATAAACCAGGACTGTTACTATGAGCAAGGGTTACAACCTGGAATCTACTTGTACACCATGAGGTAGAACAATAATTTCTTCCTATGCATGGGAAATCAAAGCACAGAGAAATGCAGGAACTTCCTCAGGGTGACACAAACAGCACTGGCAGAGATGAACTCCAAGATTTTCAGTTGATAACTGGACTATATATTTAGCTTTAAAATTGAAGTGTAAGTCGATTTGCCATCTAAAGTCAGCTGTCACAGGATAATTTTATTACAATGAGATGGGAATGAAACTCCCAACTCTGAGTGATTATTATGCTTTTATAGGAAAGTGTGAACCAGTTATGATTATGGTGATTACAAAAGACCTTTTCTATTCCAGTAAGAAGTCTTCCGCTAAGTACAAGCATATAAGAACTCCTAATAGTGGTGTGTCACCTTTAATTGGTCTTGGAGAAAGGGTGATGTGGCACCACTCAAAAGAGGGAAGCACATAAAAAATTTATTCTTTTTATTCAATCTTTTAGGCCTAGAACAAGTGGAAATGCCAATAACTATTGATAGCACTCAACTTAAAATTGCCACAGCATACTACAATATTTCCTAACGAACACACCAAATTTGTTAACATTCAGAATGCTATCTTTACCAAATCTAAGGAATAAATATGTGTATAAAGCACATATCATTATTAGATACAGAACCATATATCTTTTACAATTTTTAAATTTCACAACCTGGAGGCTTACCAAGCATTTTCTGTTCCTGACGTCAAGTGAACATGAGAGAGTTTCAGATTAATTTTACCATTTGTAAAGAGATCTCAAAGCTCACATAGCTACAGAGAAAAGGTTTGAAGTATGTGGTCTGTATGTAAACTGAAAGTCCTTGAAACTGACAAAAACCCCTTCTGTTTTATTTATTTGTGACTTACATCAATCTCACGATTCTTTGAGGTTTGCCTTACAATTATTTAACTGTAGGATTTAGCAAGACACTTCTCCTAAAGAATGCGATGGGTGAACGCTGCTTTTACTTTGAAAAGTGGCATTGATTATTGTCTTCCCATCACAACCAGATAGAGTGCAAGCTACATTCAAGCCAAATAAAGCCCAGCAAATGAGTGCCATTTAAAAAAATGCACATCTAAATAAACCAATGAATGAGGTGACTTCATTCTTTCAGTGCCATTCAGCTCAGACAGAATTATAGCCAGCCTGGAGAAACTGCTAATGAAACTCACTGGCTTTCTAAAAATAGAAATCTCAGCTTGAAATCTAATACCTGTGCCTCTGCGGAGTCTAAAGAGAACAGAAATGTAGCTATAAGTAATTTTTGGGAAGACACCGCTGCATTACACTATTTGCTGATATTCAAATAAGCCCATATTAGCCCTTTTGAAGGACTTTCTATACCTCTCTATGATAAGGAGATTTGTCTGTTAAAAAAAAAGAAAAAGGAAACTAAATCCCTGTATACTGTTACCGCTGTGGGAATTGCACGTGTGAGGTTTAACATAAGAAACTGCAAAGAGAACCAAGTGCTACACTAGGTTGAGAAAATACTACATTTTTTAAAAACTTATTCCACGCAATTAATTTTGTGGGAAGTTTCATTTCATCTGCAAAAGGAAATCTTGCGTGAAAGGGTTTTTTCTGAACGGTTATAATCTTAAACAATTTATTTTTGCTTCAGGCTCATGTAATGAATGATTCCAACCTCTTAGATCTCAATCAGGACCTTGTGAATTGCTATGGATTCTGCATACACGTTCCTCTTCTCTCCCAGCCTCATACAACTCAGATGAATGTACACTATCCCTACATCTGCATTGAAACCAATCTGAGTCCTTCCGAGGACAAGAATTTATAAAAGCAGGCACAATCACAGATTTAAGAAATATGTATCTGGCAAGTAAAGAGCGTTAGTAAAGAGGTGGAGGAGTCTAAGACATACTGGTTAACAGCCTAGCAAAGCCAAAGTGGGAATAAACAGAAAGTTTGTGCTCTGTGTGCAACTGGTAAACAGGAACAATACATAATCCACAAACGGTCGTATAAATGCCTCCGCATATTTCAGCACGCAATATTGTCCAAAGCGTCGGTGACGTTTCCTTTACTACCGTTCATTATACCCGGTAGTACATACACTTCTGCATGTCAGCACACAACACACAATTTCCTGCAGCAGAAGCTCCTTGTTCTAGTGGATCACAGGAGATCTGAGAGGTGAACTCACCTAGCTGACCTTGGAGCAACCCTGTGTAAGTTTCCACCATCAACACAAGAACCTTTTTGTAAAGTCATACACAAAATTGTGTACCTCTAACTTTAAATCCTGGTGTTAATTATGAGCTGGAAATTGTGTATCAATCTGTTCATATCAAAAGAAAGTGCAGCGTGAAGTGCAAAGCGAAGAAAAAGAGTGGTATCACATGGTACTGCTAGTGGATGAAGGATTGCACGACCTTATCAGGCAGAACCTCTTCTTTATTCTAGGCACTACTTTTGTGCCTTTTAGAAAGCAAAGGCTCTCTTTCAGAAAAATGAAATATTGATTTTAGGTTCTAGCTCGACTCCATTAAGATGCTCTTTTAAGTCACACTGTGTTTGCAAAAAGTGGAGTTTTATGAACATAAATCAGTTTTCTAACACTCATAAGCAGGCTTTTCATAAGCACCCAGAAATAATTTACCCAACTTCCCTGTGCATCGATAGAACTTGACCCGCAGCTTTCTTAAGCACTTTCAGAAAACCTTACCTGCATGTCTGTTATTGGATGTATCAGTGATGACTAAGTTATACTACAGACAGCCCGTTTGACTCTGAATACAGCAGGAATAGAAACAGTATTGTGAAAAAAGGCGATCCATAACTCACACAGCATTTCTCTGTGTGTTGAAAGCAGATGGGTTGAAAGTGCATTTGAATAAGGAAAGAACTTCTGACCAGCGTGATACACTGTTTGGGATGACTCTCTGAGCCTGTTACCACTTTCTACACTGCCTGAGACACCTACCCTCAAACTCCAAAAGGTGCTTTAACACAACAGACCTAGAGCCTAGGCTGGTACAGGACACATGAAACGGGGGGCCAGCACTTACACCTCAAAGGGGCACTCCAGACAGGGACGGGTCATCCTGGCTCAGGCCCCAAGCAAAGACAATGCTTCATCCTACTCTGTGTGAATGTTAGCCCTGGAAACCAAATTAACAGGAAGAAACTGCTGATTCCTTGCTTACCTCACTCTTCGAGTGGTCCAAATTCTTCCTGCATCTCTGGCAATTCTGTCCAGTTACCTAATACTGGGAGGAGGGGAGTGTATTACAGCTCAGAGGGTCAGCGCGAGGGAGGCAGATCAATACCCAAGGAAGCCTGCTTCACTTAAAGAAGGGGGGGGAAAACCCACATGGACTGCAGTGGGACAGAATTTATTTGGGAAGGGAGGATTTCTTTAAAAGCAATTTAACAGCCAATATATTCTGGTCTTCACGTTTTTCCCATGGGCAAAAGTAGTACTCTTTACCATATTTTTACCTGCTACCAGTAAGAAACACAGTCGATAATGACTTCTAGCAAAGATCATAGATTTCTTACATACAAATAACCACCGATCAGCAAAACTCCTCAGAGAAGGATGACCAAGATGGTGAGAGGCCTCGAGGGAAAGACTTTTCAGCAGCTGAGGGCACTTGTTTTGTTCAGCTTGGAGAAGAGAAGGCTGAGCGATGACCTCATGGCAGCCTACAGCTTCCTCACAGTCGGCAGCAGAGATGAAGGTGCTGATCTCCTCTTTCTGGTGACCAGCCATGGGACACGAATAAATGGAATGAAGCTGCGTGAGGGGAAGTTCAGATTAGACATTAGGAAAAGGTTCTTCACGGAGGGAGTGGTCAGTTGCTGGAACACGCTCCCCAGGGAAGCGGTCAGAGCAGCAAGCCTGTCAGAGTTCAAGGAGTGTTTGGACGATGCTTTTAATTATATGGTTTAGGTTTAGGTAGTTCTGCGAGGAGCAGGGAGTTGCACTCAGTCATCCTTAATGAGTCTCTTTCAACTTGAGATATTCTATGTTCCTATGAAAACTGAAAGGTTAAGCAGACACTAAGGGACATTTGTTCACTGAAGAGTCAGGAACTGTTTTATTTTTCAGCAATTGCAATTTGGCATTACTTGTACTATACTGCTATAGTGGTACTGTGTTTTCTTACGAGTTGCATCATAATTGAAAAATACTACATACATATGGAACTTTGCTATACTCTTCTCTATTGGGTGAAGAATTCTTCCCCCACACACCCTCAAAAGGCATAAACAAAGGTATTAGATTCCTTGAACATATAAACACCTTCATGCATCTTTACATCATTCCCCCAGAGATGGCTTTCACATGTGTAGATGTACACAGGCCTGCAGAGGTTGTTACACCTGGTTCTGATACAGAGGTTAACCCCTCTGAATAGAGACAACTACTGTTGCCCAGGCTAACACTGTTCTAAGGCCGTATCTTGACAGAATCCTGAATGCTTCCACAGGCAACACAATCCCTGCAGAACAATGTGAGCACTGAGCAGCACAGAGCAAAAGTGTTTCAAGGTCTTGAAGAAAGAGAGAGCGTTTTGAAATAAATAAAAAGAAAAAGCAATGTTTTTTCACAGTTCAGCTAAGTCTGCCATCAGGCCATCAGTCCATCAGTCTCATTAAAACCTAGGCAGAGAATAATCTTTTATTCTCTTTTATTCTCTTTTATATTTATACTCAGTATGTCAGCCTTTCTCCTGTGGTTTTCTGCAGGCATTTGCAGAGAGGGAAGGAAGCTGGTGAGTAAAATAAACCAGTGCAAATCTCCCTCATTACAACACTGCAATAATTCAGCTCTTGGTATTCAAGAACACACATGAACAAAGAATATATGCATGATTCCTTTCCCCTTTCCCTCCTGTACTCCTATGTGAAAGAGAGCATCACCAATGATACTGGAGGGTGTGATACTTTTGCAGAGATGTCCCTGTGGTAAGAAAAGGTAAAATTCTTGGCCTCTGGCTACAGATTAATTCATGTATAATGAGTCTTTTTTAAAAAAAAAATATATATTACAGAAAGAAGTTATTATACTGTTCTGTCTTGTCTAGTCAGTGTTCTCAGCAAAGCAAGTTCACCTGTTCTCTACAGATACCTTCAGGGTCTTTAGACCAACTAAGCAACCTGCCTTTAGAATGAAAATTTTGTCCTGTTCCCTGAGATTTATCCAGTTCTTACCACCCTGACTACCTGAATTACCCGTCATTGAGATTTAGCTCTCCTTCAGAACAGCTCTAGACCCAGGACAGTGCTATGGAGAAAAAAATTGCGCTGTGTTTATCCAGACACACAGCTCTAGATGCACACATGTGTGGTAGCTACTGTCATGCCAGCCAGTGTGGTCTGTGGTTGTTGTCTGCAGCACATACATTCCGAACAGCCTTTAGCTCTCCATGGAGCTGTGCCTATGCGTGTGAAAACTCGGGGTAGCTCATGCAGAGGAAATTGTGAGTAGCCTTAAATGCCACACATGTACCATACTGTCCTGGGGCATCCATCTGAACTATTCAAGCATCTTGCTTTCCCAACATCAGCATGGACTTTCAGGCTTAAACCAAAGGCTTTTCTTAACATATTTACCTAAGTGTGACCAGTTTATAAAAATTTTATTTTCCAATGATTAATAGTTTACCTCTTTTTTAGGGTGAGTCCCTCCTAGAAAAAAGCCTCTGCTGTTGGACCTATATATTGAGTGAGCAGAGTAGTCCAGTGAGGACTGAGCATGCATTGCCATGCATAGAAGGGAAGCTGGCAGAGACTCAGGCCGGAAGAAGAGTGATTACAGAATCAGACTGATAGGTGATATCAAAACTGCTGTTATGCCCATTTATATTCTTTCCCTCTCTCCTATTGCCACTTAGGTGGTTTGTCCATTGAGAAAATTTGGTCCCCAGGAATTATATTAAATTTCTTGTTCCTCTGCTCTCCTGAAGTACATTGCAGCAGCCTTTCTGAAACACCGTGGAAACTACAGGACCACAATATTTCAAGCATACACAGATGGCTTGCCTGCAACCTTATTTAAGTATCAACTTCACTGTCCCAAACATGAGCATGTCAGCAATGACAAAGGTAATACAGAAATGCAAAGACACCGTGAGGCAACACACCATGAGGCGGCAGAGAAGCATCAGAGCAGTGAATGAAAATCCACATTAAAACTAGCAAATTAGTGAAATGCCATCTGTTCATCCAAACTTCACTCAAAAGCTGGAAGTTTTCCTGCTTAATGGAATAATTAATTCTTCAGAATTCCGAAAAATGAGTGATTAGTTGTAATTTTTTCCACTCTACCTAGCCTTTTTTATTGGATGAATCATTATGTGATTATTTACCTTGAAAATGCCACTGGGGTAACCTCCCCCATGGTGCTCGAGCATTTTTGTTTGTAGCAGTGTTGTATGAAATTTGGCAGGATTTATTCACCAAACATGCTTTTTTTTTTTTGAACCCTGATTCTCTCCTCAAGTCCAGCTGTGTTAATGTCCTGCCACAGTTAATTTTGGTTTTGGACAGTTTTCCAACAAGGAAATCGGAGCGAAATGGGGGTGAGTTCCAAGCCAGGCTGGGTGGAGTAGAACCATTCCAAGTTGATGCGTAATACAGCTTCCAGCAGAAATATATTCTTGCTTTGGGCTTTCTCGGAGGTTGGCCCAGACTTGCGGAAAAATCTGTAAGTATGGACTTAATTTCTTTCTTAGAGTGAGCTGAAACCCAGAAAAACTTGCTGAGTTTCGTTTCCAAGACAAAAGTACAACAACTTTTTGCTTCCAGATCTGGTGGAAACTAGAAAGAATTATTACACCACTTCTCCCTTTCCCTCTCCTTCTGCTCTTTTTGCTTTTCTCCTAAGGTCAAGACTTTTGCAAACTTCAGCGATTTGGCTTCTGTTGAGGTTGCACACTTTTAATACAGTTTTCCACAGGCTGTGGATCATTCCAGCTAGAAGTACAGAGTACTTCTTAAAATCTGCTTGTGTAGAGTGACAAAAAAACCCCATATGCAGGTTCTAAAACGTTGATTGTCCAGTTTCCCTGCTTGCAAGTGTCTTGATGAACAGAAGCTAATTGGCTTCTGTTGGCTGTTGGTTAACTTATGCCATCTCAGTGAGAACAGTATTACCATTGCATTCAATAGCGCTATTGCCCACGAATTTGGACCATCAGCTGAGTCCTTCGTGCTACGACAGTACAGCACAGAAGGGCTAAATAGTTGTCTTTTACACGTAAGTTTTCTGGAAATTCTTCTTTGATAAAACATTGTGCTGTGTGTCATGATTTGATAGATGTATTACACTAAATCGGTGCTTTTATGCTGATGTTGCCGCAGAGAAAAAGAAAAGAGGATAGCCTACAGAGTTTTGCAATGGAAATGGGGTGATGTTTAGATTAAGACAGTAGTTTAAATTCATGAGTTCCTATCTATGTGTTTATGTGGCTGTCACTGTTGGTACAGCTGAGTGAAACCTCGAGATAACCCTAAGTTTTTTCGTGCACAGCCTGAGGCAGTCCATACCTTGAAGTGCCCCCAAAATCTTTAAAGTGATGAGGATTTCAGTGGAGAGCAGAGTCTGACCTCCTGCCTCAGGCTTCTCCTTCAGCTGCTTTCTCCAGGAACAGCTTCGTGTGGTGCTGCTCCATGATCAAGATTTCCAGACACAGTAATAAAGTGATATAGATGAAGTAATAACATTCACTGATGTAAGTGATATGGTATGCATATTTGACAGTTACACTGTTATAAAGAAAAGTGAAAATTGATTCCTTTCATTGCACTCATTCTGCCTTTAATAAACCCTAACGACGAGTTGCTGCTGTATGAAGCAGACGTTCCCGCTGCACAGCCCTCACTCCCTGACCTCTGCCAACCTCCTTGGTTCTGAGTGACTGCTGAACAACACATGGAACCAAGAGTTAAAGACCAAAAAAAATTCAGCACCTGGAAGTCCCTACATTGAATCTTTTTGGAAATAAACATAGTAACTGGATATGGGTACATACTGGCTGAAGGGGTGTAGAACAGCTGCAGATTAAAGCAATGTTACTCACAATTTGCTGTTAACTCAGACAAAGACACAGTCTCCATCCTGCTAAAGCCTTAATCCTTTCAGTAAGAAATGGGTGCAAAGGTGTAAGCCAGTTGCTTGCATAGGAAACAGTTACCAAATGGTAGGTGTTTCTTTAAGTGCCCAGGTGCAAGCTGCTGTAACACCTCTAGTAAAACATTAAGCTGGAAAGATTTACAAGTAAATCCCCCTCTATCTCTGATTCCTAGAAGTATAGTTCCTTTTCTTCAGGCTTGCTCTCAGTCTGGCAACTTTTCTTAATCCTTGCAACTACAGGAAAATAGTCCTCTTGTCACTTCTACCAAGGTTTGTCTAGCCTCTGCTCCAGGTGCAAGTTCCTTATGTCCCTCGGATTTCCCTTTCCTCTTGCTTTAGGTTGCATTCCCTCAAAACAAATCATTTGTACTAAGGTACACATAAAGCTGTAGAGCTTTGAGTCCCAGTGCTGGCTGCCAGCTTGAAGCCCAGAAGCCTCCCTAAGCTCAGCATGCCCGGGGGGAGCTCTCCTAGGGAGACCTGACTCTGGACATCCAGGACAAAGCAACCACCCCCAAAAAAACTTCTTTGTTGCCTAACCACAGCCTCCTAAGGGAAACGTACAGGCAGCAAACAGCAGACAAGAAAAATCCAAGACACGCATTACAGCCCCCAGCTAAAGGCAGGGTAGCAAGAACACCATGCTGGTACAGTGGCTTTTCAGTCTGTGAAGACGGCAGTCAGGAGGATGTCCGTATGCCCTACTTCTCCCCAAATTTGAGGTGTTTAAATACCACACTGGCAAAACTTTTCCCTCTGCTCCAACCTCATTTTGCAGCCTGGCTGCCTTCAGCTTTTTTTCTCAAGCAATTGTCCTCATTAGAAGAGATGTTCAAATGCTTCTCTTAACTAATTTTAACAGTAGTTAAAATGCATACTGTGCCTTAATGCTATTACATGGCTGTGTAAAAGCTTTTTCACCATGTATGATTCTGAAACAGTGACATGAAATTAAAATCCCTATTATGGCAAGTGTCATCAATCTTTCAGGCTTTTTAGTGATGATGAGTAAACTCCAGAGATGGGGAAACCTGGCCTTGCCTGGTGTGCAGTGAGGTAGGAAAGGAGCTTTCTGTGCCTCTCAGCCCCACCAGAATCTCTGTCTGGAGCAGACGTAGAGGCAGCACTCTGCGACTCATGCAGACTCATGTGTGTCACTCAGATCCCTCAGCAGAGCAATTGCCTTGGGAATTCAGTGCTTACTGGGCACCCCTATGCAGGCTTGATACCAGGCTTGATAGCGCTTTCCATGGCATAGGAAGCCAATCTTCAGGGTGCGATTTGCTATCATTTAGTAGATGGTCGATATTTCTGTAACAATAGGATGAAAAAAAGGGTAAAAATAGCATGAAAATAGCTGGGTTCCTTGATTGGCTTGTTAGTCGTTTTAATTTTAAAATGAATTTCCACTTAAAGCCATCTCAAAGGGCATTATCGGTGTTTATCTATTAGACGTTGTCAGTAACAATTAGGGTCTGATTGTGGGAAAGCACTGAAGGATGATCAATACGAATTGCAAAAGGAGCCTGTTCTGTTCAGTTAATATTGGGAAGATTCAAACTCTCCCAAACTTCATAGGTATTTCTGCTCAGAGTTCTATCTGAAACTGTTTATAAACATACAGGAATCTAGATGGCGAGTTTTCCATTAGCTACAAATACTGTCAGGTACCAGGACCCAAGACATATTCTTCTAGCTGTCTCTATGCCCAGTTTTAAAATTTCACATTCAGACTGACAACCAACCCACAATTTATATAGCATGTTGTTAATAAGAAATGTAATGTGTAATCTGAGGGGAGATTTATTATCTTGCATGCCATAAAAATGTTACCTTCCTGTTTTCATGGAAAGGGAAATTTACGCCGTGCCAGAAACACAAAGGCTGTTCCTGCATTGCCTTCCCTCCTAGTACCACCCCTTTCTGCAGTTCCCACAGACCATGGCTAATACTAGTGATTTAAAGCTGATGAGCTCTCTGTTGAGTTAACCTGACCCACATATTGTTCCTTTCCACTTATATAGCAAAAATTCCAGGCTAGATGACATTTTTAGTTCAAGCTAGCAGACACAGCTGAACATTAGTGATGGAGAAGCCAAAAAAAAGAGGAGAGAAATGAGAGAGGTGGCATCTTAATGAAGAGCAAGTTTCCTCATTCTCCCACCAAACAGTGGACTAGAAGAGCTCAAAACCATTCTGACATTTAAAAATCTGTCTTCAGGCGGTCTGCGTGAGACAGAGCCACTGGTGGCTCCCAGGCCCTGCTGTCTTTTGATTACTGTGAGTGAGAAAACATGCGCTGGCAGGAGACACACAATCACAGAATGGTGATCCTTTACTTATGCTCTGAATAGCAGCAGAATATCTGCAACAGCATCAAGAAGGCAGCTATTATTTTCGAAGAGCAAATTGGCTTCCAGGTGCAGATAAATTTGCCTGCCTCTTAAATTTCAGGTACTATGGTGTTTCCACAGACAGCAGCTCTATGATACTGAGGGAGTATGGAGAGGGTGCTGAGCACATACATCGCTCAGAGCACCAAATTTTAAACCCAGAAGGTGGGTAGAGCAATATCACTTCGCAAATCATTAAATTGCTTTGATGTGGTTGGATTCGTTTCACTTACACAGCATGTCTCATTCAAGCCAAGATGAACAGGTAAAGATGTAGGAGAGTAGTTTTGAGCTTTCTCTTCACTGAAGAATCTTAACATGACAGGCCAGGCCCCAGAAACCCCTCGCAAGCAAGTCTGGAGTAGCAACAGCCACTGACAAAAGTAAGAGCTACAGCAGTGCAAACCAACTTGAAGTTGAATAAAACAAAAAAACCCCAGGGTTGACTGGATAAGTTTTTACAGTATCATTCACTTCAGAGCTAAATTCTACTCTTTTGAAATCTTGGCGTTTATAGAATCAATACATACAAAGGGTCTGGGAAGTAAATGTGTCAATGGCTCGGTACACTTTCCTCTCAAGTACCGATTTAGCTTACTAAATCTAGTAAAAGTTACTTCTTCTCTCAGAGCACTTAGCTCTTCTAAAATTGCTTGTGTTACAACTTGCTATAAATTTCAAGTGATAAAGGTTTTTGTGTCTAGATTCTGTTTATTATATGACACTAGAAGCCACAGAAGAGATTGCTGTGCAGCAATATAACACTGGCACTTTAATAATAGTTCTTCCAGTAGTGATGCAACGTAAATTGTGACTGAAGTTTAGCTTAAGAGACATTATTTCAGTGGCAAGGACATCTATTGTATACCACTGCCATGAAAAGTTCTTGAAGGAAAAGATATTACTCCTTTGCTGATGACATCAGAAGTCAAGTTCCTAATTTTCTAGAAAGAACAAAGCATAGTCTATTAAAGACACTGAAGGTGTCACTGGAAGTTCTTCATTCACTGGAAGTTCTTCATTCACTGGAATTTCATGGCAGCTTTTGTCCCCCACCTATTTAACATGCCAGGGTTGTTTCTTTTATAGATAATTTTATGACTGATGATTCTTGTTGACATCTGACCTTTTGATTAATTGAAATTAAAAGAGGTAGATAAATAGTTAATTTCCTCTTATATCGATAATTGCAACACCTGTACTTTGATTAACAAATAAGCAATACAGTCCCCAAGACTGTCAAGATTTGTAGCAGTGTTGGTAAGAGTGGATGCACGCCAGTAGGCTTTTTCTTTGGACAGAAGCAGCGATGGGAGCGTTAGGAGGGAAAGGGGTTCTGGCTGTCTTGCCTGCACTAACGATCCTGCTGGCCAAGACCCAGAACGGTGCCTGGACTATGGGTCAGTGGAGATAAACAACAGAATGCCTTTTCCATCTTTATCCATTGGAAATAGGTTTTTGGGAACGGTGGCACATGGCTGTTCCCAGGATAAACTGTGAGTGGCAAGCAAGTGGTTCAGAAATTAGTCTAGTCTAGACTTAATTTAGGAGAAATTACATTTTCTTCTTTATTTTCCTTTAATTAAACAAATTATTAAGATTGTGCATTATTATTATTTATTATAAGATTATACATTATTATTATTTGTTATTATACTATATTTATTATTAAGATTATACAAATTATTAAGATTATACATTTTTAATTGTGGTTGTGGGAACAGGAATATGCTGTTTCACTGCAAGTAATTTTTGTATTACTCTAAATGAATCCACTTTGTGGAATCTACTAGTAAACAATTAATTTCCTTAAAGTGATAATGATACACAAATACAATGTATTTAAGCTAGGATAGGAAATAATTATTCTGTAACAGGATCAGAACTCTGCTTACATCTCTTTGGAATTTTTTATCCAGTATGACCATGAGCTGTCTGAGCCAATTCTATGTGGAAGAGCACATAACATTTCTAAAATTATTTGTGACTAAAGTATTGTAAAGAGATTAATACTAAAAATGTAACTCCATTTATTTCAGGCATTGTTGAATCAACCGTTAGTAATATAACAAAATAGTGGTTAGAGCTAAATAACAGAGGAGGGAACCAGAGGAGGTTTTCAGTCGTCCTGGATACAACTTGCTATTAGTATAAAGGAGCATTCATACCAGCTGAGATCTGAGAGTGTTGTGATGGCTGCGGTGTGTTCAAGTCAGAAAGTCCTAATGAGCCATAACAGAAAGAAAAGTAACTTACAGAGAAGACATTTTTATTTCTCTAGAAAGACTCAATACGCAGCAATGGGAAGTATAGATACATAAAGCAGAGTACGGTACAATACAATTAGAGTAGAAGACTATGGCTATCCCAAAGTAGCTAAAATCACCTTCTCAATATCACACTCATTTTGTCCACGTAGAATCCTAAAATAACCATTTTCTCCCCAAGATTTTCCCCAGGAATTTGCAGCAATCTAAAGAAAAACAAAGAGGAAAAAGATACCAGTTTTAATTTTAAACTCGTATTTTAAAATGAAAGGTTTAAAAGCAAAATGAATGTTTTGTGTTAGTTTCCTTTTTATCATATAGTTTCTCAGATTTGGTGCACTGCATATCAGAATGCATCCTTGTCTGATTTCTAATCATTTGTTCCTTTTTGTTTTCATCAAAATTTCAGTTCCAAAACCAGGGTTAATAAAAGTGGAAAACTACTTCTACAAGGCAGTTTGATAAATTGAAGCAGAAGTAATTATATAACTCAACTATTGACTGGAGAAAGCGGTAATTGAAACAACAATGGTCAAAACTTCAATTACAACTAATCTGTTAAAGAGAGGCCTAAGATATGAGAAAGTTGGCTTTCAGTAAGTTAATCCTTCGGTTAGCCATTAACATACTGAGCGATTTAGTTTCTAATGAAGGCAGTATAAATTTTGCGCTAGATTTCAGTGATACTACCTACCATAAGCCTTGTCCTCAGCTATGTAAACTCCAAATTACCTTCTGCTGAACATAGGACTAATGAGATGAGCTGTTAATCATAATCAAAGTGATAAAATCTGACTTATTCTAAATGGCTGAAAGCCAACGGTGATTTTTTTTTCTTATAGCTGTACAACATTTGCCAGTGCTGTTTAAATAGATAGCTTGTCTTTTCCAAATGTTTTAACAAATAATATTGATTACTTTTATTGAGTGTCATTTGTAGGCATCAAAAAGAACTGAGTCTTCATGGGAAATTCGAATAACATTTGAGAATTTGATTAAGATTTGAGACAGAAAAGACAGTGCAGGAAAAAACACAGATATAGGTGGGAGATGGGATGAAAGAGGCTCTGAAATCAAGGCAGATGATGTTATAGTTCAAGGGTAAGCATGACAAAAGTTGCCAGAAAGGGAATAGAATTATACGGGAGACTTTAAGGTGAAGGAAAAAGAAATAGACCTAGAGAAGAGTGATTGAAAGGAAATAAGTTGGGTTTAGATAATGTGTGTTGTAAAGACTTTTCATTCTGCCTCAAAACACAGTGCCAAGGCTTTGCTTACCCAGAACTTCTGTTTCTGTCCTTTTTTGTCAGCTAATGCTCCCCACCTGTTACAAGAGATGACACTAGTGAGATTTTTGATGCTTATGTTCATATTTTGTGGCTTTAATAAAACAATCAGAAAGAAAAGCTCATCTTAATTAGTTGTCCTAATACCAGAATTAGAACAAAGCATGACTGACAGACACCTCCATGTTTAAATAACAAACTCTGCTGATAATGGAAATGAAGATAAGTAACCTGCTAGCCACAAGCCAAATTCCCATTAGGGACTACAAAAATTAATGCAAGTGTAGTTTTAATTTATTATTGCAAAAACCTGTTTTCATTGACAGAATCTCTCCTCTGGAGAGGTTGCCAGCTGAACTGAACTGAAATGTGTAGGAGTATTGAAATTAATGTGAACACATTTCTTCAATTCAGCTGAAGATCCCCAGGAACATTTTTGCTAAAGACCTCATCCAACACCTTCACAAAAATAGCTGGTGAGTTGGGACTGAAAATGTTCCCAGCTTTTCTCAGCTCAAATTAAATTGCTGACAACATAATCTGTTTTACTGCACAATGTGGAGGATGACCTGTAAATTTACCTGATGTTTCTCTGAGACCTTTGAGGACATGCTAAATGTGGTGACGATATCCATGAAACCACACAAGAGATTGTCTCCACCTGCCAGGCGATAGGACTTTCATAATGGTGTAGTTGTAGCTGAAATGCGCAGTGCTCTGAGTCATTAAGCCTCACTTAGTACATATACAGGGCAGAAGAAGTTCCAAGGCCGTCATTTGGATGTAGTTCAATGGGCAAAATCTGCACTGCACACCTTAGGTAGCGAGGTATGTATGGTATGTCTACTGATTGCTTAAAGAGCTCTGTCTCGTTTTACATTTATACAACGAATTTTTGCCCAATTACTATTCACAGGTCATGATGCTTGGGTGCCTGTAAAAGGGCACAAATAAACAGAAAACCAAAGATGTGAACTTCTACAGGTTTTTCCTCAGTAGAAAATTAATCCTAGAATATATAGAATGCCATTGGCAGGTTGTTTATTGGCTCATGTCCGACCAACGTCATGTGTTTGAGCTGTATTTGCAGTGCTCCATTCACTTTGAAAGGCAAGCAACAGAAGTTTGATGAGAAATGCCACACTGTGAATAGGGAAATTAGGATTTTCACCTCATCTTTGTAAAAAAATTTGAACAGTCACAATGGCACCAGGTCTCCTTGGTTGACAGTGAGCCTTAATGTATGTTGAATACCTGCACATCCAATCAAAGGTAAAAAAAAAGCAAGACAAATTGGTGACTAGAAGAGAGGTGAAGTCTGGATTACAGTTTCAAGAACAAATTGTAGTTACTGCTCATTAAATGCAAGGAAGCATAAAAACGATGTTGGTTATAACGACCATTGAATGTAACTGTTGTTTATTAAAAAGGCCTCATAATGCTTTTTCTTTGAGTTACCACTTGAAAGTTTAGGGATTGTTAATAATCTTTGCTATTTCTTTGCCAAATATATTTCTGATACAGCCTGTCATAATCATAAATTTTAAAAAAAGATATAATAAGCTATCTGATTTTATATCAGATTCAGATTTACTTCTTTCCTTGTGATCACTTTACTAAAAAAAATTACATCAGTTGCAGTGTGAAAGTTCAATATTTACATCAATCTTAAAGACAGAGGAAAATTAGCTTGAATTTATATTCATGTATTCCCACATTCAGTACTACACATTACCTCTCCCACTTGTTTGAGCAGGGTGATGATCAGTTCCTGCAGACTCACATTTCTGTGACTAAATATTTTTCTAACATTTGTTATTTTCTAAAAGAAAAAGTCAATTTCTAGTTTCATACACCGATAGAATTTTATTGATTCTCAGAAATGTTTCTAAAAGGAAGAGAACTTAGAAATCAAAATGGAAAAGGATCCTTTTTGATCCTTGACTGTAACATACCCAAGAATTTAACTCCCTAGGTTTTGTTCCATCGTGGACAGATACAAACAGGGGTACTTGACATATACATTTTATCTTAGGGTTTATAAATTACTGCTTATGCAGTAATTCATGCCCATGGGCGTTCATCCAAATACTCTATAATTAAAATACATTAAAGTATACAAGAATGTAGCCAGTGGGTCAAGAAAAGGGACTAATCCCCTTTATTCAGGATCTGTCATTCTGCATCTGGAGCACTGTGCCTAGTTTTGGGCTTCCTCATACAGGAAAGACACTAACAGGCTGGAACAAGACCAGCAGGAATCTGCTGAGATGTTTGAAATCTGGAGCACATGATGTACAAGGAGAGGCTGAGGGAGATGGCTCTGTTCAGCCCTCAGGAGAGGTGGCTCGGGGGAGATCTGTTTGTTGTCTTCTGCTTTACAAAGGGCGAGTATAGAGAAGACAGAGCAGACTATCCTGGTACATGCGCAGCCAATGGTCAGAAGATAACAGTCACCTTTTTCATAAGGGAAATTGCAATTGGATATATGGGGAAAACAGGATTTTACAACAAGAGTGGTTAGGACCTCCTGAAGTGAGAGGTTTTGAATTATCTGTCCTCAGAGATTACCAAAACTCAATCTGAGAAGCCCCATTAACCTTAATTACGAAGGTGGCTCTGCTTTCATTTGGGCAATTAAACTAGATGACCTTCAGAAAACCCTTCTAATCCAAAGTATTCAATGATCTAAGCAACTTGATCTGAGATAGCCCTGCCAATTTAAGGTGCAGAGAGCTGGACCAAACATCTTCCAGCATAACCTGGTCTACAGTTCTATGAATAATTAAATTTTGTATTCAATGTATAGATCTTATGCAACAGTTAAATAAATAATACATTGTGATGGGGAAAGTGATTTTGCCATTTTTTAAATGGTTGCAGTCTAAAGAGCAGATAATAATGTTGATTTACTGATCAAACCAGTCTTGGGGTTAGTGTATTAATCAGGAGAAGGACCTGGCAGGAAAGGTGGAACAGAGTGTCATCTCCATAGATGCTGACCTTTACTGGCAACGACTGGCATGAGGTCCTAGGCCTGTTTACCAAGCCTTTCCTAAAACTTGGCACAGTTTATTCAGGCTTGTTCCAAACACTGGCTGAGATTTGCCAGTTCTCATTACTCCCAGGCTAACGTGCTTCTCTCAGTCTGAAAAAGCACTGAGCTGTAATGGAAACAGCTGTTGTTTTGTGAACCATGCTTTATATTATATTGTTCAATGATGCAGTGTTTGTAGCCACATGCCAGTTTGATTTGACATCTTGCTGCTGGATGCCAGCTCCATCAAGAGCATTTCTGGGGATTTCTTGTCTTATTCATACTAATATAGCTTCTAAAGAGAAAGCAATTCTTTCAAAAAACTCCTAAGTGGAAAATGTTTCTGCGGTAGTACCTTTAGGAAAGGAGGACGTATTTTCTAAAACAGATTTCTCAAATTTGTAAAACAGATTTCTCAGCGTAAGCATTGCATTTGATCTTTGCAATTTCTCTTTTTCCCTTTTCCTGCCTATAAAGTTATACTTCAGTAGTTTTCGTGATTTCGGCCTTACTGATGGAATAAATTCATTCTGCACTGTATCCCTTAGTATCACCTATCAAACATGTTATGGCATCCAAGCACAGCTTCGACTTTAAACTCAGTTTAAGTTTAGATTCCTCAGAGAAAACAAATCCCTACATTTCCTCTCTGTTGCTAAGCCAGACATTTGAGGGTGAATTTTCTAAGTTATAAAGAAATATGTGAAATAAACATATAATGTTGAATTCAGCTTGAATTTTAACTGCTGGTTTACTTGCTGTTGTAAGTACTACTTCTTGAAGTATGAACAAAGACTGAGCCGAATTCATTAAAATGATCAGATAATATTTAGTAATCTGAAAATAATATCACAGGAAATTTTAACCTTCTAAAACTTTTAGCCATCCACTAGTCTGAATGGAAACTGGATGGCATCTTATTTCAACAATTCAGAAAACAGTCTTGTTTCGATGAAGTTTGTATCGTATATATGTTCCTACATAGACAGGACTCTGTACAAACGTATTTTCCTGAATCTGGATTATCTTTGAGGTTTGACTTATTTATTTCATATTTTAAAATAGACATTAGTTATAAATTTTTGTTCATTAATAAATTAAAAAGTAGCCCTTATGCGAGACACTATGGGAGTGAAAGGTATCCTGGCATACTATTGATGGCAACTGTGGAAAGTGATATCATTCCAGATTATATTCCCTGAAGAGTGGCAGCTCAAACAAAGTGTCGATTGGTCCCTCAAAACCTTCAAACTAAAATTAGAAAAAAAAAGGGTAACTAAGAGTATAATACTGAAGGAGCTAAATAAGCCATTAGGGTTTAAATGTGAAACCCATATCACCCACTCCTGTCCCAGAAAACTGAAAGATCTCTACAGATTATGAAAGGCACCAGTAGTACAAGAATATTGTTAATCAATGCAAATTTTTACTTTGGGTATACTGAGGAAAAGTAGAATACATAATAGTTCCTTTATAAAAATGTAGTTAACATAATGTACGACTGTTTTACTGGTCTCTTATGAGATTTAAGCAGTACATTGGCATTATTATCCTTAATGTAAATGATATTGTCAGAACTGGAATTAGAATTTGTCTTTTTCCTGTCAGTAAACCACTGTGGGATTTAGTTCAAGATTAAGATATCTAAACGTATGTGTCCCTCAGCAGCAAACTGAGTATATTTGGATCCATTCACTTGTCTAAATGCAGGTTGCTAGGGTTATTTGAGATGCCTTGGGGTGCCTGAGACATTCACATGTTTCTGGAAGACGTGACAGAGGACCTATGAGACATCCACTGTTTGGCGACACAGCCAGGTGGGAAGTTCTTCCCACTTGTAGCAGCACCGAATATTTGTGTGGGGGCAACTAATGGATCCATGAGCAGTTGCAGCTGAGTTGCCCTCCAGTCTCCACTGACTTTGTTGACTAGATAACCATCTCTGTGATGAGAATCTGGATATATATCACATCACACCTGCCTGAATCTCAAATTGAATTCCAACATAACTACCCTCTGAAGGATAAAACGAGAAAAGAGGACTGGAAATTATTAGAAAATATACAATGAGTAAAGTGTTAGAATGGTAATCAGCAGAAAATAGAATGTATCAGCTTATAGAATTACACAACTGTAACACATGACTTCAGAATAAACAAAGAGGAGAATAAAGACATTACAGACAGAAGGACTTGGATTCTGTCCATCTGAAACCATCCGGGATAAAATCAAAGAGTTTAGAGAAGAGGGTAAAATTGTAATAATAAACAAAATGGAAATTATAGTTCTGATATGTGTCAGTTTTTTACGATATAGCACAAAATCATAGGTGCTACAGTTTGGCTAAACAAAATCAAATCAGGAATGTATTGTGCTAAAAAGGTTGTTAAACTAATCTGGGATGTATTTTTTGTTCCCTGATGGCTTTGAGCAAGAGCTTGTTTAGGGACCAACAGATTGGAAGGGAAAATGACACTTTAGTTAAACTTTCCTGTATAACAGCTGTGCCTTGCAGTCTTAATCACGGAACAGAACCCATTTATGCAGGGCATTGTAAGTGAAAATGATTCAGTAGAAGAGCAAATTCTGTTGCCATTATCTGCTTTCAGAGAGCAGTCTTTAAAGAAAAGAAATGGGAATCTATTCATGAATTTGAGAGGTATCAATAGTTTGACTATAAGTTAAGATCAATGGGAATTAAACGATTGTCAGTACTTCATAAAATACTACACCATTTTCGGAGTTGTTAGCTGATATAATTTCTTTGATGTAGTCAATATGGTATTTCCTCCTACAGTTCTTTTTCTTTCTCTGATAGTGTTTGTTCCTCAGATCCTGTAGTTCATGTAGCCAATGTAGTCATTACCAATTTTTCCTAAAGTAGACCTATCCAAACTACGTGTTCCTAACCAAAGGCACCCTAAATTTGTTGAAGGGAATTAGAGATTTCCGATGTCTCCAGGGAAGCCAAGGCCTTGGAAGATGATAGATGTGATACTGAGCAGCAAATTAGACATGAAGTCTGCTTTAGGTATGTTAACAGCATTATAAAGAAAACCTAAGAATTTGGGATTAAAAGCAGGCATGATCATGTGTGTTTGGAGTAAAGAATTATCCAGTGTATGATTGGAGCACTTCACTAAATCTGGTAAGTCACTGCTAGGGATAAAAATGGCAACAGTAACAGGTCTTTTTGTGACAAATTGAGAAAAGAATAAGTCAAAATACATAGACACTATCAACATAGATGTGTGTAGGGCTAAAATGCCAAGAAGAGAAAATTGTCATATAGACACTTAGTCTATAGATAGAACAGGAGGAAGAAGTCCAGGAAAGAAAATATCAAGAAAATATATCCCAACAATTAAGTAATTTAACTCCTAGTGGAATTAGTTCCCAAGCAGAAATGACAGAGACTTAAAAGCGAGTTGACACATTCTTGGACAACATCCATTAGAGAACAATATTACATTTTCTGGAAGATGACTAAAAGAATCTAATAGCACTTCTTTGTCTCTTGCTTTTGTGATTATTCCAGCTTGATATTTACTCCAAATGAATGACATTTCAAAAGCAAACAGATGCTGGACTTCATCACTCACAAAGACAAGGAAACTGTTAGTGTTATTTTTACAAAGCTTTAGAACACTAATGTCTCCATATTTCATATTTTTAGAAAAGCTTTCAACCTTACTCTCTCCAAAATTTCCATTTTTATTAAGAAGAAAAACAAGAGATTTTAAGAAATCATTAAGGAGAAGGTCTGCCTATCAACTACCAAAAATTACTTTAAAAAGACAGTTTTCTTGGGTCTGATAAAAATATTCTGTAAGAAACACACCACTTAGCTTTTCCAAAAGAAACCATAATGATCTTAAATCAAAAGTAACCTTGAATAAAGAGAAGTAATCTCACCAAACTGCATTCAGTCTCCTTCAGGAGAAAAAGTAAGCGATGTATTTCCATTTACTCAAGGGAAACCAGTTCTAATTGACTCTGTAAAGAGAATTCTAGCACTCTTTCAGATAAAAGGATGAGTACTTGTGTGCTTCCGTAAAAGGATTTTCATAATTTTGTGCCCAGTTTTGTACAGTAGAAGCACCTCAGCTGTCCTATTCAGTAATAACTTTCCCTTGATGTTAACTCTAGCTAAATCGTACTGGCAGGAGTAGGCCCTGCACCACATTGCCTGAGAATTAAAAATCTAGAATATGGAGACTGTTTCAGTGTTCTTCCACAAAATGCAAATTGGATTTTTTTGAACATTTCTTAGTTTCTTTTTCAAGAAACTGTGTCACTACAAAGAAGGTGGACTTCACAAGAAAATTTTCAGAGAAAAACATAGTAGTTGTTTATTAAATACCCTTGAACAAAAGAGTAAAAAATCTAGAAATACAACCTAACACAACAAAAAGGGTTATCAGCAGTGGCTTCAAAACCGAGGTGTTTTGTAGAACAGAAACTAGATCGTAGTATGCTTACATTCAGCTTTGTGGGTAAAATGTTGTTAACAGCAAATACAACAAAGACATTTGAAGAGTGTGCTAAATAATATTATACAAACCGACCCCTGAAGACCGAAGATGTCAACAAAAAACAAATAAGGCCCTAAAGGTAAAGAAGAATGACGGGTCTCAGATCTCAAGCTATCAATTCCTGCAGGTCTATCAATGTTAGTGGAAGTTGGTGCTTTGCATTAACCAAGGAGTTACACTGCTTACAGTTTAACACACCAGTGCTCTAGGATTAAGCATTCTGCATCATCTTTCTAACTTCTGTCATTCAACAATTTATATCTAAAACAGACTCTTCTCACATACTGACAGTCCCCATCTACGAATCAAAATAACAAACAGCAAAATACAATTTTAAATCACTCCTGTAATTTTTTTTTCAACCACTTGAACTCCCAGTTGCAGTTTCCAAGTTATACAGTTTGTAGTTTGAATGTTGGATTCACTGACATCACTGGCAAAACTCCCAGATTTACAGGAATAAAAGTAAGATTTGTCTCTGGTTGGTTTGAGTGCAATGGTGCTTCCCTGTCTTTCTAGAGTGGACATACATTAAAGATAGGATTGTGTCACAATCTATCTTTACAGACAGAAACAATGGATTTGTTAAAAAATAGAATGCATAGAGGATGTGTAAAGGAAATGTACGTATTCTGTTTTTAAGTCTTTACTCATATATTATTTTTTTTCACCTCATACTCTTGTTTTCTCAAATATTTTCATTTCTCTTAACGTCTGCATTCACAAAAATCTTCAGGTTAAATAAGACAGCTAGAAAACCTTGTATAACCTCCGATACAACCACAACATAAACTTAGAATAGAATGTTTCAGTTGGAAGGGACCTACAATCATCATCTAGTCCAAGTGCCTGACCAATTCAGGGCTGACCAAAAACTAAAGCATATTGTTAAGAGTATTGTACAAATGCCTCTTCAATGTTGACAGGCTTGGGGCATCGACCACCTCGCTAGGAAGCCTGTTCCAGTGTTTCACCACTGGCTAGGTAAAAAAATACTTCCTGATGTCCAGTTTGAACCTCCCCTGGTGCAGCTTTGAATCACTCACACACGTCCTATCACTGGATTCCAGAACTGCACACAGTACTCAAGGTGAGGCCACACGAACACTGAATACAACGGAATAATCACCTCTTTTGACCAGCTGGTTATGCTGTGTTTGATGCAACCCGGATTCAGTTTGCTCTCTTGGCTGCCAGGGCACATAAACCATGGGATTTGCATAGTTATATATTTAATGAGATATGTCTGACACTTTCCATCTCTGAAAAAAAAAATGCTGGTGATCTAACAAGACTTGGTGAAGTCCAAATTAATCTAATTCAACTTCAGGGAACTGAGACATTTGGATTAGGAAAAGAACCACTCTCTACTGTCAAGAGAGAGGGATCCCTCCTGAAGATAATTGAACCCACCCAAGTGCTGGTCACAATCAGTGCTAACAAACTGGACTCATTTGTCTCTCTAATACTATGTTTTCTACGTAGGCATTGTGGATTTGCTGTTACCCCCACTGGCCAAACAAACAATGAAGTCTCTTGGGCAAAAATACAGTCTTCCCATAAACTATATGTAAACAGCAACAGGATACAAAGATTACTCAGTCCTTCTCATCTTGGCCTACTTTATTTTAATACCAAAGTTCTGCTTTCATAAAAGGCTCGCAGTAATTCCTTCTCCAGACAAAGAGAGCGAGACAGAAATAAACGTCATCCAAAACTTTTCATCTCGTTTTCTTCCCTAGGCTTGCTCGTATAACTGTCATAATGCTACCACACAGAAAAGGTATAACTATTGCAGGTTATGTCCTATTCTTAGTGCTATAACACAAAATCCTAGTACGTTTCGAAGGCTAGGCTTTTCATCTACTCAATTAGACAAAAGTTTAGTTCTTAATCTTTTATTAATAATAAGAAGATTGTTAGGGTCTCTGACTAGTGCTCTCCGTGAGACAAAACTTCTAAGAAAACGGTTGCTGGAATTTGAAACCATGGTTTCGCCTGGACTTTTCAGCATGAGAGATGAGTTGAATTATCAATGACTCAATACTTAAATGATTCCCACAGATCTACTGTAATGAGAGACAGTCTCATAGACTTAACCTCATGAATCATCAGACACTGTACCTTTTCCCCATAATCTTCTAATGCATTTTTCTTTGCTGTAAAATATTCTTGGGTGCTGCTGTTTAATTTTTAAGCTATAATGTCTGCTGTTAATTGTCTGACAATAATAAAGCAGATTTTTTTCCCCCGTGAAAGAACAAGGGAACTCAACTCAGGGTTTCTTTAGTCAGGAGAAAAAAAATTAGGGTTATGACTTTTGGTGGTGTAAGATGTTGCTAGTTTGTTATTCTGAGTCTAAGCTTGAGCACAGACAAATGAAGAGGAAAATCAAGAGAAAAATAGTGTCTTCAAAGTGAAAAACTTGGATGTCAGAAACAGCTGTCACTGTTGTCTTTTTTAAGCTTTTGGGATTTGCACATTTAATTGTATATTAAATCTTAGAGTGCTGTTACTCTGTCTAGCTATCCCCTCAACACTGAAACACAAGTTTTTGCCTCCTGTGTCGATTTTATCTCCATTAGTATGGCTTTTCCTGTTAAGAAACATTGAACTAATGCTTTTTTCAGGGCATAGATATTTCAATGCCATTTAATTTGCTGCACTATTGAATTTAAAGCTCCCAGGGAATCACTTATAAAAATAGAAGGGAAACATTTTTCCAGTAAATGTACATCTCTCAATGTCCGCTTCTGAAAGTCCTTTGTCATTCTGAGCACCTTCCAAACATCTGAAAATCTATCATCTTGTTGATGAACCAGTAGCTAAGGTTTTTAACAAAATTATTCTTGTCCCCTTCAAGCCTTAAGGTGACAGTCCATAGATTGTCAAGCCAAAGACTTGGGCTTTTGGGGCTTTTCTGAATTTTTCAGTGTCAGGGGATCAACAGATACTGCTTTTTGAGTGAAGGTGTGGATCAGATATTGTAGCTTGGCATTGATACTGAAGTGATGCAGAGGAAAGAGTCTGAGAGAAGATTTGTCTGAACGGACTGCAAACATTAATGATGGATACTTTAGTTCACTATGCTGACTTTGAAAAGAAACATGTTTGAACTAGAACTGTAGCTTTTTAAGTCAATTTACTTCCTCTATGCTGAATAGACTTTGGCATCTTTACACCATCAACAAATCTGCCTCATGTTTTCTTTCCCTTCGGACACTACATTTCTCTTCTGTCGTCTTTTCCTAGGTGGAACTAAGAAAGACGAAGAAGTAGAAGGAAAAGAAGATTAGATGCACCAATTTTAGAGACAAACTGCCATAGAATAGACTTGACAGGTTTGTTCAGCAACAATAGCTTAAATGTATAGATCTGAGAGATAAATCTTCTGCCAAGTTCATCTTTGATTTAAATTCAGTCTACTTTTATTGTTAAGAGATCTTGAGAAAAAGCTGACAGTTTCACGTCATTTTTTTCCATCACTGGTTTTCTTAAAATAACAGAATGTAGCTGAAAAAGTGAAAATTACCAAACTTTGACCAATTTGTCTTCCTTAGCCGCACTTACCATTTGCAGTTTCATTGTGCCTCTTTAGCTTGTTTTCATTCAGGTGTCGTTAAGAGTTGTAATCATATGTGCGTATACACATAGATACATATATGTGTATGTGTATGTGTAGAATCATAGAATCATGGAATCATAGAATGGTAGGGGTTGGAAGGGACCTCTAGAGATCATCTAGTCCAACCCCCCTGCTAAAGCAGGTTAGCCTAGAGCAGGTTGCACAGGAATGCGTCCAGGCGGGTTTTGAATATCTCCAGAGAAGGAGACTCCACAACCTCTCTGGGCAGCCTGTGTCAGGGCTCTGTTACCCTCACAGTGAAGAAGTTCCTCCTCATGTTCAGGTGGAACTTCCTGTGTTCCAGTTTGTGCCCATTGCCCCTTGTGCATATACCCCCTTGTGCATATGCCCCTTTGTGTACATATACACAAAAATACATATGCAAGGCATTCTGAAGATACTATCTTACTATAAATATTATGTATCAGTCAGACCATCATTTTGCCTTTGAGCTACTGTATTATGCCATTACAAGTGGGATTCCTCTAGTCTAATCCAGACATTTTAATATTAGCTATGTTAGTCTGATGTTACTCCACAGGTTCTTTTACAGTCAGCAAAGAGAAATAAGATCCAACAAACCAATTCAACTCACAGAAAGATAGATACCTAGGACAGAAAAGTTGAATAGTCATGGAAGATAAAGGGAGCAATGGCTGCCTAGCAGAGACATAGGAATCTAAATTTTACACATCAAAACTTAGCTGTTATGAATCCCAGTCTCCGCTACTCACTTTTTCTGCATACCTCCCTGTCTCTGGAATACAGACACAGAAACTGTGTGAGAGATCCTATTCTCTCTAAATGTCAGTGGGATCAGTTCATCTTGCCTTCAGATCGCTGAAACCCCTGTTTCAGTGTTTATAGAGACTGTGATCAAACTCAAATGACCTGCTGCCCGCAATGCCCTCTGCCTGGCTGTTCCACATTTTCCTCTCCTGCCTCCATGCTGTTCTGTCTTCTCCCATTCTCTCCCTGACTCTGAGGTCACACAGTACCTTACTCAAAATAGACTTATGGTCTCTATCAGAGCTGATTTTATAAATAAAAAGCCTTTAAATGACAGAAAATAAATAGCAATTTCAAGTTACAGAACAAGAGAAGCCAGTCAATGCATCTACAATTCTTATGGTCCAATGATCAGTTAGGCAGTTTATATGTGCGTTTCTGGTTTCGTACAAGTAGCTCTTACAAGCTTCACCAAAATTTGTTTGTTTCCATTTTATGACTCCATCACTTTATGTGTTGTACAATTCATGGGCTGTTTAAGACATTCTCAAACATGTTTCTGAGAGTTTACAAATATCAATTCAATATGGTCATCCATTATTACGGCTGCCTTTTATAAATATTGAATCAGAGGGGTTATGAATAAAAAATCAGACTACAATAAACATCAACCCACATAAAACTGCATTTTTTACTCTATGTATCAGCATGTTTATGCTCTTTTTTCTCTCTCCAGGAACAATCTGAGCTAAGCAGAAAGCAAATAATCATCAATATTTTTATGTGAAGTCCAACTTTAATGAGATTCTTATGAGATTTTTATTTAGGTCAAGGAGTTTGCATTATCCTTTGCTCAAAAAACCCTAACCAAGCTATATGTAAGTAAGTGACAAAGAATTTATACCCAAGCCACATATGTTACATTCAAATTAATTCAAGCTAACGAATGATATGAAAAAGTGATAGCTTAATCACGAAGACATTAAAATCTATACAAAATAGTGCTTTAGACTTCATGATGCAGAATCACATTTTATGACTGGTTTTACCATTACCAGAAACTCAAGTACATCTAGCCTTGAGCTGAAACAACCTCCAACTTGTCAAGCTTGGATTCTATGTTTACAGTTAAACATCTCTGCAATTATCTCAGAGGTCAGAACACTTATGCGTTAGACCATGAACGGATGGGTACTTCTTTATATTGTTGGATGCATCGGATACTTCACCAATGTTCAATGAGAGTTAGTAAGTAAATGCATTTGTCACATACTAAGTTCTGAACCAGGCTGAGGTTTCTTAAATATCACTGCCTTCAGTTTTCTTCTTTTTCCTTCACTTCTCATGTCCTTCTTCAGTATATCAGATCACTTGGCTTTCCTCCTACTCAGTGATTTGCACTGACTATTCAACGGAATCCTCTGCAGGGCACTCAAGGTTTTTGCTCGCAAGTGGCTCCTCGCCTAAGGGCTGCTATCTTTTCTTTGCAGAGGCTATCATTTCCCATTTAAATCAGCATGTACTTGAGCACATTAATAGCCCTCCTCGTCTCACCCTCCTCAACTATCACTTTGTGCCCCTGTGTGGTTCTGGCTTAATCACTAACCTCCGTAGGTTATTCTGCATATGTTTGAGACAGCATCTCCAAGGGAATAGCTGTTATCACCCTACACTTGCACCAAGCATGCTTCATAGGCCTCCCAAAGCCTGCACTCAGACTCTCACAGCAGCTCATCCCTGAATTGAGGTATTCAAATTGCATTGCAAATTTTACTCCCTAATTTCATTGTTTTCTCATGGCCCTTCGTATAGACTTTAAATACATAAACTGATACATACTAGTTGCCCTTCATAAATATCTTTTCCTAATTCAGTCCTCCATTTTTCGTTGCTAAATTCCACTTTCTTCCTTTCATTGCTTCACAACATTCACTATAAGCATACTTCAGGAGCTTTTCCTCTACCAGTATGAATCAACACTTTCTGCAACAGTATAGGGTCAAGGATGATCTTGGATAAGCCTGATGCTTCTCTTTGCTGCTGTGCCACTATCAGGTATGTTCTTGTAATTCATAACCAGCAGTTTCCACAACCATAGTTATTTCCATGGTTTATCCATATTACAAGGATATCTTCAATAAGATCACAAACACAAAACACACTTTATTTCACGACTTTGTTTTCTTGAACTACATGTTGAAGATGATACTCTCGGCAATCTGCCTAGCACAGGCCTGAATCATTATTTGATAAATCATTATAAATCACCTATGAAATATTTGTTTGAGACTCTCCAGTCATTTCTTTGTGTAACTACTCACTTGGCAATTTAATAAATTCCTCCTTGCTTATTCCCTCTATGTCAAAGATTAAAGCCCCATGGTGTGTTCTGTAATTCAAGTGTACGCATTATTATATACTTGGCATCTTAATATGGTGTCACTGGTCTACATTTGAGAGGAAATTCACTGTTGTATTATATACACTCTTCTGCAGCAGTTTCAGTTCTGAGTGTGTATTCCTTGTGCATCATAAATAAAATCAGCTGCATCCCAGCAGCAGTTGATTTCTGCTTGGGTTGTAGAGAGCCCAGACTGCTGTGCCAGTAAGCTGTGCTTGTTAATTAGGAGGCTACTAGCAATTTTTATGGTTCCATTTGCATTCTGCTTGGTGGCATGTTTGGAGGAAATTGTGTCAGTTTTGTTCACAACTTGATGCATACATGGAATATTTGTGAATACTCAGCAAAACATTTTATTCTATAAACCAGCTTATTTGAAGTTTTAGTGCAAATGGTAGAGTAGATTAAAAGGTGATGGGTCTATACCTCTTTCCAATGCTCTCTAAAACTCTCAGATATGCAGAAATGAAACAGCAACAATCTTGGTTTTGGAGGTAAAAAAACAGCGCTCCACCTCTGACGATGAAACCTTTGGGTTCCAAACTGGTCATTGGCATTTTACTATGTTCATGACTGGCAGAAGAAAAGGGTAAAAGAACACACTTTACTCACCCAAGGAGTTTGACTGAATGAGTTTTCCATTTAGAGCCTGCTTTCTGAGAATGTCTATAGATTCCCTCTTTGTAAAGGAAAAAGTCTTCATACACTTTCATGATAGCTAAAAAACAATAGAAAAAATGAGCACGGTCAGCAAATATTGCTTCTATTCTTGTTTGCTCCTTGCATTTTACCAGAGAGATTTTTGTTGTGTGTTGCACAGCATAAGTGTGCCTTGTAATTCCACTAAATTCATTAACTGCTCAGAAGTTTCCTGCTGTGAGTGAACTGAGAGAAATATTCCAACAGTTCTCTCAAAGGTCTCTTGTCAAGTTAATTGGGTTTCCCTGCCATGGAAACTCCTTATCATGGACTTCTTCCAATACAGTAAGAAGAAATATTGTCTCATGTAGGCTTACATGAGTTTTCTCAATTCCAATGAAATCCAATTCAATAAGCAAATCTCCTCAAGTTTCGTGTATAAAATCCTCAGTTCTGACAAGCATCTGCATATGCAAGAAAAGTATTTAACAGACAATGTATGTCCTATGAAATATGGTGGAATTATATGTATTCCTTTCTGTGAAACTCAGATAGACATCATTAAGTACACAGCAATCTCCTTATGGAATATTAGATTGTATATATGTTGATCCTGACTTTCAGCTAAAGTATGGGGAAAAAAACACCTTTGTGTCCATAAAAGTGTAAGGCCCAAGAGCTAAGGAACTAGACATCTTGTGTAAGAGAATGAAGATTACAATGTGCATTTGATGTCTACCCATTATTTCCTAGGAATATCATTCACTTGTTTTTTAAGAAGAAAGTTTGAGTTTCTTTTCCACATATGTTCTGCCACCTTAGAAAGAATTTGCTTTGTTATACTGAGGGCTACCAGATCCAGAGAAATTGTATTTTCCAGGTCTACATTGTCTTTAGATTCCAGTGAATCAGAAGCATTAAATACAAGCTTAACTCCAACTTACTTTTAGCTCATGATTTTAACAGTCTTAGACTGCCATGCAGCTTGGAATGTGAGAATTAGTGAAAGCCAGTTTCCTAAAGTATTGCACCTTGGAAGTCCTGTAAAGTACAAGTTTCACTGACCATTTTTATGTGGTTGGAATATTTATAACATATGTTATCTGTGGTATCCAGAAAGATGAGCTCATGCTGCAGTTTTTTCTGTCTAGCACGCTTTCAGATGTCTTTTTCCTACCCAAATATTTTCACAAACTTGAAGGAAATTAACTACCTTTACAGCCTCTTGGCCTCTATCATACATGGCTGAAAACAAAAAACATTCACAAATTTTAGGAGATGAAAGAGAACAGCTCAAAACATGCTCAAATCTGCCCATTTGCAAAGCAAACCTGCATAAATATATTCTTTGCTAATGAGGTCGCTCATTAGCATAAAGAATGCATGCTGATAGCAATGCATGGGGAATAAGCAGCCATGATGCTACCTAGGTGGCAAGTCTGGGGGAGAGTTTTATGAGTTAAATTAGAAAAAAAGTTAAATGCATAATTCTGCAGCTTCTTCAGAGCTGCCTGCAAAACCAGAGCTCACACATATTGACAGCAACAGACCAAGTGGAAATTAATATGAACTTTATTCTTGGTTTCTATCTGCAAGCTCAGGACTCCATTAGAGCTTTCTGCAAAGGTTTCCCCTCTCCCTCTGCCCCCAGGCTCACCAGTGTACAGAGCTAGGAGTCTAACTCCTCAGGATGTCCCTGTACTACTATGTAAAATAGAGCTGTTGAGGTTTCTGAGCTACAGAGGTGCCTATGGAGGGAGAGCTTTAAAGCAGTAAGAAGGAACGGAAAGAGGGAAGAAGACTCCCACTGGTCTTAATCCAGGTGAGGGTGTCAGAAGTGAAAGGGATGAGTCATTCAAAAAATTACTGTAGAGGCTTCCCTGAATCTTGTTTTGATACCTTGGCCAAAGGGAGGTGAAGAAACAGGAGTGAGAGCAAGGACTGCAAAATTCATTTCTCCCACGGGAGAGCTGAGGTTAGAAGATCTCATCTATCATCAGACTGAGACAGGAGAAGGTAGTTTCATTTCTAAATCACATTGTTCTTTGAAATCAAGGTCCATATGTTCAGTTTCAGATAACTATTTATTCTTTATTAGCAACTCTAAATCAAACATGTTCTTGTCTCTGTGAAGAAACGTCATACCTAAGTTATTTCCACAGAAATGAAATAGAAAATTTTGAAGTGTGTTTCCAGAGTAACTTTAGTCTACGTGAGAGAATTTTATCCATGATTACATATTATATCTATACTCAGTGTGTGTGTGTATGTATATGTAAATATATATACTTATATATATCTATACCCTGCAATCAGAAGCTAAATAATAGTACAATCTTTTGAGTTACGTAGGCTGGGTACATGAAGCGTAGGGCGTACAGAGAGATGATAATTCAAAATCCAGCACTAAGATATTTTTATTTATTCAGTGACTTTGTCCTGATATGGACTGTGACTCTGACAGGATGAGATGATCACAGTCCACCAGCCAACTTTCTTCTCTCCCAGAGAAGAGACTTTGCATTTTCCAAAATGAATGGATTAATTATTAATGAATCAGAAGAGGTAGAAATTTTCATAAGGCTGACTGTAGCTCATGCATGAGCTACCTCTGTCATGCTGAGCTGTCAGATCTATACATATAAATGCAGCAGATTATAAGATTTATTCCTCTATAGATTCCTCTGCATAAAATTCTTAAATGAGAATTTGTGTCTCTAACACACATGAAGATACAAAAAAATAAAATTGCTACAAAAGGAACTAAAGCGTAGCACTGTACGTTAACGTAGCCTAGTGGTATCTCCTGATCTTTTTCTTATGTCAGCAAATTAAATACTCCTTTTTTCCAAGATCATGATAGTTGAAATTGTAAGTTTTGTTGAGTCACAACTTTGACATGTTGACAACAACGTGTTAGATTTTCTTTTGATTGAGACTGACTAATGTGACAGAAAGGATTATTTTCCTACATCAGCACTATAACTATCAGAGTATTTACTAAAATCAATTAAAAAAAATATGAATGGACAATATTAGATGATCCATTTGAAAGTTTTCAAAGCATCAATGAAACTTTGCTATGTTTATTTGAAAACTGATTTTTTGTAAAAAATAGTTTTTCATTATTTGCATCTGAAAATGCTAATTGCTCAATTCTTGTACCATATAAAACAATGATGTATGCCAGAGAGAAATTGTCATTCAGACTTGAAAGCTATTGTCGTGGGGGAGAGTGGTTAAGGTTTAATGGTCGCTCAAAGAATCACCACCAAAGATATGAGTGAAAGGTGATTTTTAATATGAGTTTGTAAAAAGCGCGACTTTACAGCATTCGATGGCAAGATTCACTCTATTACTTACTGTGTGAAGGGATTGTGAAAGGGAATTGGGTCAGAGTGGTGCTTAGGTGCAACTGTCACAGTGAATGGTG
>VZSC01003541.1:124186-161752 GCA_013398225.1 Steatornis caripensis | reverse complement strand
TCTTCTTCTGAGATAGACACCCGAGATGTCTGAACTCAATCAGATAGTCATAATTGTAAGTACTAATATATTTGTGCATTGATTTAAAGGCAGACTAGGTTAACTAGGTTGTAGGTGAAATAAAGCCACTTCTCATTTCTTTGACAAGTAACAATGAAACAATTCTTAAGCCCCAATCCCAGCCATTACCTATGCTTAAATTATATTTCTGTTATTGTTAGCCCTTCATTTTTGTACCTGAAAATTTAAAAAAAATCCCTTGAAATCTAATCCTCATCGAAATCAACACTAACTTCAGTGAACTTTGGACATGACTTGAGAAGAGTGAATCTGCTGATGGCAGCCAACAATGACAGTATTTGGTGCTTTGGTGAGGTGTCACATGATAATGAATTTATTTTCATAGGTGTAGAAGCTTTTTACTGAGGAGTTTTAGAATACTTACAGAAATTACCCATATGAAAAAACAATACAGTGTTGCCTGTCTATTCATTCAGAAACAGTTAATCTTATAAAGAAGGATTGAAAATTCAGATTGAAAATGTTAGACGCACCTAAACACATCGGAAGGCATCACATAATATTTAGCTTGAAGATAATTATGTGAATTAAAATCAAAGATTCACTCATGAAAGGAAAAATTTCGACTGAGTATCTGGAAAGTCTTTTCCTCAGTGAGCTCTGCTCATCTCTGCAATAATCTGCCAGGAGAGCTGTTAAAAGTTCTCTTGGTCTTCTCTTTTAGAACTACACTGGACAAGACATACTAGTAACAGTCTGTTCAGTCTGGCTTTAGCAGGGAGCTCCAATTAACTGACCTAAATGCTCCTTTCCTTCTTTCACTGCTGTGATTTAAAGAAGCAGTTGCAGAAATCCGTGAAGACCCACTGACCTGATCAAGTCATAAAGATTGATTGCGTGATTTTTTTCTCTATCTTTATATATCCCAATATGTGCTGAGATTTATTGCAACATAAGAAAAACAAACACAACCAATCTCTGTAGCTTCTTTGGAGAAAGTGACACAAACACTTGTGTTCATTTTTCATAAAACCAGAGGCTGGAACACATGAGGATGAATTGCATTACTGATGTTTCTTTGCTGACAGAATTTGAAAATAGTTTCTTCCGCAAATTTCTGAGCAGTTTCAGGGTTTTCTTCTCATAAAATTATTGAAAAGATTATACTTAATTTACTTGAATAACAAGGTTTGGACAATGGCAAATGCACAAATATATAAATACATATTTTTTTGAAAAAAGCGCCTTTCTGTTTTAACCTTTCAAGCCAAGCACATAGTTGTGCAAACAAGGGATGTAGATTTTTTAAAAGTTACTCTACCAGTTACAATAAACTTTATTACTCAGTTAATTTTATACTTTCTATGACCAAAAAAACTACCTATATTACACAAACTTATGAAAAGCAAACAAAGCTCTACAGCTTAGACTGACTTTTTAAGACTTTGGGAGAACTTAGACGGAAAGCTGTAGCAATTTTAAATGTTCCTATTTGCTGATAAAAAGCAAACACCAAGCTGAAATTACTTCATTACTAATCACTACAAATTTTCATCACACATCTAACATCAATGATATTTTTCAAAGGAGAAAAAAATTATTATTACTTGCGGTTGAAAATGCCCAGGATGCTCCACAGTTTCGTTGATCCAGAGGATCATGAATCCACTCAGGCCATGCATAAGTGGCTGCAAAAAATGCAGGAAATTTTTCTTCTGGAAGTGAGTTTCCCTAAAACAAAATGTAGGAGATCTGTATATGCTTAAATTCCTAATTCTGTCTTAAATTTTACCCTAATTTGTTTTTAAAATTCTTAATTTTGAAATTGAGGGAACCTAAAGCATTGGCACCTGTGGCTTTCCAAGTATCCCTGTGGTGGTTACTCTGTGACGGGGTGCTGTGGATCACCTGAGAACAGAGAGATTCTGGCACTCCACTAGCTGAGCTGGAAAGCTGAGCTCCACAACTGCCAACCTGATTAACCTGTCCAGTTTCTCTCTGATTTTTATCTCAAACAACTATTCTCTATGAAACATGTTAATTACAACCTAGCTGGCATTTTTGGAAAGAAAAGCCACTTGCTACAAATAGCAGTGAGGTTACATACCTGTTACTCTATTCTCCTTGACATGTGGCTGTAGGTAGGAAATTTTAGTTACCATGGGGGAGGCATCAGTACAGTGCATCATTGATTTGTCTTTTACACAGAGGTTTTTCAATCTCCAGCACTTATTCTCATTCCAGAATGAAAATCAGTGATTTTTCTTCTGCTTTGCAGTCTGCAGTTGAGTTGATGAGAATTCACGGTCTGCTCACTAAAGCCGTTTGGACAGCCATTTTTGGCATCCTCATCTCTCAACCTTAATTTGTGTCCTCCAAGTAGCTTTGCATAAATATCTGCATACGCAAGAACCATCTGATACAAGTGTTAATAATCTGCTCTGTGTTCAACATATCAAAATCACTGACCCTCTTTTTTTTTACTGTTGAACTTTACGGAATGACTGCTTATGCTGCACAGGGAAATAGGAATGGCCACACAACATTGCAATATTTGTCCATCCAATCAGTTTGTCTCAAACAAGTGTTAATAACATCTGTTCCAGAGGAAAATACAATACAAAAAATATGATAATCTGTTCCTAAGCAAAACATTCCTTCATGCTTCTTTCTTATAAATAGGCTCGTACTCTGAAGTACAATGGCTTCTAGCCTGATCAAATTCCTTTATTTTACTTTGATTTACTTAGTCTTCTAATTTTGGCTGTCCTTGCTGCACTACTTTTCTAAATTGCTTACGTGACTTATAGGACTACATATGCTGTCCTAAGGTGATTTAAACATTAGAGGCCAGTTCTTTCAAACTATTTCAGGACTCTTTGGGGAACCAAACTTTATCCCTTTGGCTGTATCCAGTTCACTTTGCTGTGTACATTGGGAAACAGCAGTGCCTCCATCCAGCTTGCACACCTGGATTTCCCACAGAAAACCCATTGCTGAGAGGAAGTGGGTAAGGAAAAAAAAAAAAGAAAGGTTGCACCTCAAGTCTGTATCTGACAGTAGAGTAGGATACAGCCACAACAGAGAGATTGATACAGTCCATGCATATGCCCAGACCCAGTAACTCTCAAGTGCTTCTTAGATTCACTATGTTAGCTGCCGGCTATGAGTCCTAAATACCATTAAAGCATACTGCAAGGTGTTAAGTCACTTAAGTGCTTTTGAAAGTTTTACCTTCACCCGTAACAAACCAGTAATATTTTAAATCCTGCTAAAACGTAAATCTCAATATTTTGATTAATCACATTGAAAAAGCAGACTTTTGAAAAGCTCGTTAGATACATGGGACTTGCAACCTCAAATGACACACAGAAAGCAACAGCTAATTTAAAGAATATCTTGCTAAGTTATCATTATGTTCAGTATTAACGAGCAAGTGCAAGCACAAGATTTACTTTGAAGATTAATCACACAGGCAGAAATCCAGAAAAGTAGTGTTTCTTTTACATAAGATTGCTCACTATCAATCAGCAAACAAGCAAAATTTGGCAAAGGTTGTTCAGCGCATGTGGGCAATAACCACTTTCAATGCTACAAATGAGGCAAATGAGAAAAGCAAAATTCTAAATAGATCTTTTGTCAGAGACAATGTATAATTAAAGTATTACTGGACTACTGCTAAAGTATTTAATAGCCTCATATTGTAAATCCCAGACCAAATCCTTCATAACCCTCATCCTTGTCATTTAGAAATGACCCGTAGCCAGAAACATTAGCTTTTTGTACTGAGGAGCACTGCTCTTCTGTTCAAATAGTAAGTCTAGACAGTTGTTTCTCAATATACGGTCCACGTACCAGCATCACACAGCACAATGCAATCATCAGCAAAATGATAGGCAAACTATTTTTAAACCTTCATATGGATTCTCTGCAGTGGAGCTAGAAGTCTGGCCAAAGCAGGAAGGTAACAACACTTGTACTTCAGCTATGACTTCTTCAGAAAGGTTAGATGGCCCATCACAGAAAAAAACACTGAATATTTCTGAATTTGCAAATGGGGAAATAGTTTTTCTGAGGGAAAATAATATTGCTTTTTAATCTAGGAAAAAGGTTCTAGACATCACTTGGTTTGTGATGACAAAATGGGTGTGCAATGCCCTTCAGTTTGCAAGAGGGAGATCTACAACTGCTCAGCTTTTTTACTCTGAAAAGCCACATATCAGAGGAACTGATATACAAAGGTATACTTTGTATACCTTCACATCGTCTTTATGAGTTCTTTGATACTTAATCCAAAATCGTGCCTTATGACTAAATTATGTATTCCATTTTCTTGTAGGATGGTACTTAGGTGAGCACCCTGTTGCCAGCAGGTACAGACCCCACCATTGCGATATACCTCTTGCCAGAACTTGTACCGACAGAATACCACCAAACATGTATCGCAACATGTTTTAAAGGTGTGGTGGTTATTTTTGTGCTGCATAGAACTTCAAGAATGATTACACTATCTCCTGAATGTAAACACTTTCAAAATGCCTTCTCAGATAAAACACGTGACACTATTGGGAGCTCCAACTTTGTCAGGAGTCGCAACAGTTCTAGTGATGTATTTAGCCCTTGGTCTATGTTCAGATCTATCCATACTCTGCAGCAGAGGGTGCTCAGTTCAGATTTAGTTCTTGTTCCATACCTTTTTTTTTAGGTATTCTAATGTGCCATTGTGTTCAACTATCATTCCAGGCATAAGCATCACCTTATTGAGCAGGTAGAGTCCTTTATTAATAGCAGAGTTTTTAAAAGCTCTATGAGCAACTTCAAGAAGTTTGAGTTTTCCCTAAGATGAAATGTAGCTCTGTCACAGCATTTAATTTGAAGTAATGTTATAAAGCTGTGTATTTAGTTGGATATGTCAGGCAAGAAAAAACTACAGAGCCTCTACTCCACAAGCAAAAATTTCAACACTGCTGAGAGCTGAAACACTCTGCCACAGATGTAAAATGGTTAATGCAGAAAGGCTTTACATTCTTCAATCTTTATTTCCATGAAATCAAGAAAGGAGTCCCTTCTACACAAAAATGCTTCTCTCAAGCATCCCCCAAAAAGACAGTAGAAAATAATCAGAACAGCAAGCCCATAGGTTACAGAAACCATCATTTATTTGCTAAATAGTAGACCAGTAGCATGCTGAAGAAAGTGTTTTTAAAGTTTTAAAAAGTACTATTTAATTAATGGATAGCTATGGTTTTCTTTCTACATTAGCAAAGCTACCAGGTTTTAATCAAGCCAGCACAAGATAGAGCAAAAGACTCCATGAACACTAATTGTAGAATTTTTATCAACTAACTGTATGACTTTGGGCAAATGACTTGCAGTTTTCTCACTTGCAAAATGGGAAAGGCAGTAATAATCCCAGAGAATGCATGAATATTTAATTAATGCCAATTTATCCACAGTAAGTAACTAGTACCTTGGCCTGCAGGTGTATTAGTACTCAACAAAGTCACTTAAAGGTCAAGACATTAACGTTTGGAGAATGTCTCTGAAAAATATTAAAAAGTCATTATTTCTGAATTTCATCATTCATATCCTTTTACTCTCTTCTGAGTTGTTACCTAGTTACAGGTGAAGCTTAATGGAAACACTCATGAAAACTCACTTTTTTATCACAGGACTTTATAAATATGTTAATACGCTTCACAAAATATTAGTGACAGAAAAGTGGAAGACAAAGCAGGGGCAAGGGTCTCTGAAAATCTGGTAAGATGCTTATCTTAAAAAGTGCCTGGAAGTTAACTCCATGGCTACTGTTGGTTTGCCAGTTGGAAGAACCTGTCAATGTACCCCTGGTGAGCCTAATCCATGCTACAAAATTGCTGGATCACCCAGTGGTGGTAGATATGGAGCTGGCTATGAGTGAAGAAAACAATTTTTTTTAAGGTTTTTGTGAAGTATTAAAATATAGCAGATGATAGGAAATTTCCCAAGGCAGAACAAGGACACTAAAGAGATTACATTCTTCTAGAAAACTAGAGAAGAGGACAGAATCAGGGAGATTTGCAGAGTCACAGGAAGCTTCAGAGAAAAATATTTTTCATGAAGACTTGCTATGACAGAAACCACTGGGGTAAGAGCAAGAAAGTTCTAACAATTCCAAGTAGGAGATGGGCTCATGCACAATTCAGAGCCATTTTCTGCAAGCTCAAAGAATTTTCCAGAGGTTGAGAAAGTCATACAGATATTATTATTATTATTATTTTATATTTTTAACCTTTGTAAGTAGAGAGAAAGATTTCTCAGAATCCTATGCAAAGCTTATGCTGCCAGAAACACGTAGCACTTCCTGAGGGCTAAATTCATGAATGTACAAAGCTGAATTTCTTCAGGAGAATGCATTGGATTTGGCAGGGCCAAAGGTAGTTGAGTTGTGTCTCACAGATTATGCAAAAAATAGGAGATAGAGAAAATATGCCTGAGAATTTCAACAGGCTGGACATAATGCAGGACCACTGAGTAACCAACCACCCCAAACTGAATGGAAAAGAGGAAATATTGCAAAGAATTTCTTGCAACCTTCCCCTTCTTGTTTTCCTAGGTGGAATTTGTCTCACCTACCTAGATGTAGATGTTAATCTCCGAGCTAGGTACATGATGCTCACTTTTTCCTTCTACTATATAAGCATCACACTCTATTCCTCAAGGAAAAAGCCAACAATAACAAATCAACCCCAACTCTCTTGAGCCTCTATGCAGTTCACTGGTAATTTGTGGCAGATACCTACTAAATATTGCACTAAATTCTTTTATGTCATTTTCTTATTTTGACTTGCCATCTTCAACTGAAATGGATCCTTCTTTGGCTGCGAAGAGTAGTCTAGCAAATCATACGAGGTAAAACTCCACAGGTTAATTTCTGTCAACTTCTTTTTCTGACAACACGCCATAGTGTAATTTTGAGCAAGCTGGCCAATCTGGGCCACAACCCAATGCCTTGCCACACTGGTGCAGGAGGCTGACTTTGTGTGGGACAAAGAACAAGTCTGCATCAAGCAATAGGGTTAGAATTGTTAAAATTGTTGCAGAGGCACATGCCCTCCTCCTCTTTCCCAAATTCCCTGTCAAATGGTAGCTCTGCACTGTTGCCCCCATGAGGCTTTCCATGATGTGAAAATTCTTGTGCCATACACATATACAAGAAGCATCAACTATTGACTTCAAATTGATAATCAAATGGCATCACTTGCCTGAACTGTATAGAAGCCAAAGATAAAAAACTGTTATATTTAATGTAATTTGCAAACCTTGGATCTATCTATTTATTCTTGCAATTTTTTAAATTTCACTATGGTGAAGTAGTTAGTTGTTTCAATCTATGATCTCCATAATTTTGGGTCTTCTAAAAAAGATGCTAAGTAACTGATCCAAAGCATTAGAAAATCTACTCTGGATTCAACAACTATGTATTTCTTCTTTAATTGCTTAACAGATCTACCCAAGTTAAAGTATATTTGCTTTGCTGCAAAACTAATTTGAGCATAAATATATGATAGGAAATTTAATTTAGCTGCCATGAAAATGACCATGGGCAAGAAATTTAGATAGCTGGTACTAGAGAATCATCTTATTTTCCCATGCTTCCCATCATTTCTTCTTTCCATTTGGCCAAAACCCCAGACTCCTACTGCATCTTTACATTGCTTTATCCTATGGGCCTTCAGAGCCTCTTTCAAACATTGCTGCTAAGTCTCAGTTGTTCACCTTAATGAACTATGGCCAGATTTTTTTTTTTTGTGGTTACAGCTATGCGTGCAATAATGAGCTAATGGAGAGGATAATATGGAACCATCCTAAAGAAGCAAAGATTTCAGACACCGGTGATCTACAATGATAAGTTAATGCTGGTGCACATCTTCCCAGTGGTTAGCGTTTGCTTTTGTTCTTCCTAGTCTGACTTCCATCTATGGCTTGGAGAACTGTTCTGGGAGATTCATATTCAACATGGAAGCATTTAGAGTTAAATCCCTGAATCATAATCTTATAATTGTCCACATTTATTTTTCCATGCGATAAAGTTATTAAAAACTTAACAATTGTACATTACACTTACTGGAACTTCTCTCATATTCAGCAAGGAATGGGATGGAGGGAAGGTGCCCAGGCGCTTTTTGAAACCTTCTTCCACTGTCATTCCCCAGAACTGACTGTAGTTGTCAGCTTTCCAACTTCCTCACAGACAGAAAACAAATAAACAAAGCCCAGGTTAGAGATACCGCTCACATTAATTTGTAAAAACACCACTAATAACATCCAGAAATTAATCTTTCAAACTACAATTCAAAACCTTGTATTTGATGTGCATGAGAAAATATTTAGTATGGGCTCTTCCACTGCAAATGAATGTAGGATGGAGAAACACACAATATACAAAAAGGGGTGATTTGGGATCAGCATCATGTCAGCCTGCAGCAGATGAGCATGCAGTGCTGCAGAGAAGTGCTGGAAAAGAAGATGCTCAGTCATAACAATTACTGTTGTCTCACTATGCTCAAATTATGCTTCAAACCAGAAGCCCACAGAGAACTAACAGCTTCATTGTACTGAGTCACATTGCCTTCAAGCTCTGCTGCACCAGCAGCGAGACACTGTTGAACCCAGCAGAAAGCCCAGATGACACCTTCTGCCTGAGTTTTGCACATACAGCCAGGTTGAGAGAAAAGGCTGCCCATGGCTATTTAATTCTTCCCTCCCTACTCTCAGGTAGACTAGACTCAGATTGTAACATTAACCCTGCAGACTGTATGCATAACAGAAAAAAAAATACCTTGCAACCATACACATTTGGAAGACACTGAAAATTATTATTACTGGAAAAGAGCTGAGCTCTCTGAGGGGAGAACATTCTCTTTACCCATTTCTTTCTTACTTGTGTATGAGGAACAAGGAGGTGGGATTCATGCTGCCCAAATGAGAAGCTTCACTCAGCGAAGAGTGAAAGCACCTGCAGAAGTTGAGTCATATCTCAGGTGGGCTTAACCACTCTGTGGCAAACCTTGCCACTTCGCACTGACAAGAGAGAGGTGAAAGGCACCAGGTGCCTAACCTATATGTTTATCCTAACTCAGTTGGTTTGACTGTCTCCCATGAAGTACAAAATGTTTCAGCACAGAGTCACAGCTTGAAATCTGGTCAGGCTTCATTGGCGAATTTAGCACCTCAGCTCCTAGGGAAGCAACACCTGCATCTCTGTCTGTAAATGACTAGCAGGTTCCCAAGGCACAGCTCAGGTACTGGGTTGTCCCTAATCCCTCTGCACTACCTGGCAGGAAGGAGAACTGGTAACAAGAACATTCAATTCCACAATGTTCTGGAATCTTGATCCTCATTTGGCCCACCCTCTCCTCTTCCAATGCTACCTAGAGTCCTATTATGTGGAACAACGCTCTTGAGGGAGGCAAAAAAATTATTTAAAATACCTATCCAAAGTAATAAATAAAAGGAAGAATAAAGGAAGATGATCTAAATAGTATTTTGTGAGCAAAAATGCTGTACTAAATTTGGAGACTATTTTAAATAGATGTTTACAATGTCAGCTCTTACCAGTATGAGACTTTCTGTGTCTTTCTATTTAAAACTCTATGATCTGCCAGATTTAGGAAAGTTTCACAGATGTCAAAATGTTGTAATTTAATTGAGGAAAGAAGGAGCAGGTCAGACTGCATAACTTGTAATTTGCGCATACATGCAATGAGCAATACAGTGGTTTACAACAAAACCTTTAAATAAAATTGTTCTCACCCATAATCTCCAGAATTGATGTGCTGAATTAAGTCTTGGCGAACAAGGCATATTTCTTTTGAACACTTCCAGAGACTTTGGAAGCATTTGCTGAAAGGGCAAGATATCTATGAGCAGAAAATGAATTGTCAAAGGAAAGTATATGCACTTTAGCAGCAGAAGGAAGACAGAAGAAAAAAGCGTGAACAATATAAATGCCACATAGTATTTATGAAAATACAATGCTACTTCTCGCTACTTCAGTACCTAATGAATCCTAATTGGAACAAAATGGGAAGGTTTACAGCTTATGGGAAAGGCTGTATTTGAAAAACTTTGCTTCTGTCTTCGTGAGAAGAAGCCAAGGAAAAAAAAAAAGCAGTGTCCTGTAAATGAGATGTTTTGAGGAAGTTTCACTCTGGAAACCCAGAAAGAAGCCATGTGGCTGGAGACACCTGTCTCCAAGGACCCTGGGCCAAAGTCAGGGCAGCGGGAGCCCCAGCCCTCTTTGGGTGCTGCTGGAGCCCCCCGGGCTGCACTGGGGCTGGAGGTGCAGGGCTGGTTTTTGGAGAAGCAAAGCAGGAGATAGATCAGGCAGCTGACTGGCAGCAGGGCTCTCCTGCCTGCGCTCTCTGCTCTTGTCCCAAGACAGAGAAAGGAATGCTCAAACAGTTCATCCCTTTCCTATATAAATATACATAGATACATTCCTCCTTTATGAAATAGTGTAAGGTCTCATCATTCATGCCAAAGAAACAGAGGAAGACATTCTAAAACAATCCCCTAAACTTTAATTATATTTGTTTTGCCTGCGTTCAGATCAATGCCTAGATGTAGGCTGAAACCATTTCGACTCAGGTTAGAGCCAGCAGATTGACTCAGCAGGAACAGAATTCGGCCAGTGGGGAGGAGATTTTAATACTCTCATTTTCATATCATGATTAAAAAGCCCGTTGATCTCTTGCTATTTATCTAAATTGGCAGTAATCTAGTTCTAAAATACCTTAATAAAGCACTACTCTTCGAGCCATTTTTATTTGATTACATGTTTAATAGGAATTTAAGGATGGTCACTATCTTAATTCATGTTTCATGACATATGCTACATAAAATTCAGTTCGCTGTGCTCTGAAACATTACCAGGAATTGCAGTTGTCTTTAATTATTGTTCCTTCTCCGTAATATCGGCCGTCTTTATAACAACCTGCCAAAATAACATATAGATATGTGAAAAGAAATAATAATTTTTGAAGTGACTGAACTCAAAACTCTTGCTATTATTGAATTAATTGGTTGTATCCTGTATGCATAATTTTTTTAGTTGAAAGTTGGCAACATCTATTTCCAGTTTCTTCCAACTAATGAAGGCAGTTCAACGAATTTTAATTTTTTACCAGGTACATTATCATTTATAGTAAATAAACCAGTAACATTCAAAACACCCACTGAAAAATTATCTTACATGTAAATAAAAATAATTCTTCAAATAAAGGTATATTTCAGTAATAAACTTAAAAAGAATATTTTTCTAATAAAAATAATTTTCTAATTGACAATTAAAATCAAAATAAGTTTTTGCAGTTATAGAACTAAAATGCCTGAATATATTGCAAACCTATTGTGATCTATTCTTTTTCCTCACCAGTTTAATTCCTCTTTGAAAAGCAGACAGATCAATTATGTTTCAGTGCAAATGGGCATTTTGTACTCTTCAAAACCCAGTATAAGACTTCAACTGAGTGATGATTTTTCCAAACAAATATGTCTCCTATTTTTTTTGTTTAACATTACTTCACTGAGAAAAGTCTTTGTGTATGTTTAAAGATCTTCCACAGAAACTGTTGCTTTAGGGTGCCACCCGCCTCTCATGGCAAGAGCTGGAGTTTGTCTGCCCAGACGTACACCTGCATGCCTCGTCTGCTTAGGCCTCTTTTATTGGCAGGAGAGAAACACGCACTTCTAAGCCATAGCTAATTTCATACCAAAGTGCAGAAGTAGACTAGAGCTGATGAATTAATTATAAGTGCCTGTCATTCCCCGTTAGTCATGCAGCAGGCCCAGTTAGCTAGTGTAGATGTAGGTGAGATATATCCCACCTAAGCAGTCTGAGGCCCAAACTGTCCGCTCTAATTCAGCTTCTGCTAAGATCCGAGACATTTTCCAAAGAATAGCCAAAGCAAATTACGTAAGTGCCACAATTTGTCACAGTCTGCCACAAAGTCGGCATCAGACAGTAGATGGAAGGAGGCATCAAGCAAGTTATTTCGAACATATTGGGGGAAGGAAGCATTGATGTGGCATCTGAGCGACAGGACGGAGCCTCACTGGGGCTCTGCAGGCAGGCCGCACCTGAAGAAATGCAAACCTGGATAGGTACAGAAGAAGCTTTCTAGTAATGTATGCTTAGGGAATTGAAGATTAAAACTATACAGTTTCTTTAGTCTAGACTAATTAAGACTTAGAGGGCCAGGAGTGCTGCCTGAGGCATCGGTGGCAGAGAGCAGAGCTATCTAAGCTAAGAGACACTGCTTGCAGGAAAGCACAGCAAGATTGTCTGGCCGCAAATATATTGGATTGGAATATTAATATATTAAGTGGGAAATCAATTAATTTTAAGATGCAGCCTGATGACTTTATGAATAGGATTATATGATATGAAAATCATTATTAGAAGGAAAAGTATTTGATAAACCAGGACTTCCCTCCCAGTCCAGCGTTCCTATAACGTTACAGCTCATGCTTCATTTGCCCCAGTATTGATGTAAATACTTCTGTCACCAAAATGTCTTCAGGTTTACTCACTTGTAGGCCAGATCCTGACTGTGTGGGGTACAAGCAATTAGCCTATTCTCTGGCTGTCACTTTACACCACCATCAGGGTGAGATCCAGTGTGTTGACTCTGACAGGGCTTTTTGTACCGTCAGAGTAATTGAAATAAAAAGATAGAATAAAAAATAAATATAGTCAATAAACAAAACTCTAAACGTTCTCCTAATAATAAAAATTATAATAATAATACAAAAATCCAGAACTTCTATTCAGTATCTAAGGCAGGAATGTACACAGTATGTTCTGAAACTACACAGGAAAGCCATTGAAACATACTGAATGCTGGGTTCGTAAAGGAAAGTTAAAGCAGTTCCACAGAGTTAAATCAAGACTGGCCCTCGGCACGGTGCACACCCATGGAAGAAGTCACAACGTAGCTTTGTGCTGTTGTGCACCAAATCAGTGAATAGACAGAGATCCAGAAATAAAGCACTGAGCAGTTTTATTGCTGCTCATTCCAGCCCATGTAAAGCACTTCAGTTTATTGGTTTATTTAAAGAACTATAACTCAGGAAGGACTGAGAGCAAAACTACAGGGAACTAAAAGATCAGAATTTTCCAGGTGAAAAGTGCTTCAGCTTATGTGGTCTTCTGGTACTTAAATAATCCTTAGCCAAAGGCAGAAATGTAGTCTCAGCTACTGAAAGTCACCTAATATGCTTATGTCATTTCCAAAAATGTTTCATAGTTTGCTTAATCTTCAGTCATTCAGTCTTGTTTCTCATTTTTTTCCTTCCAATTAAATTCTCTCTTCCCTGTTCCTCAGACTTTCCAGTCTAGAAAGTTCCTTTAGAGTTGTTTCGGGTTTTTTTTCCCCCACTGTATTTTAGCTGCTTTATGATTCTCCTTTTACCCTTTAAATCAGTTACATAACAAATATCCAATAAACAGATTTTTAAAAGCTGCAGACTTCCCATCAGGGAAGCACTTCAACGATCAGAAAAAGAGGATCTCTTTTTGAGATGAGATATGAAAAAAAGGTATAAGCTCAACTATAGGAAAAATAAAGTTGCTTGAATAGAGTAAATATAATTGCTACTCCTGGCAGGTATGTACAGTCCAGGACTTAAGAAACAGTGAACATACATGCAAAAAATTGGATTAAGAAAGGCAGTAAAAATATTACCCCTCATCTATTCCCTTATATAAACCGTCTGTTACACTTTTACCTTTTAGAGGCAGACCTGCGGCAGGGCCCAAATGGCAAACTGCTGCAGGTTTTGTAGTGATTCGTGTCCATGAAATAGTTTGCCAAACTAGACCTGCAGGCTGTCAGCTCTGGAACAGAAACACTGCTAAATATTTATGTAGAGCTTACAACAACAAACCCTTGATCTGTTGGAAATAATATACACCACTGCACCAAATAAATATGAAACAAATGTCTTCATTTACATAATTCGTAGAACATTCTTTCAGATGATTAGAAACACTTTGGAAAATCAAATTTGTTTTACAGCATTTCTGTTACTCCCACTTATCAGATTTTGGCCGTATGCCTGGCTTAAGAGCACAGCCTCCTGGAAAGCTTGTGGTCTGAGTGCTGGAATGCAAGCAGCACAGTTATCGTAAAGAAACAGTTAATTTTAAAAAGTCATGGTAGTATTTTTGTTGATTTCAGGCTTTTGAAAGTTTGGTACAGTCTGCACATTTTCAGACAGATTTGTTCTACCAATAGTAAGAAGCTATATAGTCTTAAAATCCACAATCCTAAACTTTTCTTGCCAGCAGAGATCTGGCCTATGCAGGAACCAAGAGAGGACCAGCTGTTTGTAGAGCATTTTTTTGCAATCTCTAGTTCTAAAAAAACCAGACTGAGTTTAGAGTAGCCCTGGAGGAACTTCCACTACAAAGTAACTACTAAGAAACTACAATATGCCATAAATCCTTGTTCTAACCACATCCCTTCACCTACTCCTGCACCTGAGATGTCACAGGAAAAATAGCGTCCCACAGGAAAGCTATGCTGGATGAAAACCATTGCTGAATACCTCAGAGCAGTATTATTCAGGAAAACCCTCATTTTTCTGGATGATTTATTTGTACTGACGGGTACAGTAAGTTAGAGTTTACTGTTCATCTCATGTTAATCTGTGAAGCTCTATCGAAATTGTTGAAATTACACGAATTTTGACCCAATGAGATTATCTCTGAGAAGTTTCAGGTAAACAGAGGTTCTGTCCAACAGCAACAACGCTAAAAATACATCCCTAGAGGCAAAGAAATAACAGCAAGTATAATTCTCATTCCTGTTTCTTACTCAGTGTCTTTGTCCAGTATGTCTTTAATCACATTTTTAAGTTCTATACACTCTAATCAGTAATTTTAGTTCCAAGTATATTTTTTGTCATCATGCACTAACGCCAACTGAGCATTTTCTTTATACCTACCGGATGTTGGAGGTGGCCAAGGCTCATCTGACCTGGTGGGCTCAATGGGGTGGTCACAGACATCCCAGTAGTCAGCACAACAGTCTACAGGGCCAGGAGAACGTGAGGCACAGAACTGGTCACAGTAACATACAGCTGCTTTGGAGACGACGCTAAAGCTGCAGTCATCATCTCTTCCTGTGCAGCAGCCTCGTGCCCTGCAGAACCTTCCCTGATACAGACTCCTTTTTAGCCTGTTCCACTTTGCAGAACCGCCATCTTCAACAGAATAATGTCCCTGGGGGAAATTTCTTCTAGAGTCAAGCTGCTTTGCCATCCAAACTTCACTTGCAATGTAATATAAGAGCAATATCCGACTTTTGAGCCACATTCTTCTGCCTCTAGCAGCCTTTTTGATCTTCTCTGTGCTTACTTTATCAGTAAATATTCACTTACTGAAGATGTAAAACCTTCAGTTAGTATTCAGAAAGAAATCTGAACAGAAAGCTGCAGACTAGTTTTCTAGGAAGACTCCGTAAGTGTTAATTATTAGTCAGACATGTTGTAAACTGATTTATTTGCCCAAGATACAGAGATACTGTATTCATCGTTATGAAACATTGGGTGCATTTTTTGCTAAGTCAGAAAGTTTATAGTAAGAGTTTCAGAATATACAGAATATACGTGGTCCAGTATTTTAGTTCTATACTTCTAACTTCTAAAATCAAAACAAAGTGAGGAATGAGTACACAGTGTTAAAGGAAGCTCTCTTTTTTTCAGGCTTCATTTACCTCTAACCAGTATGTTCTCCATAGGATTGGAAACTATATAACACTTAGATTGCATTTCATCTACATTTTCCTTTCTGATGTTCAGGGCTGTATCACTGCCGTAGATTTATCCTGCATCTCCCATTTGAGTCTTGTTTCCAGTCATCTAGCTTAGCTTTATATGCTTCATTTTGCACTGGTTTACGGTGGACAAATTCAAAAAATGTCAGGTGATATTCAGTAAAAAGTATTACCCAAAGATATGCTTTTAAGGTTTGCATTTATTTAGTAAAAATGAACTTGGCAATCATCGTAAATAGTGTAATAAATACCTACTGATGAGTGCTTATTCCTATTTATAAAGGAAATATCTGTATTAATAAAACCACAAAGAAAACCAGAGCAGATTTTAAAAGATAAATCTAACAGCCTTCATCTATGATCTCCAGGATTTTGAACAGAACACCTAAAGAAATATGCATGGTACTGTTGCCAAAACTTAAAAAGATTCGGAAAGAAGCAACAAAGAACTTTAAAGTTCCTAATGGAGATAGCACGTAAGGCTAAAATGCAATAAAAAAAAATCATAGTTTCAAATCTGAAATGTTACCAGACAATTTAAACCTCCAAGGCCAAACAAGCAGAGGTAAAAAACAGTCATCCTTCTGTCTCCATTTTGTGGTAAATGAGAGGAACCTGGAGAAGGTGACGGCAGACTGTTTTCTAGGGAATGAAGGAGATCTTTCCCTCTGTGACCTCAGGTGGGCTGTTCAGTGCTGCAGGAAGTCATAGCATCACAGGGCAGCTTCCTTCGAAAGCAAAGCTGGCAGAACAGCTGGTTTGGATGCATTGCCATGAATGACAGAGATATTAAGAGGGAATATGTCTGCGTATGTTTATATATATGGGCTTGTAATCCAAATGTTCAAATCTTTAATGCAATTTCTTGCCAACAGTGCTTTTATTGGACGTGCCTCCCACACTGTCTCCACCACAGCTGAAGAACTGCGGATGAGGGAAAATTGCATCAGACCACAGGATTTTTCTTTTGCTCTGTTGCAAGCAATCTTCTGTGTGGAAGTTAATAAAAAGGCCAAGGTCAGCAATATGCAATTACTGTACATCACATAGTAGCACATAAATCTTAGCCTACAAATTTGCTCTGTGTTTTTTTTTTTATTAAGTTTTGTTTATAAGACAACAATCTGGACAATGTTAAGTCTGTCACTGACTGCTAAAATGCATAAATACAGTATGAGGAAAATGAGAAAAGACATGTTCATGGAAACTCAAGTGAAGTGCTCACTGGAAATGATAATCCAGTTCCTTTCCTTATGACTATGCAGCTCCATCAGTTCCAAGAGAATGACTCCTGATTTGCACTGACATTAGCAAAATGCAAATCTTTGTTATTACAGATATTTTGAAATAGTTTTACAAAGTTATCTCCTTGCTCTGGAAGCATAAGAAAGAAAAAAAGCTACCATATGTGATAAATGTCAGCCAGTCAGATTAAGTGAACATGCATATCTGTGTTTTAAGTTACAGACCTCTGGTTTCATTTGGTTTTGTTTGGTGTTTTTTTTTAATTTTCAACTTGAAAGGCTTGCTGATGATAAACTAGAGGCAAGGGATTTGCTTGGAAATGATGTGAGCTAGTTTACACAGGAATGAGATTTCTGTTAAAGGAACTTGAAAATGTAACTTTTGCTTCTAAAAGCTTCATCTTGTGACACAATAAACTGTGCTGAAACTTGATAAAATCTATTTTTCCCAATTGCTGGCATGTGTTCAAACCTTAAAAAAACCCTTGAATCTATTCTATTGTGGTTCAGCAAATATTTTTATTTCAGTAGTTTCCTTTGTAAGCAAAAGTAGCTCTCTGTTCTCTGTATGAAAGCACGCGTTGACTTTCCTATAACTATTTAGAAACAGTTAAACATGATCCTTTTTCTCTGTTGAAGATTAACCTATCCCAAGTATAACAGCTCTGCTAAGCTTTTGAGTCCTAGTTCTAGTTCTAGTGTGCACAGTTAAGTACAGAAATATCTGACTTGTACCTGTTTCAGCACCACCTGATGTCTACCCTTGAGCTTCAAAAACCACCACACATTTGGCAGGAATTAAAATATTAATGTCACTGAACACTTGGCAGAGTCACAAATAACAAGCAGTTTAAAATGTCTAAGACTCTCTTTAAAGCTGCAGCAGGATTATTCCACACCCTTTCTTTCAAAAGTCTCCTTGATTTGCCTGAATGAACCTATTGAGCCTTATAAAAATCTCATTTCTAATCACCTTCAGAGTACAGGCAATGGCAGTCATCAGCTCTGGGTGCTGAAGGTCACTCCCGAGACAGGCAGAAGAGCCCACCCCATCAGAAGACCATGGCACCTTCCCTTCTCGTTGCTGCCGTAGACCGACTGGGGTCGAACCTTGCTCCCAGACCCAGAGGGAGAATTGCAGTACTGCTACCTTGTGCCAGGAACATAAAGTCACTCTCAGCCAGCTCAGGAAGAAACCAGGACTCCAGACCCCGATTCAGTCATTTGCCAGCAGACACAACTCAATGCACCAGAGAACTTGTGTAATTACTTCTCTCCAGCTTAAACTCTGCAATGGTATGGGCCATCTCTTTCTTTGAACTCAAAGTGAAATTTAACTAGTGACTGCTTGCATGAAATACATCACTAGTTTATAATGGCTGCAACAGTTTATACTTACTACTATTTATTATTAACGGTTGCAATGCAGGAACAGTTTTTAAAGCAAAACTACTTCACTAAAAGTATTATTCCAGAATGTCTTCTATCTCCAGTGTACTAATGGCAGAATAGGATTCATCCTCACAAACTGTGAGTGACTAGCTCCTATATGTATTTATGCAGAGAAAAGCTGTGTGTTAAACTGATTTTCTCACTGTCACTTTGGTCTCCATATGTTTGGAGTAGGCACAGGAATAAGGGTGCTTTCACCCTGTTTGGCAACAGTCTGGCAGCTCACTGCTGTGGGTTGTTGGCATGGTATCAAGCAGTGTCATTTTTAATTCAAAAATTCCAGAGCTGCCTAACTCAATTCTTACGATGTTAATTCAGGTTACGTGTATCATCTCAGAATAACGGCATCTTAGGTGACAAATTTTATCAAGTGGCTAAGTAGAGTCCTGCCACAGTGTGACTTGCTATAAACAGCCTCTGGGATCAATATGTCCGGTTCCTCAGGTATTTAAACCAACATATTTAAGGTCAAAGTCAGAGGTAGAGGAAAAGAAAGAGATGCCAGTTGCCCATGCCAAAGAAATCCCCTTCCTCACACACAGATTCACACACACAAGTGCTCAAGCACTCAGAATCAACATTCACAGGTAGAAGATTACTTTATAGGTAATACATTGTACTAAGTGGTTGCTACAACCTCATAGCCTTTTGACTCTTCCCACCACAGTAACTCACCACAAATGCTTTCCACCCCAGCTCCATCACTTAGTCAACCTCAAGGCAGCAGATGCCATCTCATTCTTCTTACAGTCAGCCACACTCCATATTGCCCCGAGGTCAGCCCACTCTGAGCTCACTCGAGTAAATGCATCTGAAGAATGGGGGAACCTATGCATGACCCAGCACAGTATGCACGTAGCTGCACAGCTGCCAGTGCTCTCCTAAACAATGTTTCACTAGGGCTTGCAGAACAGGTGACAGCAGTCATTGTGGCTTGTATCTGGATGAGAACTTCTCAAGAGACACAACCAGGCATGGAATTCTTGACAGTGGCCCCAACCATGGACTGCATGCCACCTTTGTTATACTGTTAGTGCAGATTGTTGTGGACAGATTAGCCTGTGCACAGCTGCACATAGCTTCAGAGAGGTGATACTTGCAGTAAGCTTGCCAATCCCAAACCTCACCAAATAGTTAGAGGTGAAGAAGGGGAACAGAAGGTGTCCCAGGGCAAATGTGTACTTACTGGTGTACATCTCAAATGTACAGCCCTATCTGATCCCACCAGTGAGTGTTGGCACCCGAGGTCTAAACTCTTAGCTTGACCATGGGTAGACTGACAAGGGCAGAGGCAGAACCAGCCCCCCAAACCAATGCTAGAAACCTGAACAAGTTGTCTGTGTGTCTACCATTAGTTTTACCACCCAGCTGGTATACAACTTACTCATAAGAAACAATTATGGCTTGGCTAATGCACGTACTAGGTAGCCACTATTGCCATGCTTACCAACCCTAGTAAGGTATCCAGTGAGCCTGTGCAGGTTAGGCAAGCATTGGTCAGATGGGGAAGGACTAGGCTTCTTAATCCTCATAACAGGCTGAACCTCAGTGTTGCTGAGTTGCCACTTTCTGATTCTCTGTATTTAAGGATTTTTTATACCTTAAGGTATAGATTTTTTCCTTTTGCATCCTTGAGCTGCTACTGTTGCCCTTTTAACAAAATGCTTCTCTCTGCACTTTCCCTTTTCTCATTTTGCTTAGCTTTATTTTGTGAACTTCCTGATATTTAAGCAATTTTCTCATTATAACTGAGTCAAGACCACAGAGCTGTGCCACACCAAACCAGACTTTGGATCCCAGATGGCTGAACCCTTGAGCCGAGGGCTGCCCTTAGTCTGATGCAGCAACCAAATATTCTCAAGAAATGAATTCTGACCCTCCTTCATATGATCCATTGTATGTCACTGCCCAGATACATCCCTTGTGCTAGGCAAATCTCCCTTCCTACTACTTGCACTAAAATCAGTAAGTCTTTTTTTGCCAGCTTGAGTTGTAGCATATAGCAACAAGAGAAACACCACAAGTATGCACAGGATGGGATGAACACTGTGTATCAGACTGCAACAGAGGATGAGGGGAAAATAAGCCTCGCTAAACATAGGCAGTCTGTGTGATCCTGACAGGCATGTGTATTTTACTGGAAAAATAATGAATAAAAACAGGGTAAAAGCATAGAACATGGACGAAATAAATTACACTATTGAATAAACAGCATCCATAAATTTTGTAGTACTACTGAAAAGCCAATCAATTTTTCTTGTTGAGTTTTGCTTTATATAATTTCTCCTTAAAGGATTTTTTTCTCTTTGTATTTTTTCCATTGGTTTCTCAGGATAGACTACCTAGAATGTAATTGCCAATATACTCTCATTTCTCATTCACAGACGAAAGCTGTTTGAACAGATAGGGAAACTGTTTTTTAAAGTATGCACAAATGAATGAGCTCACAAACTCAGAGGTCAACAAAAGGATTTCTTACATAATAAGAATATCTTATTACATATCTTATATAATACATAATAAGAATAATACATGAGTTCTATTTTAAATAATGTCTATAATCCCAGTTGTTCTTTCTCTTGCTTGTGTTCCTTCCACCTATGGGCTTCACTCTATCACCTGGGTTAATTTAAACCTAGACCATACATCATGAATAATTCTTTTGGCTAGACATGCTAGATGGGATTTGGGCTTTGCAAAAATCAATTTCAAGAGGAAAAGAAAGTTGGGTTTGGCACAAATTCAGAACAAAGTGAGTGCTGTGAAAAAATGGGCAGGAAAGATTACTAAAACTTTTGAGAATCCCACAGATCACACTGGTTCTAAATGTTAATTTTTCCCACTTCAGTGTTCTACTGAAGACAAGAAATACTATTAGGTCCTTGGTGGGTAGACCTATTACATCTTGTACAATATTTAAAACACATTTATAGATATAGATGTGTTTCTATATATATGAGTTTATATGTATTTTTAAACATTTTCAATACTTTTTTGCTGTATGTACTTATATGTGTTTATTTCTATTCCCAGGAAATCTCTCTTGAGCTCACTAAAATGCTTTCCTCATGGATATGCTGTCCACTAGTGTACACACTTAACTTTTACTATTTTTCCATTGAGAAAATAAACTAACAAAAAAAAACTTATATGTCTATCAATCTGTTCATGACATTCTGAAGGATGTGTGTGCTCCTCTATGAAGGGAAAAATTTATTTTTTACCTATATAGAGAGACTCATTTACTGCTGAACTTATCTTCTGTTTTCACAGTTTCAGAGCTCAACAGTTTAAATGTGGCTGGATTGAAAATACACCAGGTCCAATAATGCAAGAGGCTGAGTAGCCTAAGGACTATTCCATTTAAACTGTTTTTAATTTTAATGTCTTAACTGATGACAATATTTTATAAATTAGTTCATTGCATTAATTTTAATGAAAGCAGCAGCAATTCTCATTAAAATATTAATCTTAACCACTACACAGAGCAATGTGTCAGGAGGTAAAATGCTCCTGCACACCAGCACAGGGCTGTGATGTAAAGGTCCCGGACATACACGTACCTGTGGGGTGATTTGTAGTTCAAAGGATCAAGGAATCAGGTAGAAGGCAGTTGACTCATGGGAGCACAGACAGTCATCTTCCTTAGATTTTATAATGCGTTTTGGAAGCAAATTGTTTTAAGATCCAGGCTCAGACAACATTATGTGGGAGTAGCACAGGGTCAAAAAACCAGCAGCATAAACTGGGGAGGGAAGTGATGATTATTCCATGTGTACCGGGAGTGCAGTAATTCTGCCTGCACTCACCAGCTGGCACAGACACTGCCTGGCCAAAATGGCTATGAATATTGCATGGCAGGGAAGAATCACAGTTCATGCTGATGGCTGTCAGTGCTGACACAAACGTGAATAATTCCTGGAGTATTTCACAAAAAACAAGTGTCTGTGTGGTTGCAAATGTGACCAAGGTCACGGGTGTGGGAGCACTCTTTTCCCAACGATGCTGACATTCGTTCTCAGCTATTTGAAATACGTGGAGCTAGATTTACAGGAGCAAAAATAAGAATCAAGACAAACACTTTGCAACAAAAATACAGCTTTATTTAATTTCAACGTTTGTATTATTTCTAAAGAAAATATGCTGTGTTATATTGGGCACCTCTTAAACCAGCAAGCACTTCAAGAAACAATATTTCAATATGGCACACGCATGTGTGTACCTCTGGGGTTAATTATGCTAGTACACAAGATTATCTCTCAAAAGAGTATTTGATTGTTATTACTGCTTTGCAATTAGCATACTGGAAGCAATTTTATTTTTTTTTAAATGGTGCTTTAAATAATTTTTGTGCTGTGGATTCCTTCCCAGTATAGAAACAGGCCTCAAAACACTGTTTTATCTCTTGATCCTAATTCGGGGCTGCAAAAGAAGAGTTTTAATGATTGTACACAATTAAAGATGCACACAAGTTGTCAAAAATGCAGATTAGTAAACTGTTTAACATGCACTAAGGTAATTTACTGTTCCTAATTTATACAACCTGATGATCTGGTTAACAAATGTAACTCACAGTTTCACAGAAAAAAAAACCCTAGAGATATATTCAGCCACCTTGTTTGTGCTATAGCTGTGGGAGAGATGACAGCCCGCAGACCCAACCTACCTTGTGAGGTGCTTGCCTCTCTTTGCAGCAGCCAGAGGTGAACTGTTTTAGCACTTAAATTTCCACATAGCTGCAACTGTCTAAATTCTAAAATATATCTCTCTACCTGAAATTTAGGCCCATTTCTTTTTCTCCTACTCTCAGGAGAGACGGAGAACTGACTAATGTCCTATAACAGTCCATTATGAAGAGATATAGACTGCTGTGCCTCTGCCCTTATTTGTTCTCTTCTGTGTGAAGAGACTGAAACCTTTACATCTTTACTAAATTTCTCATTTCTTTCCCACATCCCATGCAACATATTCTTCACTAATACTGAACAGAGACAAGTAATTACCTCCATCATCTTATAAGCACTCCCTTCAACATCTCCTTGGAACGGCATTTGTCCTAAGAGCATTGCCTCTTAATTCAGATTCAGTTTGTGGTCCCCTGTAATCCTCATGTTTTCTCCTGCAGTATTATTGTCATTCCTTTTCCGTCTGTGCTTTTCATACTTCTTTGTATTTGTCTTCAATGAATTTTATCATACTGACTTTAAGCCATTCCTCTAATGTAAGTGACATTTTTTGAATTCTAATCCTGCCTTCCAACCTGCTTGCAAATTCTTCCAAATGGGCATTATCTGTAAATTTAGTAAGCTTACTGTCCACGTGATTGAGCAAGTAATTAATGTCAGTGTTTTACAGTGCTAGAGCTAGAAGACAGCATAGTGGAAGCCTGTGTGAGACGTTCTCCCACTTTGGCAGGAAATGATCGTTCTCCGAGTCTAGCTTTCCAATCATTTGCACGTCTAGCTTATGTGAATTTAATTTAGTCCATATCTGCTTTGCTTGCTTATGAATGTCATGTGGGACTGTGTCAAAGAAATGCTGTATCAAACACATTCTCTATATCTGTTTTGCTGTCAAAGAAGGAAATGAGATCAACTTGATAGGATTTTTTTCTGATGTGTCTTTGTGCAAGTCCTCTTATTTCCTTACTATTGTGCAGATGCCTACAAATGGATTGCTTAATACTTTGTTCCAGTGTCTTGGAAATGCTATTAGGGTTGACTTTTCTGTAATTCTTTAGATTTTCCTTTCCTCCTTTGTTAGGTATGACATTGTGTTTGCCTGTCTCCAGTTTTTTGGGAACTTACTCATCCTGGTAATCACTAGTGTTTGAGAAATTGCTTTGCTTAATTATTTTAAGGCTAAGTTTCATTAGGCTGTGCCATCTTGAAAACTCCAAATTACCTCAGTATTCCTTCAGGTGTTCTTTTCCTTTTCTCTCCATGATCCTACTCCCAAGTTCTTAATAACTGAAATAAACTTTTAGTCACAATTAACCTTTTTTGCAAAGACTGAAACAAAAAAAGAAGGCATTGAACGTTTCAGCCTTTTCTATATCACTTATTTGCTGACCTCCCTTGTTAAGTACTACATTATATCTGCTCTCCAGCATAGCGCATTATTTGCAATATATTTTTGTTTAACCCCAGCAAACCATTCATTTTAATGTCTCTATGTGGTTATGCACTAAAATACAAAATAATATTAATCTTATTTCTATGACACTATTTCACGATCATCTAGTTCCAGACTGTACCTCCATTTCTGCCATCTGTTTGATTGTGGCCCACTTAAAATTAATTTAATTATGACTTTATTCTGTGATGCTAAGAAACTGGATTGTTCTGCATTGGTAACTATTAATAAAAAATAATTCACCAAACAGCTAACACTAAACTGTATAGCTAAAGCATCCTATCATCTTTTTTAAACAAAACCATAAAAATTTGTTAGTGACATTAAAGTAGTTACATACTCAAAGTGTGACTGTAATCAAGTCAGAAAAATAGTAATACTCACCATCATAGCTAAACAGAACCTCTTTCGTTGGCAACCTGTAGAAAAAAGGGAAATAAAACGTGAAAAGAAAGTGGGGAGGAGAATAGAAACTGCACTATGCTAAGCAGGCACAGTTCTACAAACCAGTGGACAACTTCATATAGTACCTTGTCTTTTGAAAACATTGGTTTACTGCACTGTTAATTTATAACTACACTTAGTGAACTGGGGATGATTTTTCATGCATTTAGATGTTTGAGGAAGTATACTGCACACAGTAAATTCAACAGACAAAGCTTCACCTTGGCTAAGTGCACATTAGAGGACAATTAAGAGTCACGTTGGGTTTCCACTTCTTTTGGGGGCCGCATCCTGGGAGGACAGAGCATGTGGCCAACCTTGCACTCACATTGCATGGATGTTGTTTTCCTCCACCTTAGCAAAGCTTTTGACACAGTCTCCTACAGTAATCTGGTACCCAAACCGAGGAGCAGCGTGGACTACAGAATGCATGAATAGCTGGCTGGGCCACTGGTCTAAAAAGACAGTAGTCAATAGTTCAAAGTCTCTGTTCCAGGTGGCATTTCAGAGGATGCCAGGGTGACGTCCCCATTGGGAACCTTGGGTGGTAGGAGAGCCTACATGCCCAGGAAGTCTGTGGAATTTACTAACTTGGAGGGGAGGGAGAGACTGATATGCTGAGGGTACAGCTCCCATTTGGAGGACTTTGCCAGACTGGAGGAACAGGCTAGTAGGAGCTTCTTGAACAAAGGCAAATACAAAATCCTGCATCTGGTGGGGGACAAAGTGGTCAGAGGAAGTAAACAAACCCGTGCAGTGGTACAGGCCAGTGACTGACTGTCTGGGTAGGAGCTCTGCAGAGAAGGACCTGAGGTCTGGTTGACATGAAACTGAATGTGGGTCAGTCCATCCTTGTGATGAAAGATAACCTCGTATATATTTGCATTAATTAGAGCATAGCCAACAGGTTGAGAGAAGTTATTATTCCCCTTGGCTGGGCACTAGTGAGGCTGCATTTGGAACATAGTTTCCATTTTTGGGCCCTCCCAGTAAGAAAGAGTTGTCAAGCAATCAGAAGAAACCCAATGGAGAACCAACAGGATGGTTGCAGGGGTTTCACGATTTCTGGTTGAGGCATACGACATATGAGGGGAGGCTACAGGTCTTGTTTAACCTGAAGAGTGGTTAAGAGGTATCCATTTTCCCTCTCCAGCTACTTAAAGCCAAATAGAATTAGATTAAAATGGCAGTTCTGACGTTTCATATTTTCTCTGTATCACATTTATGTTACTACCCTTTCAGACTTTTAAATGTAAATTTGCTATATAAGTAATACATTTACAGTAATTCGTTTTATAGCATCAGAAATAAAATCCTATAGATGCATAAAATGCTTTTTCCTTGTTAATGCACAGTGATTTAATATGCCCTTCCATATCAGCAGGCTATAACTGAAACTTTTTACTTAAAACAATGAGATATCATTGAAGCTGGCCAAAAATATTGCCCCAGTACCTGTTGCAAGTATAAATTTCCAGTTGTATATATAAAGTATTAAAAATTATGAGGTTTATAGCATTGTTAAAGCATAAAGTAAATAGAAAGTATGTCTGCTGATATTTAAAGGTTTTATTTGAGAATTTACAAATGTGCATTTCTCTTTATAAACATCAGAAGACTGCAGTTTACTGTTCCCTTTTAGTGGTCCATTCATTTATGAGGTTAAAAAATTTGTCACAGCTAGAACACCTGAAATTCTTATTCCTTAAGTAAAAGCAGCAGTTATTCCTACTTTTAATGCTCATTTGCAGGGTTATTAATTTTTCACTTAAATTATCTGTTATGATGATATGGAGAGAGCCTAGGGCTGTAGTTCTTGGCTTGGTCAAAAAAACTAAAGGCGGTGAGAATATTGGTTCAGAAAGGTACTGTTCACTTTGTTCCAAAACATTTCGGAAGATCACAGATCAGGTCAGAACAGCTCCCATTTTGGAGGTATGTGACATCAAATGATTTTCTAATTTGCATCATCTGAGAGCTTTTTTTATATGTATTGCCATTTTTCTTTGCCTTATTATTAGCTGCCTGAATCTCTATGCTTAGTGTCGTTCTGTGCAGCATTCTTTATGAATTGCCTGATGCCCCCTAATTCTTTGGATAATTCATATACTCCAAATCAGCAGTGCTGCAAAGACCACTCTGACCCCACATCTTCGGTGTGGGAACTGAAGAGATGCTGACTGTGTCACAGTGTAACACACGCATGCTCTGCGGCCTGGCTCGCAATGGAGCTGGCAGCGATGCTCCACCATACTAGTGTATACCAGCTCTCCACTGTCTGGAGAACGGGGCTGTAATTTTATGCAAGACTGAAAGTAAAAAGTGAATAGTGCATCTGCAGTGTGACAGATGAAGAGCCCATAGTTGTGTGTCCAAGGAAAGCACAAGGAGCAACACAGTCTTTTGCCCCAGTATCTCTACATGCAGGGAAGGACCTGTCCCAGGACCAAATGGAAGAAGAAGGTGCTTGAACAAAGGAGTTGATATTTGAGCTCTGATACAGTTCCTTCTAGTTTCATTAGGTATCTACCATACCCCTGTTCTTGCCTTTACAGGGATCTTCTTTACAAGTTGAAAAGGTATTGAATAGTACGTGAGAGCTGGATCATTACGGAATACTAAACCATCACCAGCAGCCTCCCTCAGGATAACCTGGAGGAGAAGGCAGACTGTACCCTGCCCTCGTACCTTCCCACCAGAGACAGGGAAGGGTAGGCCTCTGCTATGGGCATAGCCCACGCTCATTCGTCCCCGTTTCGTAGTGATTATGATGTCAAGCAATTTTGTGGGGAAATTTTTGTAAGCTCTGAGATTTTCTTTGTAAATTCAGGGTACAATGACTGTTTTCTTAACTGGAAGACCATCACTCTGCTCCGATAATGCCATTTGCGTTGGAGCTTTGGTCTAATGTAAAACCTCTTAAATAAATTCTTCAGTATAAGGACTTTTTCATAAACTGGGTGCATTCTCTTCTTATATGTAGCATCTATCAATGATTAATACTAATGTTGATCTCTGACCAGGAACGCTCCTTAAGTAAATAAAGATTAAGAGCAATGTTTAACAGAACTTTGGACCTTGTTGACATTTTCATAGGATTTCAAATTTCAAAAACTTTTGCTATTAAAGTTGTTTAAAGTGGAGCAGGGCAGATTAATTTTTTCCCCTTGTTAAAAAAAAAGGACTTTCTTGTACTAAAACTCTCACAAATTTGCACAAAAGACAATCAGTGGAATCCTGTCACTGCTGAAGTCAATGGAACCAGCTTTTTCTCATGGGATCTTTTCATGAATGTTGACCTTACAGATTCTATTATCTCAAATAATTATTGCAGAACCTTGAGAAATAACAAACAGATAAGACAGAGTAACAGACAGACAGATTAGACAGATAAGACACAGTAACAGACAGATCACGAACTTAAAGTAATTGTATTAATAGACTTGGGATTTTGCAAGTCATATATAAATAAGGGTAATGAATACACACTTCTAGCACTTGCATGCTATGTCTTTTTGTGACTATACAGGTACATACACCCCATGTTCTCTCTAAAGATGCTGACTCAGTCCAATTATGCGAATGATTATAACATCATGCACATATCGTAACCTGGACAAAAACTAGGTTTACTTGAAAGGAAGACAGCAGGTATTGAAAATTACTGGTATAACTCTTGGTTAGGTTTTAAAGGAGTATCCTTCAGGTCTCCTTGAACTAAAAAGCACTGGTTGTACAGAAGGATTTCACAAGGAGGAGAATGTTCCTTATTTGTTTTCTTGCTTTCACAGGGAAGAGACAGATTTGATTTTCTTCGTGCTGTTACAGAATGAAGCTACAGTTCATTGAAGAATAGAATGTTGCTCTTCTGAATACAAAGGAAAATCCTTTTTTTTTTCCCCAGTGAATACTTTGTTTTGATGAAAACACTATGAATTACAACATGAAAACTAGCAGCACCTTCCCTTCTTCCCCTCTCTCACTCCTTCCTAAAAGTCAAGATGTTCCACAGAACATCTGCCTGCCCATTCTTTTTTGGAATTACATAAATCACACTGACTTTCTTTCACTATGCCTTTAGCTCTGAGGGAGGAATATTGCAGGAGAATTTAGGTATGAGTCGATACACAATTTTAGATAAAGAAAAGCATCTTGGTGAGGGCAGAGACTATGTTCAGTCCTTCTTGACTGAGAATGAGCAAAGAGGGTCATCTCTAGATGTAATTGTGTCTTCTCTGCCACCTCCTAAAGATGGAAAGACATTGCTCGGTCACACCATGGCCAGCATGGTGTCTGCTGGTTGGCTCCCCCTGCTAAAAATGAGATTAAATGTTGTGGAAAAAAATTAGATAACACACCTTGTACAAGTACTTTGAAAAGTTCATTGGAGAAGGTTTTCTTTGATTTGTAATAGACAAAACAGAAAATGTGTCATCTCTTGATATTATTTCCTGACCAGCTTGTGGTGAGCCTGCCACAACACTTCCTGCTGTAGCTACATGTGGAACGGAGTCCACCTGTATAGTCATAGTCAGTTACAAAATACACATTAGTGACAGGCCCCAGAGAACCAGCACAAACACTCAGCTTGCTCAGCTGTACCAAGTGCTATCTGACGCTTTTTTTTAACTTCATATCTAACCATTTGCCTCAGGCTAACATTATTAAGTGGTGAATGACCAACATCCGATAAGATGTTAATCAAGAGAAATACAAAGTGTACTGATAACAGCCCAGATAAATCCTCCTCTTTCCAACTGATTGTCTTTGGTCTTTATAAATGCATCAGAGACCTTTATTCTACAGGTCATGGTACAAATGTTCCAGCTATTGGAGTACATTTAAGTTTTTTAAGTAATTGAATGATAGAAATTCTGTCCAAAGTGTTGGCTTAAAATACAAGGGAACTTAGAAGAGAGTGTTATATATTTTGTATGCCTTGAAACAGACTAAGTTAGCCTTTGACCAAAGGAATTTTGCACTTTTGTTGTCATCGTCAATTCAGAACATGCTACAACCTCAGGTTTTCAATAATACCTCCATCACAGTAGTCTGACTTTACTATGTCAGTACAAGATGCTTAACTTTCTGAACTGATCTTAATAATGCATCAGTTAAATTGTGTGTCTTGTTTCTTAAAAGAGTTCTCTTTGAAAAGATCTCTTTCCATTAGATCTACAAAGCTCTCCCTCAATGTGTAAATTATAAAGAAGACAGATGAGAGATGGGGGTCTAGCTGTTTGCTTTCCTCTGTCTGATTTTCAAATACAGGAAAATAAGCTGCACCATCAGAATCTGCATATATATATACACAAATGCATACATATACATATATATACACACTTACACAAACATACATATATGTATGTGTGTATATATATATACACATTTTAGAGTAGTAGTGCATGATGTAGTGCAAATCTGTTTCATCTCAACAACATATTTTTCCTCAGAACTATTCAGCCCCTCTCACTGCTATCTAATGAAATACCTTTACTTCAATAATATTTCAGAACTTTACAGATGAGATGGGAAAAAAAACTCTACAAACTATCTTCTGAGAAACTCAGCAAGGTGATTTGTTATCTAACTTTGTTTTGTGAAGACATCTTGGAGCTTCCTTTGGATAGATCCACAGCAGAAACCATAACAGTTGCTTTCAAGAGAACCAAGTGGCTTCTGGGAGGCAGAGGAAGGGGGATTGATGGTGTAGAAACAAGCAGAAAGGTCAAAGGCAAGGAAAAAGAGAGGAGGCTGGAAGGCTGCTGTGAAGATTCAAACAAAAAGAGATATGAAGTAGCTCCAAGTCCCTGACTCCCTGCACAGAGAGGCCAGGGATGCACACGAGAATAAGAGGCCACGTTCATGTCTCATATACTCCTGGTGCAGAACAGCAGCCCATTGATCCACCCAACAAGTGAGATAGCTTCCTTTTTTCCCCTCCTTTTTTTTACCTTTTTTTTTAAACTTTTTTTTTTGGTAGAAACTGATATAAATTGTGAGGATGTACTGACAGATTGTCAACAAACTGAGAATTCAGGCAAAGCCTCTGCTTCCAACACGTGAAGGGCTTGACCTCAAAACTCCCTCAATAGTTTTCAAAACAAGTAAGTTACTTGTTTGGGAGCAATTATTGACAAACATCGATTTCATTTATTTAAATGATGATTTTACTGCTTTTAGCAAGACTAGAATCTGATTTTAAAATAATAAATTAAAAATAAACTGTGTACGAAAATGTAATTATTGTTCCTATCTATATTCTTAAACTCATCCAAAACTTGTGAAATAATTATGAGCATGCACCTGGTAACCAAAAGAGCTCTCAGTAATAAAAAATTTATTCTTTTGTCATAAATGTACTCATACTGATGTTCTTCATATTAAGTCATGCCTTCTTATGTGAATTTCTAAAATAATATTGAAAATGTCCTTTAATTAAAGATTTTCTATTACATATCAAAGCCTACAGTAAAGAATATGACAGTTAATTAAATTACATATATTTATTTCAACATTGAGGCTATAATTCAGCTTCATGTTCACAACCTTGTTGTTAAAAAGACTTGCTTGTGCCAGCAGAACCTTTTTAATTTTTATATGCTCTGTCTCAAGAGAAAATTGATTATATGTAGCAGATTGCTTCAGCTCTCACTGAATGAATTATGTAGGGTGGTAACCACTATGGTCCCAGAGTCTAGATATGCAAAAGTAGTAGGGAATTGGCCACTGAATTTAAACTTAAAGAAGATGTGTCTTCTTCTTCAAAGCCCAATAAAACTGGCACTGAATTTTGTTACTGGGCAAACTTGCACTATGTTTTGTTTTATGTTTTCTTGACAGTCCTTTACAAAATTCTTAATAACGAATTATCCTAAGTGCTTCTGGTAGTTGTTGTATCTGATATTTAAAACAGAAACTATACCAGTGACTGCAAATTGTGGAATGCCTGACTTAAATGGGGTTAACTGCATAACTTAACAAACCTCACTTGTTAACATCCCAACAGCACATATCAGGAACCTAAAGTGTAGATGTCAGCTTTACTCCAAATTCACATAAGCAACACTCTCTACAAAACCACTGTTTTTTTTCCTTCATTAATCATTAGGAATAATTAATGCTTATCTAGTCCATGCACTGGACAAAAGCAGATTTGAGAGCTCAACACGTTTTTGCTCGACTGTATACAAGCTACATAAATAAAAGATAAAACTAGCATGAAAATGCTTAAACCCACTAAATTTCAACTGATTACCTCCTTAGAGCTGAGTGTTTCATTTTCTGGAATGGGCACTATGCGATGCCTGGGCTGCCGAGCCAAGATGTCACAGGTTGGAGAGACCATGAGGTTAAAAACAAGAAAAAGAAATCTGTTATCAGTTCAATTTCTGTATAAAATATCACTAAAGTTTAATAATGAAAGCTGATACCCTCAGTCATGCAAAAGACAGCAAGGCAATGAATGACACCCCACTTGTGTTCACCAGGCTCCCTGCTGAACAGGCACTCTCTTACTATTCCTGGTCTGTATGAAAATCTGTTTCAAGGTGTAGGCTGTTTTCTGTTATACCATATTCCCATAATTAAAAGTGTGGGGAAGGGATACATTGCTTTCCAATTTGAAAGAGGCATCTCATGAAAATATCGCAGCAAGGGCACCTGTTCTATCACGCATTTAGTATGAGATAATGCACATAAAGTTGCTTAAAACTGCAGCTGTATTTCTGTGACTTTGAATATGTCTTCTTAACTCTCCTCCAAAAGAGCTCTTCTTAATATTAAATTTTACAGACATGAATCTTAAAAGCATTTAACTAAAAAAAATGCTGCATAACAGTTATTAGTATGGGTAGAAAGGAGTTTTAGATCTCAGTAATTTTCCCATGTTTTGAGTATTATATGATTTGCATCTGAGTAATGAAGTTTGATGGATGTGATTCAAGTGAAGAACCATACCAATTTCAGTAAGATTTGAATAGGGGTAAATAGAGAAGCTGGAGCTTATAACGGAGGTGTTAAAATCATAAATTCATGAGGTTTTCCTGTACAGTGACACTGAGGCATCCTCTTTAGAGCAAAGGCAGCTTAAAGTGTTGGCGTTTGGGTATTTTAGGATTGTACAAAAACAAGGTTGGAAGAAGCCTGCTGGTTTCAACATATCAAAGACATTACTTTGGTTTAGTATTTAGATCAAATAGCAAATTAACAAATAATATCTTTCTTAAAAATATTGCTCTTGCCCTAAGAAAAATAATTTTGAAACTGTGCTTTTTGAAAAGTAAAATTGATCTGCTAAACTGTACTATAAAGAAAGAAGGACATCTAAGCAGAATACACACTAATTTTCTGCAATTACATTATGGATCTGCTATGTATTGCTCTCTCCCTTTGTAAATTTGCCCTGATTTGTTTTCAGGGAAGCGGGAACCAACTGTAGCCACAACAGTGGCAGTTACAGAAGCTTTGAACCATTTAACTTTTTTTATATTTTGCAAAATTGAATATGGAAGTCAATAACTTCAGGAAATAAGTTTATTTACTTATTCAGTAAATTTAGACAAGGGAATAATTTTAGGCAAATGAAGGGTAAGGAAGGGGTAAGGAGCCTAGATCCTCTCAGCAGCAATATCCCTCCCTCTGTCACACATCTGGCTCTTGATTTCAGCCAGCACCACCGCCAAGGCAGCCCCCAGACCTTACACCACCCTGCTGCTGGCCTGCATGGGAGACAGAAGTCCCATTTCCAAACCCAGCATCCTGCAGCTACCAAGGTGGGCAGTCCTTGGTGATACACAGGCACAAAGTTCTAGCAACACCTACAGTATCTTGGCAAGCTTATTTCGTTGAAATAAACCCTAGAGTTGAGTTACCTATTGTATCACCTGAATATGGCATCTCGGTATTCCAGGCAAAGTAAGAAGGTCAATCACAAACAGAAGAGAGAAAGTATTGATCATTTTCTCTTTACTTTCTGATGTGAGGCTAAGCTCTCTGAGAAGAATTGTCCACAGCTTGCAAGAAAGGAAAGCTCCCTAGTCAGGTGGTGATCCAAGAATGCAACAGTTGTTTTTCTCAAATTGTACAGAGAGATAATCAATGCAAAATGGACTTTCATTATATTATCTTGTCCTGGCCTTTCTTGCTGGCATTCATTGCCTGCCATGTTAACCTGAAATGCCCCTCTGAGTCAAGATTCTGCCTTACCTTGTTCCCTGAGTATGAAGTCTTAAGTCCCTCCTTATACCTTACAAAAGTAATGATCTTTTTTTTGCCCAAGAAATACATTTGCATCCTTTATTTTGATAGCATCCTCTTTTCAAACTAAAGAAAGAGCCAACATTTACAACTGTCTCCATAGAGAAGGAAAATTATCTGTATTTTCTGGATAGACGCTCTTAACATTGATTATTTCGGAGAGGTTTATTTGAAAAGATACAAGTGAGAGGCAATCAAGGACTTCACTGATTAATAGTGGGGGGGGGGGAAAGTTAATATGGGCTTAACACTTGGAGAAAAACTGAACAATGTAGAGCGCACTCTGTTTTCACAAGGCTTCTCTGACATAAAGCCCTGAAATTATTGTAGAAGAGTCTGTATGTTCTACTAGTCAGGTGTCTGGAGACCTGATTTTGCCATGACATATGAAGTCACATATGACTACGTTTATAAAGAACTTTAAGCAGTACTTTAGTGAATATGGAGCAAATAAGCCAAGTGCTGCATCCTTTCTGCTGAAATAACACTTAGCCTTGCAGGTCCTTGAACGGAGGACAATGGGTTTTTCCCTGGAATCGCAGAGCTCTGCCTCTACCAGCTGCAAAGTTGCTGAGAGCCTTGGCCTGAGTGACTTCATCCTAATAAGCTGGGGGCCTGTTGCCTGTCTTATTTCCGTCAAGTGTCAATGTAATCTGAAAAGTGTCAGCCTTGCTGTGGAAAAGATCCTATGCCTGTCCTCCCAGAGTTTAACTAAGAGACTACAGATTCTTATTCTTTCCTCCCTCATTTTTCCTTTACAAATATGATTTTTGTGTTCTTGAATGCACACCACGCCAGTCCCACAAGGAGGAGGGAACCTGCTGTCCCAATGCACTTGTTTTCTGAAGCTCCATGCATAAGGACTGGACTCTTTTGGAAGAGAGAGAAGTTTGAGTTTCTGCAGGGTGAGATGAGCACTGTAATCTCACTGCCTGAGCAAGTTCTAAAGGAGGGCATTGACATCTCCATGTTGCCTTCTCTGCATGGTGGTCAGCCCAGAGTGTTTGGAGGACACCTAATTGGACAGATATCCTACCTGATTAAACTCAGCCTTGTACCTGAATTATAGTACAACTTACAGCCCTAAGCACGAAAAATCGTCACAGAGTATGGTCATCTCTCTGCAAAGATGACTTATCAACATGTCATGGTTTAAAGTTGGGCTGGCTATTAAACGGATGACAGACGCTCTTTGTTAACCCCCTCCCTCCCCAAAAAGAGGGGTGGGGGTAAGAGAAAAGGGAAAGAGACTTATGGGTTGGAAAAACTAAAACAACTTTAATCTAACTACAATAATAATGTATTATAATAATAGGAACGATAATAATGAAATATATGCAAATATATGCAAAACCAATATCAAGCTCCTCCCGATGATGATCACATCACCTGGATGCTGCGAGGCAGGCCCTGGAAAAGTCCCAGACTGGACTCAGCAGCAGGCAGGAACTGGATTCAGGAATGCATGGACTGGGATGGAAGACAGAAGAATTGGACAGAGTCCTCCTCCGGCACTGGCCATAGAAGAAGAGAGCTTGACCCTCTTGATCCCTCAGCTTTATGCCAAGTATGACGCGTATGGGATGGAATACTCCCTTTGGTCAGGTTTGGGTCACCTGTCCGACCCACTCCGACCCGCTGGAGGGTTGCAGGTGTGACCCCTTTTCCTCTCTTTCATTTCCAGCGCATAAGAAAGTTACCAGAAGCAAGTATTGACCTTGGTGTCCATAGGGATAACTATAAGCAAGAGCCTTTCTGCATACCATTCCTACTGATGTTCCAGCACTAACTATAAACACCGAGCCTTATCACTGCTAGAAGCAGCTACTGTCTGGAAAAACATGCAGTTAATTTCAGAGAGTGCAGCTTCTCAGAAGAGACTTAACTAAAAAGTAAGGTTACTAAAAAAAATCGGTCCTATCCTAGCCGAAACCAGGACATAAGATCAGAGTACCAGACAGTCAATTTAAAAGTTCCAGAATGCAAAGTGGGCAGAATGAGGTGGGATTAACCCTTCCTTACTAGACATCGTGTGCCTATCACCCCTCAGAGTCATATAGGAGCATGCTCCTGTCCACAAGATCTGAAGTGTGAATGCAACTTGGACTATGTACTTTTTATGGGTGTGTTGCCTTAGTGAGACCTCATCAAGCTCTGTCACTGGCAGTCTGTTGTCTCCAGGTCAAAGCAGCTGGCAAGGAGCCCTGTTTTCTTCTACAAGTGTAAAAGGATTGCATCTGCTGATGGTGGAAGATGACAATATTGCTTTTATAATTTCTATTCTTGTTTCCTTTGCCAGTGACAAAATTCTGCATTGCTCTGACAAAGTTACAATATACGAGTATTTGCAGCATGAAAGTTCAAAGGGAAATTATATACCTGATCAAAATAACCTCTTACAGACTCAGTCAAGGCTTAGAAAAGAGGTGGTTATATAACATCTTAGTTAGACCTTTGTTCATTTAGCTCTGTAGAGTAATCAGCAAGACATATTTGCCTTTAAAAGGTCAGTTTATCTTCTCTGTGCTATGAATCACAGCTGCCTCTGAACTAATATAAAGCTTACTGAGGTGTTCTCAATGTAAGACATTTTTCATAAATCTAAGCCACTCTAGAGAGCCTGCAACCTTTGTTAATTAAGACACAGGTTTAAAACTCTTTGGAACCAGTGAGAGATAATGTACGTAAGAAATAAGAATGTTTCAACTACAGTAACCAGAGAATATTCACACATACACTATTCTTTCAAACTATTCCTTTAAGTCTTTAATCGACTTTGAAAATAAATTAGGTACTCTAGACTCTTATGAAACATAGAGTCATTCCTTCACAATAGGAAAAATTACTAATTTCTCAAAGACTAAAAATGTTTATTTACACCTGCATAACAAGCAAACCTTTTTAGCAAACAATTTTATAGATAACCACTTTTTCTGAGTACAAGAACATGAAATCTATGGTACCAATAAATAGTAAAACACCCACAGCAGCAGAGCAAGAACTACCTTCAACTAAAGGAAGAGAAAGTTTATAATGTAAAGGGACAACTTATAATTATGATCATAGAATCATACAATCATAGAATCATACAATCATAGAATGGTAGGGGCTGGAAGGGACCTCTAGAGATCATCTAGTCCAACCCCCCTGCTAAAGCAGGTGCCCTTAGAGCAGGTTGCACAGGAATG
>VZSC01003541.1:100545-124060 GCA_013398225.1 Steatornis caripensis | reverse complement strand
CCTAATCAACTTCGTGGCCCTCCACTGCACTCTCTCCAGTAGTTCCTTGACTCTCTTGAACTGGGGAGCCCAGAACTGGACACAGTACTCCAGATGCAGCCTCACCAGGGCAGAGTACACGGGGAGGATCACCTCCCTCAACCTGCTGGCCACAATCATAGAATACTAGATTGGAAGGGACCTCAAGGATCATCTGGTCCAACCTTTCTACCTTTCTTGGCAAAAGCAAGGTCTAGACAAGATGGTACGTCTATAGTCTTTGTGAAATGACACAGTATAAAAACTGTTTCAAAGATTCAGTCAGTTAAGTACCCAACTGTTTTACACCTTTCACCTCTCCATAAAAGCAAAAGTAAAGTAGAAATGGTGATTGCAACAAAGATTTATAACGTACCTTCAGCCACATATGCAACATAACATCCTGATTGACTTGCAAATCATTATTATAAACTACCATGCCTGTGCATTTTTAACTTGAAGATTGCAAAACTCTCTCCAGATGCTGATAAGTACCTGCACAGGATGGACAACTCGCACGTAGACATGGTTCCCTGACAGGTTCTCACAGGGCACGGGCCTGAAGGGCACCAGAGTGGGGTGAGACTGAAAGATTCCTATCTGAATACCAGAGGCTCGAGGAGTTGCAGGACTTTGCAGTAACGATTCCTTGTCTCTAAGTGGAGATGGAGGGAGGGAAATGCACACAAGCCTAGCAGTGCATCGATTTTCCTTGGGCTGCATTTTCCTGGGCCACATTCAATGCCACATGCAGGGCTGGTCTACAATGGAATTGGCTGGGGGGTTTCTGCCAAAATGATTTTTCAGCGAAAAAACACTAACAACTGAAAAATGAAGCTTTCTGCAAAATATTTTCATCTCACTTCCAAACTCTCACCAGTCATTTAGAAAATTAAATGATGTGTTTCATCATAAGAAATCCTGTCCATAACTCGAATATTGTGTTTTCTGATCTGGATGTTTCGTTTTGCATCACTTCCACAAAATATTAAAATGTATTTCACTATCAGTGCACTTTGTGGTAATCATGATAAGAGCCTCTCTTTTCTGCTGAGGGCTAATCAAGTTCTGCAGTTCCTCACAGGAGCAATTTCACTATAGGTGATTACGGGAGCTGGTGGCCAGCAAGAGCACCAGGCCCATAACAAAGACTTGAGGCATGGCAACCATAACATACACAGTTATAGAGTAAGGCAGCAGAGGAGGCAAACATCTTCTCATCACACAGCTTAGCACTATCTGCTTTGAGTTAGTTCATGAAAGCCAAATGATGCATTTTGATTTCTGGGATATTTAAATGTTTTCAAATTTCCATCTGTATTGGAAAAGAGACAAATCTTTCAGAATTTCCAACAACACAAGTGTTTGAAATTTCTCTCAGCATATTGACTGTGAACTATTTATGGACTCACAGAAATCAAGTCATTGCTTAGAAGAGCTGATGCTTCCCTGCCCCAGGAAGGGGCTCATTGCTTATTGACTGATAATGGTTGAAGAAGTTTAACTTCTTTCCAGGTGAGGGTGTGAAATAAAATTGATTTAATTTTCAGAGCTGACCTTCCCCCCACATATTTTCTTCCCAGATTAGCTGCAAAACTGAATAAACTCTGTTTTCTGAGTAAGCTTCTCATGCAACAGAGATCTTTGACCTTAGCTCCTTTAAACCCAAACCACAAACTTTGAGTTTTCAAGAGTATACATGTGTAACTCTCACCTATTATATTATGTATTGAGATCATACTCTGCCTATCATATAACTACTAAAATGATAGCCACTGTTTAATTAAGAAAAAGAGAAAACTAGTACAATAATTTACAGCTCATCCTATATGATCTCTTCATCAAAGTTCAGAACACTTTGCCAAAAAGAAAAAAAAGCCACTAATACCTTGAAGTTGATAACATGTCTGTAATACAGGTAAATACTGTCTTCTTTAATTCAAGCTCTAAGTACCCACTTGGAATTTCACCAGAATTAATTATATTTTATACATTTTTCTAACAATTGGAAGTTGAGTTAAGGCAATATTTCAGAGCACACATTACATCAATACCTGCAATAAAAGTTAAGTGAATTCTAATTGTGCCAATTTGTCCTTTAAAATGCAGAGGTTCCAAAGGTTCATTGACTCACTGTTTACTTTTCCTTCATATCTTGGAAGAGTTATTTACAATCTAAAAAAACAACAGAAAATTCTCTAGAAACAAGTGTATTCAGTGAGATCTAAGATACAAATTTATCTATAGCTCTGGGTGTTTTAGCATAGTTTCCATTAATTATGGATTTTTTTCCTTCAGACTTTGTTTTCTCACTGTCTTCAATAGAAAGTGTAGAAGTATCATTTTTTATTTCTCACATAGGTTATACACTCACCAAATCTTGTTTGATATTTTCACCCAATAGTGTATTTCTGCTTTTGCTGTTAACAACCTTTACCTCTGTGTCACTTCTGTTCTTTGTAATTTTGTCTTTTGCTTTTATTACTATATTACAAGCATGTCATTACATGTCCCCAGGTTGCAGTTCCCATTTGCCAAATAATTAGTAGAGATTCTTTTTACAAAATCACAGAATCACAGAATGGTAGGGGTTGGAAGGGACCTCTGGAAATCATCTAGTCCAATCCCCCTGCTAAAGCAGGTTAGCCTAGAGCAGGTTGCACAGGAATGCATCCAGGCGGGTTTTGAATATCTCCAGAGAAGGAGACTCCACAGCCTCCTTGGGCAGCCTGTTCCAGGGCTCTGTCACCCTCACAGTAAAGAAGTTCCTCCTCATGTTCAGGTGGAACTTCCTGCGCTCCAGTTTGTGCCCGTTGCCCCTTGTCCTGTCACTGGGCAACATTTTCTAACATTCCCATGTTCTATGGTTTCAAATTCCCCTAGAAATGGAGTTGTATCCAGTCCAAATCCAGCCATGAATCAGGATCCTAGCATCAGAAGCAGCCTCCAAGCTATGGCAAGCTTGTCCACATCACCATGGGGCATGTCATAGAATCCTCTTCACAACTGAGATATTAGAAGCAGATACCAGGAGTGTTGTAGTATTTGGGCTGTTGTGTTTCCTCTGGTTGTTCTAAGATACATCTTCACATATTAAGCTGAAGATACAGAAGGCTAACATAAACACATCTCAGAAATGAGTTGTTAGCTACAGCCAGAATTTCTATTGTATTTGATATTGTTTTATGTATTAAAACAGTCTGCCTGAAATCCGCTATGCAGAAGACTAGATGCAATCATCCTAGAAAGCCAGGCATAAGACTGAATTCAAGTTTTATGCTACGTAGAGACTTCTAAGAATGAAAACAAAAAATTCTAAAGCACTTTTTGATGCTTGAGACTGGTTTAAGCTATCTCAGCAGAGACAGCCTGTATAAATGAGAAGGCAGAAAGCAACAGAAGTGGCTGCAAGTATGTTCCAAGAGGAAACCTGGACACTTCTGGGCACAGCGTTCACTGGAAAGCATGTTTCAATTTCTAACTATGGAAAGTGCCTGCTGGGGTTTGGTCCTACTACATTCAAGGAAACAACTTTTTGTGTGCATGTTTTCTAAATGAACAGAAGTACACCAAAGAAATACCAGAGTCCTACCATCAACAGCTTCTCCTAGTGCAAATAAGACAGTAAGGCTCTCACAGTTGCCTAACTACTTAGGCCAAAAGCAGTGACACAGTAATCAATTACTTTTTTTCCTTTGGAAGAGCTGTCTCTGCAGGAGTGGGTAGCAGAACTCTTTCCAGGCAGTGCCAGACTTAAGACATCTCTGCATTAAGTGCATGCTGCTGTGTCTCCTGTTGAGCCTAAGCTACCTTCATGTTCTGTTGTTAATGTGAGGGCTTCAAAGAAAGCAATTGATTACCAAGTTATGATCGTTCTAAAGTGCTTTAGGAGAAATTCCTTTCTTCAATGATGAGCTGAGCAAGAACTCTAGAAGCTTTTTCTCCAGGCAATATCAAACAAAGTCCAAAGTGACAGAAATCTCATCTAAGCATGATATGATTAAAATAGCTCACTAAGCCCAAGCGATGTCACAAAAGAAAATACAAAGGAGAAACAGCAATATTAAGTATTAATATTTTCCAAACGAGAAGGTCCAATTTGTAGCACGACACTAAAGAGCTTGCTTGTTTTCCTCTGATTTATTTTTCTACACTAAAGCAATTGTTCTGGATCACAGACAGTAGAAGGTTGATCAACCACAATACACCTACACAAGTATAGCATTTAAATATCAAAGTTCAAAGGAGAGAAAGAAACTCTCTTCTAGAAATGAAAGCAGCTGGGATGATGTCTGGGAGAAAAGTGCTTTTCCATGGCAACCTTGAAAGGCTGCTGCATTCACAGACTGTCAATTCCCACTATGCTACTATTAATCAAATACAAACTCCAATGAGTAGGAGATTGGATGGTGAGGTAAACACCACTGATTTAATTTTAAAAGCAATAAAGATTCACTTTAAATATTCTGCTTACCTATGAGCCTGAAGACCTGCAAGTGATTATGCAAGGCTGACACTTCCAACATGACAAGTTTTAGTGATTGATCCATTTAGGTCCAGGAAAAAAATTAAATTTGCTTGAGCCCAAAGTTGGACATTAAAGAAAACTTGTCTTCTGCAATCTAGGACCTTTAGTCTTGTAAGTAATGTCTGTTTGGTTACAGAAATGGTAATTTTTTTAACAGTTCTCGTACCTCTTGCAAAAAGCCAATTCCTTCCTATTCATTTTCAAGGCTATGCTGCTAAATACTTAACTGGCAGGGAGATTTTCACAGGAATGTACATGAATCATGCGCTGAGCCCTTGCTGACAGAAAGAAAAGGTAGTTTGAAAGTCACTAGAGACTGACAGGCGGTCCCCAGCTGTGGGAGTTACACCCCCTCACCCCTGCCTCTTCACTTGCACAGGTCATTCCTTTCTCCTTCAAAATGTTGACCAGTTTCCCAAAATCTAATGCTCTCTGCCCTGACAGATATTTACATTGATTGCACCTCCATATGAATCACAGAATCACAGAACATTCCAGATTGGAAGGGTCCAAACTTTCATGGGAAAGGGAGCCTAGATGAGATTATCTGGAACCCTGTCTGAACACATCTTGAAAACCTCCAGTGATGGTGACACCAACACATCCCGGGGTGGGGGGTGGGGGTGGGGGGGTGTTCCAATGATTGATTGTTCTGAGTGTAAAAAAATTCTTTCATATAACAAGATGAAACCTCTCCCAGTGCAAGTTGTACCCGTTGTCCGTTGTCTTCTCCATGTGACTCTGTGAAGAGAGAGAGCCTCTGTCCTGTTATGTAGCCACCCTTTAAGTACTGTTACTCCAGTGAGGTCCTTCTCTTCTCCAGGGAGAAAAGACCTAACTCCTTCAGTCTTTCCTCATATGGCAGGGTCTCTAACACTTTGATCATCTTCTTGGGCCTCCTTTGGATCTTCTCCAGTTTGTCCACATCATTTTTGAATTGCAGGGACCAGAACTGGACACTACTCCAGATGCAGAGTTGTGCTCTCCCACCCTACACAGTCACCCTTTAAAGGCTAGAGGTATTCCCAGCAGAAGCATGCTTTGAAGCTAACCACAGAGCTAAATGTTAGCTCAGGCTCTCCATCACTGCAACAGTTGTGCTCATGTCCACTTTCCTGAGCTGTTTTATTCCAATCAAAAGGAAAAGGAACTAAAAATTTCAACTCATATAATCATTCAAGACCAAGGAGTGTAAATAAGAGCAGCTGCACCTGATGGGGAAGAAGAGGACAAGGGAGATGACAAGGTCAATGAGAACAGAATCAGCTCACTTGAATGGGCAATATTTTTAATTCAGAAGCTGCCTGTGCACAGAAGAGAGGAGACAGCCTACTCTGCTCTTCTCCAAGCAGAAGGTCAGACACAATACTTTGGTTCCCACTGCCTCCTCCCATCAAAGTTAAAACCACATTGTGAAATGTTTTGGGGCACATTTTATGGATTTCATCACTCCAAGTAGCTATAATCTACAAAACTTGCCAAGTCTGTCTTTCAGCTTCATCTGTGTAATGCCATCAGCTATGAAGATTCATGTACTTGGTGGAGCTTCAAACAAAACCAACATGGCATTGGGTCCAGTCTGCCTAAAAGCCACCATACTGTCCTTTCAATGAAGTATTTAAGATGGAAACAGCTGCTATTTTCTTATGCCCTGAGCCAACAAATGAAATCATACTAGTTTTAGGAGTTCTCCATATCACACCTCCCTAGTGTAAGACACGGGTGATCATTTTTTCCATATCCCACTTCCCATTTCTGAGAGAATGCCTGTGTAAGATAATTTTTAAGTGAAAGTGAGGGTGAAGAGTAGCAACTCCATTCACTGGCACATCCTGTCCGTTCTCAATAGTGTATTTACTACATACTTTAAATGATTGTAAGAATTTATGGCAACAGTTTTTTGCCCTCTAGTGGAATCTGAAGCAAAATACAACATATAGTTAGAAATGTAAAACATATGTATAACTTGATCATGTGGACATCAACCATGTGTTTACTGGATGGCCGGAGAGACAGCAAGTGAGTCACGGTGCATATTATGCCTCACCCCAAGGGATTAGGAGGAGAGAGGGGAAACTCCAGGGACTTTACAGAGATGACAGACCAGGTTTAGTAGAGAATGGAAAAAAATTCCCATGGAACAGGTCTAACAGTTTGAAATTTCAGCACCTGATACTGTATCTACTGTACTGTGTTTTCTGTTACTTTGATTATTTATGACAATAAATTAAATAATTTCTTTTTAAAAACATGAAAAGCTTGGACTAGTTGGGTAGTGCAGAAGGCAGGGTTATTGCAAGAAATAGGGAAATATTGTCAGGGCTCTTATCAACATATATTGACTCAAATGTTAAATATTCATCATGTGAATAAGATAGAATTGATCTTCTTTTGGTCATCAAAAAATGTTAATACTATAGACCAAACCAGAAACACTAAAAAAATTATTTTTAAAGTAGTGAATATTTACTTCTTGTGTAAATAAACCTCTGTTTGTATTAAACTAGCCCAGTACTGACATCTGATTATTTTGTTTCCCAAAGCATTGGGCCACACCTACCTAGAGTGACATAAGTTTAGAAATACAATACATTCTACTAAAGGTATTTACTAGCACTACTGCTTAAAAATCTTGGCTATGGATGATGCTGCTCAACACTGGAAAGTTACAGACTTAGATAGAGAGTCAGAGTTCAATACAGAAACAAGAATACGCATCTAATACACATGGAAAAATTTTTAGAAAGCTGTTTACAGATATGTGAAGCTTACAGGAAAACCATGTGAAATACCTTCGGTAACAGTGGACAGTAAAAAATTACGCAAGGAAGACCGTAAATTTATGATATAGACAGAAACTGAAGAAATCAAAGAGATGATGTAGCTCTCGTATTTACATTGTACAGAAGGAACAAGTTAACATCAGAGAGGTGTGGCTGCATTTATCAGTTTATAAAACTCACAAAGGTTGCTTGAAATGACAAAAGTTCCTTGAGCTAAAAAACTAAGAATGAGGCGGCCTCGTAATCACCACCATATGGATGGAATGCAAATACACAGGCTGGGCTGTCCTATGACCTCTGCATTCAAGAGAAGAATTTTGGGTTCACAGTGCTATGGGAAATGACAGCAGCAGAAAAATTTCCTTATTTCAGCAATTATTCAGTAAGAATATCCTTGCTTGAGAAAACAGCTAACATGAGATGCCAAAAAACTACACTATCTTAATTATCTTCAGAAAACTTTCCCTGCCTTGTTTGCCTTCCTATACAAACTTCTGAGTTTCTAGCAGTGTTTTCATTAGCAACAGCAAATACCCATTTGCATCATAAAAACTGGCTTCAGCAGTAGTGTGAACTGTTTGTTTGCTCATGTGAATGCCCTGCAATAAACCAGGAAACTTGTAGGAAAGTCCTTGATCATAAAATCATTGCTGCCTAAATAAATATGTTGGCCCAGTTTCGTTAAAATTGAAGAAGAATAAAACCCTGTCCAGCAGATGTGAAAACATACTTTTGTTCTGGGTGCCTCAAAGGCAGAATGAAAGGTTGTTTTTATTTTTAGTTTGCGCTTTAGTACATCCTAATCAGTGGATAAAATACCAAATTCTGTAAATCCCATAGAATGGAGAGGCCAACTTCAAACATTATTGACATTGCGTATTAACCTAAATTATGTTTGCAGTCAAGGGGGAGATAAAGGTGTTTCCAGGCATTTCTTCAGAGTCTGACAGCTGACCAACACATATTCTCTGCAGAGGTGATATTTCTCTCCAAAGCAATCTTGGCTCCAATATGCCTCAAACATTAGTAATGCATATTTCACCCTGGTGCTTCTCCTGATGAGGAAACTGTGACGTAGCCTAAAGAAACAGCACCTAATGCCTGTCTTTTAACTTCTTGCATCCTAAATAAAGCACACTGTACATACCTCTCCTGGCATCAAGATTTGAGCATTTGCAGCCAGATTCTGTGCTACAAAAAGAGGACATGGGAGGGATGCATCTGAGTAGTCCAAACAGCATCTTCTATGGACTTCCACAACCGATACTTTTCTAACACCAGGCAGGGGCTTTTTTGAGGTACTGTAATTATCTCATGCCACATCCTCTTCAAAAAGACTTCAGTTTAGACATAGTTTTCATCTTAAAAAGATAATTAATCATCCCTGTAACCCACACACCTTGGACTACAGAGATTTTGTCTAACCTCACTGCTGTTTCAAAGAAGACACAAATGTCAGCAAGGGGGCAATTCCCTTTGCATTGGCAAGACAACTGTCTGTCAGGATGACAGATAAAGCCAGTGGAAAATCCTCTCAGGTTAGCTTCCTTTCCCTCAGTCCCCAAGAAAAAAGAAATAGCCCATTACTTAAGTATGGGTAAATGTTAAAAGTAATCTGAGCGTGAGGGATGAAATAGATTGTTCCTCCTTATAGAGAAGAAATAGCTTGAATGAAGAGTGGTGTTGTTCCTCCTTATAGCAAAGAAACAGCTTGAATGAAGAGTGGTGGGATCCCTGTCCTAGTTGGTCTGGAGGAAGCAAGCCCTGACATGAGCTGTGCCAAGGGACGGAAAGACAGTAATATCTCCAGGGATGCTGGAGACACAGTGTCATCTGAGATACATCTCCCAGAGCACCTGCCAGCATGGAATCCTAATGACTCAGCTGAATTCCCCCTAGAATTAAAAGGATAAAAGTCTGACAAAGTTCTTGAATCACACAACACTGGACGCTCACCTTATTGTACAAAGAGTCGTGACTGTAAGGGCTATAAGGATTCTCGTGAATGTCATACGTGATGGAAGACAAGTGGCTGAAAGGTCCAGGGTTTAGACAAGCAGTGACGGAGACAGACGGAGGACGCAAAGGGGACTTAGTTGGAGGGATCATTTTAGTTGGATACAGAGGGTGTAGGAGAGCGGTCTCCTATGGAAAAAAAGAAAGTAAACAGAAAGAGATTAATGGATGCAAAAAAGAAGCAAAAGAATGCTTGTCTTGCACCTTTTTTATGTTTCATAGGGCTTGATGATTAACTCGGAAAGCTACTCTACCTTAACGCCAATATAATTACTCTACACTAAGCACTTTAATTGGCATGAATGTATACACACAAAGTCTGCTGTAGATATCCCATTAAACCAGTTATGATTCAACTGGGGTGCAGTGCATCTTTCTCCTGCAGCTCAACTGATGTTTAAGTGACAGAAAAGGAAAACCCAGAAGGATCTTGTGCTAGGATGGGATGGGCCACTTTTGGGGACTTTTTCTGAGAGGGTGGATTGGAAGCAAAAGCAATCTGAAAACAGTGAGATGTAAAACGAATTCTGACTTATCTCTGTACTGGCAGGAGCACTTCAGGCTTTTCAACATGACTGTAACAAGACTTTTCAGCCATTTAAGAGTTAAATCAGTGCACGCACAACATATTTCACTACTGCAAGTTGTCAGCAATTAATAGTGTTTCTGGTTAAAAAAACCCAATACATATGTACTTTTTGCACCTAAAGGATAAAATCCTTTTAAAGAATCGATTTTTAAAAGATTTGAGATAGAGTCGAGGAGGCATTCCCAGTTTTTGGCACAAATGTTGTGCTTAGGTTTTGTCAAGGCCATGACAACACTCACCCACTTGGCTGGCTGAGTCTAGACCAGCAACTCGCCTGTGTGCTGTGCCTTTGAGCTCAAGAGCCAGAAAATTTGTGACAAGAGCTGCAATTAGTTCCAGCAAAAGTTAGTGTATTTCCAGCTGAAAGAGTGAGCGTGAGCAAACAAGTGGATCAGAGCCTGGCAGCGGCAAGAATGGCTGGAAAGGGCCCAGGCAGCCATCACTTGAGACCGACCTTGCCTCCTGCTGCTCCTCCTCAGAGGCACCAGCCCTGCTTGTATTAATGATAAACCTTGGCAAACTGGCCTCACAGCTTCGTGCCAAGTGTAACTAATATCTCTTTAGTTCATCATTATCTTGCTCTTCCGTTGCCCAAAGTGGTTTACTATTTTAATGACAAGGGAACCGATGTACATTCTTGTTAATAAATATTTGCAAGCGCATGAATTCTCTAACATTCATTATGAGTTGTTTTCATATTAATATGTAAGAAAATGCCCTATTTTTTCCCCCAAAACTATTCTGTTTCCTCAGTTTCAAATGAAAATTTTTACGAAGCCATCACGTCAGCACTGCTTACAAGCTACGTATACTTCCAGTATGTTTTATTTTGCTTTTTTTAACAAATTGGAGCAACCTTACAAAATTCCTGAAACATTACTGAAATGTACTAAGCAAGAGGAAAAAAAATCTTTCTCATGATGAGGAAATTACCATCTCCGGCAAGAGCATCTAAAAATGTGGGAAGCTTAATATTCTCAAATTGGAACCTCAGAAATACTACACTCTGTCTGTAACAAGTTTTGATGGAGGGGTGCCCACGGAACAGCCAGTGCTACAAGTTGTACATGTCCTCAGGGAAGTAAAAAAAAAAAAAAAAAAAAGAAGAAGGCAGCATAAGCTAATGTGAGGCAAAGAGAGAATAAAATGGGATTTTTCCCTGGTTTATAAATTTTATTGGTGCATCAGTGCCAATCTGTATACAGCGTACCCAGAACACAGATAAAAAGAGCTATCTGTGAGCTGAGCTATATCCTTTCCAGATGATCTTTACTAATTTAGAAATCTCTTTTTGTCTCCATCCACTGCTTTGGATTATCTGCATGAGAACAGCTGCCTGTTAAAGCAAAATTTACTAATTTTTTACAAGGCAAATGGCCTTTTCCGCATGGGGATGTGTCTTAATGAAGTGAAAAGCAAACAAGCTACTCTCTGTTGTGCAAAAAAATGGTGTGTTCAACACAGGGACGTGAAGCTGAAGGTCAGCAGTTACGGCTGGCTGCATCATTATGCCTCAAATTGAATGTCACCCACACAGTCACCAGTGCTCAGTGTCACACTGGGAGGTTTGGCAGGGAGGGGACGTACTGCGGAAGTCTAAGAAAAATCAAAAGAGAGAAGTTAATTAGGCTGATGCCATCTGGAATTCATCTAGTCTGTTCCATCCTTGAAGACGCAGCCTGAAAGAGTCTGTCCTTTCACGATGGGCTGAGTGAAGGAGACGAAACAACATCACCTAGGGAGGGTGTTGTTGGCAACAGCATTAGAAAGAAAGGAAAAGAAAACACAGAGAGAGGGAGAGAACAGAAATGTAAGAGCTGAACCTCCCTGCAGGACTGGGAAAGTCTCCAAAGCAAACCAGGGAAAATCAGTAACAGTATGAGCAGTTTTGCCCTCAGCCACAGTAGATGCCTGCTAAGTTCTTTGAGGACAAGTGGACTAGCACCAGCTCTTCTGCAGAAAGCAGAAGGCCTAGCTGCTAGTGTCCTAGTTTTAATCCACAGCTCTCATATACCATGAAAGCAGTCAATATACGTTATTTTGAGGTAATATTGGTGGAAACATCTCCCACTCTTTGGAAGCCAGGCACTGCGCAGCCAAAAATGCTAACTAGAGAGCAGGTGAAAAGGGAGAGTGAGTGTCCCTATGGGCTAACAACCCTGTGGCTAGAGACAACAACCGCAATTTTCAAGCTATTGTCTGGGCTCCAAGCCCAGTTCCTCATGCAGTGCTGCAGCAGTCTTACAGGCACTAAAACCCCTCAGGAGAGTTTCACAGATGCTGTATGATGGTGAACATCCTCATGTGGGCACCCAAGTCTCCTCCACTCTTAAACCTACTCTGAGAGGGAAGAGCTGAAATCATAAGCACATGCTGTCATGTTCAGCACTTCAGTGTTTTCCCAAGATCTGGCTATTATCGTACTACTAATCATTGTATCAGACCACTACAAGAATCATATAGCCAGTTCTCACACAAACAAAACCAGTTTTTGTTAAGTCAGTGAATCCATCTGAATGCAGGTTCCTTTTTCAGAACAAAGGTGTCTTAATAGAGATCTCCCAAAATAACAAGTATTTTACAGCAACCTGTGGTATTTCTTAGGTTAGGATAAAAAAAAACAATTTATCAAAGCTTTAAAGTATTGTTCTTTTAAATTGTTCTTTTAAATAAAGGAAACAAAACTGAACACATTCATTGTAAAGTTAACTTTTCCATCTACCAATGTCAGTGCACTATTTGTTTAGTTCATTTTAATAGATAGATTTTATATAAAATAATCTTGGCTTTTGCTATAACAACCACATTTATTCCTGGGCTTATTACGTCCTCAATGCTTCAGTAATAAGTACCATTATAAGGTACAAGTTGATTGGTTTTCACAGTTAGCTTCAGATGTCAGAAAGCTTCAGGGTCCGGCAATAACCCCAGGCTTGTATTTGCCTGAACATACAAAGTTTGGTGATTGCATCATTCCGTCATCAAGGAGAGTACAGCCAGCAGAATCAGCGCCCAGCCCTGATGAAAGGGTGCTGCCCCTGCCTTTGCGCCACCAAGGTGGATTAGACCTGAAGTTCTTTAGCAGCAGNGTACCATTATAAGGTACAAGTTGATTGGTTTTCACAGTTAGCTTCAGATGTCAGAAAGCTTCAGGCTCTGGCAATAACCCCAGGCTTGTATTTGCCTGAACATACAAAGTTTGGTGATTGCATCATTCCGTCATCAAGGAGAGTACAGCCAGCAGAATCAGCGCCCAGCCCTGATGAAAGGGTGCTGCACCTGCCTTTGCGCCACCAAGGTGGATTAGACCTGAAGTTCTTTAGCAGCAGCTCCAGGTCAGCTCTGCTCCTCTTTTCATTCCAGGTGAATGGCAGCACAGTGCCTTGGCATCAAAAGGTTTTCAGTAAGTTAAAGCATGAAAAACATGTTATGAACTCACTTGTATTCTCTGAAGTCAACTATTCAGCGTCAACCTCAAAAGTTCAGAGGCAAATTGTAAATCATCATTTTTAATAATTTTTTCTTATATTTTACAGAAACTCTACATTCTATAATCTATAGATTGTGAATCTATAAATGGTAAATCTATAGAATGTGAAACCTTCTGATGCTGCTCATATGTACTGCTGGAACCCACTAATACTACAAATAAATCCTCCTCTGCTTGTGATGCTGCAGTACTCTTGAGAAATGCCAGAATTGTCCTACAGGAAGTCAGAGCTACGGGGAGGAATGGAAAGAACTAGAATGAAAATATTTTTAAAAATCCATTATGAAAGGAAGAAGACATGACTGCCATTGCTAAAGTCTCTCTCTAATGTGACTAGAGAGGCATAGAAGTAAGAGAAATTCAATTACTAAGATATTTTATTCACGTTGTGTCTGACAAGAGGACTATTGGCTTCATTTACTACCCTCCAGATGGAAGATTATGAACATACTGGATAGGTTAATAATAAGCTCCTCCAGGGACACTACGATTGCGTATCGCAGTTAAGGTTTAATTCACAATAATGCACACAAACACAAATGCATGAGAAAAGACTGACAGAATAATTTATCTGGTGTTTTTCTGACATAATGCCTCATACAGGCCAGCAAAGTTCAAGATGCGTTTTGCAAAGGGATCCTATGGCTTTATGCAGAGATCTGTGGGAGAAGACAGCACTTTTGCTGTCCCATGAGCTGCCCATTAATGCCCCTCACGTGTGGTAGAAGAGCTGTCCCCTCAAGCTGTGGAGGGGATATGGATCTGGGGGAGCTAAGCCCTGGGGAGTGACACGGAAACCCACTGGGACTTCCCTCCTCCCTTGGAGAGTGAAGAGTGAACCGTGTCCGGTTCTTGATGCCGTCATTTCTCTTCAGAGAGGATTCAGGTCTGGACCTCAAATGGAGGAAGCGCTTCCTAGTAGATCTGATCCAGGCAAGGGAGCACAGGATTTCCACTTTCTTTTGTACAGTGTTTCCTACAGACATCATAAAAACGTTCTCTCCTCAACATACAGGTTTTTAGATCACCAAAAAAAATGTTTCTGTAGAAAGCCCAGCTGCCCATCTCCAGCCTGGAGATTCACCTCCAGGAGTCAGGTGCCCTTCAGGGAATCATCGAACTTTACAAAAGAAGAGATCCAGACAAAATAAGGATCTAAGATTATTCCATCATCTTTAAGAATACTAGCTGAGGCTACAAAATCCTTCGGTGTGAGAGTTACTCACCTGCTCAATATCTTGATCACTGATTTCTTCAAGATACTTTTTAAAAGGATTGGGTTGATAGGGCTCCTCCTTTTGCTGTGCGCTCTTCCCTTTCACCAGCACGGGACGAATGACACCAGGTTTTGTCTTGACCCATAGCACACCCGGGAGAAAAGAGATGGAAGAAAAATAAAATAAAATACTTCAATATTTACAGAATATTTGTTAGACAAGTCAATCCCTGTGGGGCTGTGCAGGCTGGATTTTTTAAAAATTTATTAATAACATGTTTCACCACCAAAATTATTCAGGTGTCATGCTGCCTGGCCTACTTTTATTACAGATTGTGGATAAAAATGGCAAGAGCTGTTTTTAGGAGAACCTCATCGCTGACACCTGTTTGGTACTGACACTGAAATAGATGCTGGGCTGTCAGACTATCGTTTGTGGGTTTTGCTGGCTGGTTTTGCTAGCTGTTCAGCTGCATCTTGGTAAGTTCATTAAGTCACATTTTATGCACAGCCACACATCTTTTTTTATGCTGCAAATTCCTTTCTGGGCTCCTCAAAACAGTAACTGTGAAACAAGGAAGGGCAGCACGTGATGCTGCTAACTTACACCCAGGCAGTAACATATTATGGGAAAGTCTTTCTGCGGAGTAATACCAGTGAATGCATTCTGGATTCTGACAATATCTTTAAGAGTTCACTTGGAAAAGTACAATTTTAGAGAATTTAATCAGCACGGATGCGTGATACCCTTAATTTCAGACAAATCGGATTATTTAATAAAGAAAAAAAATAATTGGTTATGTACCAGCCAGCTAAAAGATTTACTGTAACCTGTCAATTTAGTACATCTGTGTTTTTCAGAATTCCTACAGTAAAGTTGCACATGACAGATTGTGGTGCAAACTCTAAGGGGAGGCTAGGGGATAATTTTAAAATAGATAATCTGTTCAGTAAGCGAAGAAAATGAAAAAAATAATTGTACATTCTCACTGGAATTTGGTAAGTAATGAAGTCCTGGAGGGGTCTGTGACTGAATTTAAACTTTCGAATAAGTCAATTATATTCTTATCTGTTATGGCTACCCCACAGAAAACGGGCAGTGTTTGTCACAACTGATTTGGGTGACCACAGGGCTGCTGCTGAGCTCCTTCTGCGGTTGCAGCCGAAAGGGGCAGCTAGCCCTGCTGAGACTGAGAAATAGGTGCTGTCACAGCTCCCTGTCCTCAGTACCCAGCAGGGTATAAAAATGCAGAGAAGAACCTTGGTTCACTATTAGATTTATTTATAAGACTTAATTAGGTACACTTAATAACACCATGCTGCCTATTTACAAGGGCTATACACTTAAGCAGACTGTCTGGAAAAAAGACATTCTTACCATGAAAGTAAACTTAAAATGATGCAGCTGAGTCTGCTGGATGTATCATGTAAACTGAGTTATGGATCACCTTAAAAGAAGACCTACAGGCATCCAGCAAGGACAGGGCAAGAGGGGTGCCCACCTGAGGGGAGGGTGCAGGAGGCAGGAGATGTCCTCATGTGTTGTGCTTCTGCCTCTGCCCTGGCAAAGGACAGAGCAGTGCGCAGGGGCTGAGGTGAAGGCGGCAAAGGCAATGAGGAGCACAGCGTGCCTGCAAAGAGCAAGGCCCAAGCAGCAAAACATCTTCCCTTAGCTTTGTGTTTTATCCCCTCCCTCCTTTAAAAGGCTGGGAGCCCTTCATCTGCCTCATCAAATGAGAAAAACGTATTCAGCTGAAAGCAAAAAAATCAGCCATGAGATGATACTAACTTTTTTAAAACAGTAATAACTGCCAAGGTGCATTGAAAACTTTTTAATTAAGGTCAACTTTGCAAAAGATGCAGTGCTCATTTAATGAATTTGTAGTCCATAGTTCATGACTATTTCTTTGTAGGATTCATCATAAAATACTTATTTTCCTCTCCAAGATTTCTGAGAAGAGTTTGTAAAAGTGAAAGACTCCTGGCTTTCAAGAGAAAGGCAAATATAAAAACAAAAAGAAAGCTACATTGTTATCAAGTCATCATTACGTGGACAAAGGACCTGTGGCCTTGTAGCGCTCCTCCACATCATGTAAACATGCAATTAAAAGCCCATTGAGGTACCTGAAAACATCAAGGATAAGCTACTCTCCTTACGTAGGAAACCTCTTCCAAAATGCATGCTGTAGAAATGCTTTTAAGGAAGCATTTTCTAAACAACATTGTGCACTCAAGTGCTGAGTCATATGTTTATGTCTGACTCTGCCAACAGTGGCAGATATCAGCCAGCCACCAGAATCTGAAATGCTTTATTAGCTCCCTGACAAGCTATATAAAATCTTTGATCCAAAACTAAAAGCTTGAACTCTTTCTTTGACAGTGAGTGGCACAACTGACACTGCTGAGAAACAAGCCAATACTTAAATTTGCTGAGGAAAGCGTTGGTCTTCCTACAACAGCGCTGAAGAATGGTAAAGGCTATTAATGGTAGCAATGGGCTGCTGTCATATGACTACAGCCCTATTAGCAAATGACACAGGGCCAAGACACAAGCTCCAGAGCTGATCCATAATCAGTTGTACTGATTCGGTGCCAGGGTGCTCCCTGACATGGTTTCAGCCCAGGCCAGCAAGTGCACAGTTAGAAAGAAGAGGATAGATTGGGCCAGGGAGCCTCTCGATAGGCAGTATGGAGATGGCCACCCTTCTTCAGGGACAGAAGATACTTTGGCTGTATGAAAATCAGCCTTGCATGATATTTGCCTCAAAAGTCAGAAGACTGAACATCTCGTCAGCAGGTGTATGGACATGTTCACCTCTGATTTTTTCTTCTGGTATTACGACACTGACTGTTCCGGAGATCTTGCTGAAAATGGTAAGGTCCCAGTTGCAACACCATTCCTCTTAGCAGAGGCCTAAAATCCTCTGAGTCCCATGTTTCTCCTGTCTGAGTCACTGTCAGTTCCCCTTATCCAGAATACACAGAGATCCCCAAAGTATGTAGGGCCAGACCCTACTTTGGCAGCTAACCATGACTGCAGTGGCTCTTTGCAGTGCTCTGTGTCACCACACAGACATTAAGTCATTCTGGATACCTGAACAGATTTCCTATAAACAAGGAAGTTGTCTCTTAATGTTTACCAAGAAATTGGGTTTTTAATATGTTTTCGATGCAGTGCTGTTTTGAAGCAGTCTGCCTCTGCGACAAGACGATAAATAATTTAAAAAAATGACGTGATCAGATAAAAACACATAAGAAAACAGCAGAGCTAGCCCTGGAATAAAAGAATTAGCTGCCCGCTTTCTTTCATTTCCACTTTGAGTCTATCAGACCTCACTTGACAAATAGCACGCAATGAGTCTATCTGTTTGCCTGCATAGCCTTAATATCCAACTTCTCTTTACAAATAGTCTCTTGTAGTCTCTGAATCCTTCTCCTTCAAATGGACAACCAAAGAATTCCCTCATGGAGAGGAACACTTCCCAGTCCTTTCCAACAAACTCATTAGTTTGGGGGAAAGGGACCCTGAGGCAGATTGGAGAGTACGCAAGGCAGCACGCCGCAGCCAATGCAGTCATCATCTGTCAGCACTGAGAAGCCAGAGTCACCTGAGGACCCTCTAAACTGCTGAGAGCACCTGCTTTCAGATAGTGAGGAACTTGTCATGAAGGAGCATTGCAGTTCCCACCTTTGGCAAAAAGATGCTTTTTACCCTAACAATACGAATATAAAGGCTTTGTCTAGTTGAACTGTGAAACACCTTAAAATATTCCTCTTCTATTTCTTTTCTACCACAAATTAGTTTTCACAAAAGGAAATATGTTATTGAACATATTATTTTATTTTTATTTTTCCTTGTAGAGGTTTTACAGTTGCAAAAATGCAAGAAAACATTCCAGGCAGTGTATCAGTCTACAGTGTAGTTCTCCGTAAGTACGCTGGAAGGCGTGAAGGCATATAACTGTGGTTAAAAGAATTTCCTCTTCCTCCAGCTAAATAGTAAACCATTCACATCACTAAAAAGCCCAGGAAGGAAGGATAATTAGTTTCTCCATCTCCATGCTGAAGCAGCAACAGGTCTTGCACCAGAGCACAGAGAACAAGGACAGTCACCTGTTTGAAATTCAAGTTGTCTTCATTTTTGTTCGTGTGTAAACGTTTGCATTTCAAGAAACAGCTGAATTTTCAACAAGATGTCTGATACTATACTGTATTATGATTTCCACTGATTCTGTGCTAAACTAATCCAAAACCAAAATCAACAGATTTAGTCCTTTTCCATTCTAGTCAAAGTACAGTAATGAGTCTTTTCCCCAACAGCCGGATAAAAGGGACAGACCCACAGTAAGACCAGTGTGAAGGAGGCACTTACCTCTGCTGCTGTTCTGGGACCAGCAGAGGAGCAAGTTTGCAAGTCTGGGACCAGAAAAGGGAGCAGGCTTGCCCAGGCGCTGCTCACTGCCCGGCCGGGTTGCAGGGAAGGGGATAAGGGCAAGTCCTTAGCACTGAAGCTGCTCCCTGTTTCCCTCTCTGCTTCCTTCCCTTTCTTTAGGAAACTCTTTTAGCACACTTAAGTTCCCTTCACTCACATTTTCCTTTGGTATATCACGAATCTCTTTCATTTCCTACTTTGTTGTGTGATGGCTCTGTATGAAGCACTCCTCAGGATAACTGACACATTTCACTTCAGCAGTGCCTGCAGCTTGGTCTTGAGGAAGTATGGATATAGCCCATGGCAAGGACTGCCTTCCAGAAGTGATTAATCAGTGCTCAAAGGCCGTGAAGACATTTTACGTGGACACAAGAGGAGAGGTAATTAGCTGAACCACAAGTCCCGCAAAATTTTTAAGTCAAAACGTTACTGCTGAAGAATCATTCATGAATAGAGGTCACAATGTGCTCAGCAACAGCATTGCTGTCTGAACAAAAAACACACACAAGAATATCACTGCAGCAATTGCAATTTAAACCAAGTGAAATAAAATACATATTTAAATAATTAAAATAATTATTAAAAACAAAAAAGAAAAAAATCAAAGAAGCTGCCAAAAGGATGAAATGGTTATAAGTGACCAGAATACTTTTGCTTAAGACAGCAATGTTTCAGGAAATCTGTCCATCTATAAGAAGACTTGAAGAGATCAATAAATTCTGGGATGTTCAAAGAGCAGTGCAAAGAAGTGAGAAAAGGAATAAGGAGGAAAAGACTCTGAAGACAGAAAGTTGTATTCAAATACAGACTAGAGAAAAAAAAAAAAGGGAAAAAAATCTAGCCCATAATACAAAAATGTAACATATTAGGCCAAGAAAGACTCTGCCAAAAAAACTTGCTAAATTTCCTTACAGCTAAAAGTCTATGAGGGCAGTAGATATAATCAAGACATAAAAAAGATACATGAAGAAGAGGAGACCAAGCCTGAAAATTAATTCTTCACTTCAGCTTTCCTTACAGGAAGACTTAAGGAGGTTCTCGCACTGGTAAAGAAACAATTTGGATGAACTCTCTCGAGTACAGCGTCAGTAAGACAGATTTGAGAGCAAATCAATAAAATGAGTAAATAAAGTGCAAGGAGTAAATAAAGTTGTAAAGTAATTCCAGTGTGAAATTGCCACAGTACGAATTGTGGTTTTTAACTTATTCAGACATAATGAGCACCAGAAGAATGAGAAGCAACATCTATGGGGTATGTTTTACTATAGGATCCTGAAAGGGACCAGGGATCACAAATCACTACGTGTGACATTTCAAGCTGTCCAAAGTAGTAGGAACGAATTATACTAAAGCACAGAATTATTATACATATGGACAAATGATTCTTCTTCTCTGGAGATATTCAAAATCCGCCTGGACACGTTCCTGTGCTCTCTGCTCTAGGGGCACCTGCTTTAGCAGGGGGGTTGGACTAGATGATCTCCAGAGGGCCCTTCCAACCCCTACCATTCTGGGATCCGGTGAAATAATAGGGAATGGCTTTTGAAAGGGAACTCATGCTTCATAAATCTTTTACAGTTATTTTTAAGACTCAGTGATGCAAGAGGGCTGGCTGATACTGCAGATGTAGGTTATGTTTAAACTAGCAATATAAGAATCTTTTGGTGCCTAGGAAGACACATTAGATGAAACGAAGTGGAAATAAACAGACTGTCTTCTGTGAGGCTCAGTATTTGGGGTTTTTTTCCCACCACATCCCTAAATGCATGACCAGGGATAACAAAATGAGGGTGCATCACAGATTATGAAGTTCAGTGGACAAGCAGCCATGCTGCACGTGGATTTCCAAAGACTTTAGTGAAAGTCTTTTAGCAGGGTCTACTAAGGAAATGAAACTGTAACTGAATAAAAGAGAATATTTCATATGGACCAGTTAAAAGATAGGAAGGAAAAGGTTGAAACAAATGGTCAAATTTCACAGTGGAGGGAAGTCACAGACAGAGTTCCTCAGAGACATGCTCTGGAATCTGGGCTTTGAATCATGAATGTACGTTGGCTGGAAAATAGTGGCTAGTAAGGTGACAGTTTGCTAGTAATACCAAATCATTCAGGGGAGTAAAACCAAAACATCAGTGCAAAGAGTTGCAGATAAACCTGAAAAGATATAGAAAAGGACAACAAGGATCACCAAAGATATGGGACACTTTCCATACTTCTCAAAGAGTGATTAAGCAAGTTTGACTTTTCTGTATGAACAAGAGGTGACTGATAGGGTATTGTAGTTAATATCTAGAAAGCCATTAATATTATTTTGAAAGTGAAGAAATAACAATTATTTGCTACTTCAGTACAAGAACTGAGGTCAAGCAGTAGGTTTAAAACAAAGAAATTAGGTACTATTTCACACAATGTATAATCAAGAAGTAAAACCTATTGCTACAGAATGTTGTAGAGACCAAAGTATAACAAGACTCAAATAGTAACAGGAAAAAGTCATGAAAGAAGGAGAGGTGAAAGATTACTAAACATAAGAAATTCTTTCAGGAAGTCCCTAAACTTTCATTAGATGAAATACAATGGGGAAAATCTCTCGTCCACATCTCATTTTTCCTCTAAGCATTCATTAGCAGTCACTGTCAGGCTCACCGTCAGGTCACTGACGGGCTCCATGACCTCTCTTCTGACTCTTCAGAAAGTTTGGCTCCAGCAGCACTGAATTGTGATCAGAGCTAAAATGAGCATCTGATGCATAATCTACATTTCTTTATTTGATTATAACCTTTGTTTTTCACTGGTTAAGTCAGCTTCATTTTAAACCAGTGTGTAAGAAGAAAATAGATGCCAGAACATTGTTGCATATAAATAAAATTGTAGAAGTGGAGCATTAAAATTGTTTGTCCAGAACGAACAGTAGACTTTATAGTTGTCATACACCTGAAGATTCAGCAAGACTTTAGTTTGTCATTCGGTTCATGGATTTACAAGTAGTGTCAGGATTTACAGTTACTTAAAACAGGTGTATATGCAGTACAGAAGAAAGCAATACAACTCCATAGAAGCAATGCAGCCTTGTAGGAGGATATTGACTGCATCTTATTTCAAAGTCTAAGAAAGCAAATAATAATTACTTTAGATTTTATGCTCATGCAAATTTTGAAAAACAGAATAGCACAACTGTGCATTACATACCATCTGACTCTCTGTCATCAGAGGTGCCGATTTGTAAAGGCTGGCCTGCAAAAAAGGTAAACGTATACAGTATCACATACAATATCATGGTTATTACAGCAATAACAGAAGAAAAATCCAATAGGATAGGTTTTTTCACTAATGATTGTTCACTGTTTCACTGTTAATGGTTCTTGAATGACAAAATAATGCATTCCTATTTGTCATTTCTCTTGTGCTTTTCTAAGCCTGTTTAAAAAAGGAGGAAAATTATATGAACAGCAGTACTCTTAGGTACAGAAACTTTTACCACGGATGCAGTGATGTGCAATTGGTAAGAGATGTTCAAATATTGTCATTTCCATTTTATCTCTAGGTGTAATCAAATATAAATGCCTGTTGTTAAAATGTAAGGGATACTTTTTTTCTGAGTGCAACAACATTTCACTTTTTCTTCTTGATCTAAACTTGAAAAGTAAATCCTGACATTTCTGAAACTGCATTTGTCTGTTAATTTACAGCATCAAAGTTATTAACACTATCAATTGCATGGGGAGCTCAGTCCAACTTTCTCTTCCTTCTGACTTGACTTTACGAAAACCAGAACAAAACCTATCTAAGCATTACACCGTTTTCTGTTCGTTACATTGAACAGCAGAAGCACGATTTTCAAAATCAAAGGTAGATGTGCTAAATGCAAAGTATTTGTGCCTATGCGTGAAATAGTTATGTGCCGCATGCTTATTTGCCTGTGCTGTGGCAAGATTCAGGATTTCTGGTGATCAGCTCCTTCAAACTCTGTAGGAGTTCCTCTGGATAACACAGTGTTTCTGCACAGATAACAGGCCTTTCCTCAATGTAGATGTGATTTGCAGGCCTTGAGACTCAAAAAGGTGAATATTCTTCACTATGGTGGTAGAAAAGTACTAGATGCAATGCTTAAATGTTGTAGATGTAGTATAAGATGAGTCAGTGCCATTACAGACTGCATCCTCTATAGAATCATAGAATCATAGAATGGTAGGGGTTGGAAGGGACCTCTAGAGATCATCTAGTCCAACCCCCCTGCTAAAGCAGGTTAGCCTACAGCAGGTTGCACAGGAATGCGTCCAGGCGGGTTTTGAATATCTCCAGAGAAGGAGACTCCACAACCTCTCTGGGCAGCCTGTGCCAGGGCTCTGTTACCCTCACAGTAAAGAAGTTCCTCCTCATGTTCAGGTGGAACTGCCTGTGTTCCAGTTTGTGCCTGTTGCCCTTGTCCTGTCGCTGGGCACC
>VZSC01003541.1:79488-98604 GCA_013398225.1 Steatornis caripensis | reverse complement strand
TGTTCTGACAACAGTCCTATATTCGTCCCAAGTAGCTAGTCCTTTTTTCCACATCCTGTAAACTTCCTTCATCCCTTTGAGTTTTTTCACAAGTTCTTTGTTCATCCACGGAGGTCTCCTGCCTCCTTTGCTCGACTTCTTCCTCATCGGGATGCATTGATCCTGAGCTTGGAGGAAGCGGTTCTTGAATATTAACCAGCTCTCTTGGGCCCCCCTGCCTTCTAGAGCCCTAACCCAAGGGATTCCTCCCAGTAGGTCTTTGAAGAGGGCAAAGTTAGCTTTCTTGAAGTCCAGGGTTCTAATCCTACTTGTAGCCCTGCTTCTTCCACGCAGGATCCTGAACTCCACCATCCCATGGTCACTGCAGCCAAGGCTGCCCCCAACCTTCACATCACCAAGGATTTGGATTTTTGTTGGCTCAGCTATATCTTCTCACAGTTTCAAGCAGAAAACCAATTCCAGCACATTTGGAGAGGCGAGAGTATGCTCTTCTTTTGTTCCCCCATGACAAAGACCTTGCAGAGACTTGGCTTCTGAACTCCAGATGTGGTCTGCCAGTTGCTAGAATAGAGATGTTTAATCACTCCGTGGACCTGCTGGCTCTACTCCTCCATCAGTGATGAGAACAGCATCACCATCAGTCATGGTGGAAGACTGTGCTCCTCGCTGAGAGCACTCACATCTCTGAACACAGCCTCTGGTCAAGGAAACCTTCCCATGCAAACAGGAACAGCTGTGGTTTAGTACTGAATGTACAAAAAGTGCATCTTCTGCCTTGATAAACTAGCACTTTTACTAGTGGTTACTTACATACTAGGGACTCTCTTTCTTGCCATTAACCAAGTGTGATGACCAATCTCTTTGTGAGCTTAAAGACATCAAAGCACTTCAGAATCATCTACAGATACAAGCAGCTGGAATTAAATTCTCTCACTTCAGTGGTGCAAATTAAGAGTAAATCTCACTTCAAAGGAGTTACCTGAAGTGTATATAAGCACAACAGACCACAGATGAAGACAAGCGTACTCATTTCTGCATGTCTGTGTGCATTTTAGCTGCTTCACATCCTCTCATTTTTTCACTTCTCAGTTTCATGTCTGTAACACTTAAAAAAGATTTTTTTGTAGAATAGAACTGTCAAGAAGAATAAAAATGTTAATAATATGCAAAGTAATTATTCAAATTAATCAAGAGAAATTACTTTTTAAATATTTGTAAGTGGGACTAAATGACAAAATTATAAATTTGCTAGAACTTGGAATTAAGAAAGCTTTCCTTGGTGACAGTAATTATCTGGAAACACAATGACTAAGTAAATATATTAGGGCACTCAATACCCTTAAAAATCATTTACTTAGAGAATGATTATGTTTATATTATATAAAATCATGATTCAAAATCGTCTCTAAAGCCAACAGAGATGCACTATTATAAAAAGGTTAATGGGATCATATCAAAGACCACACGGTTCAAAAAGCTGTTAAATGACAACTGTAGTACTTAGTTGGTACAAACTGCTGTGATGTCACGGCAGCCAGACCTTTTTCAGTACTTTTTATACACTCCTTTACTATTTGTGCAATCATTTACATCCTTAAAAGGTTCTGAAGTGTGTGAGAAGACAAAGAGTAACTGAGGCCAAGGCAAATCTATCCCATTTTAATTGTTAAATAGCAGGATATTTCAACATATTTGTGTAGTCTACTAATGCATATAACCTATTGAAATAATTAATAATATTATCATGTGTGTATACACATGTATGTACTTACGTGTTTATAAATAATACTTCTGCATGATGACAGATTTTCCTATCCTTTACTCATAAACAAATTAAAGCTTTTCTGTTAACTAAGAACACCCTCAAAGCAACATTTTGACAAGCATCTCTGTATCAGACATCATGCATATAAAAAGATAAAAAGATATTGCTAAATTACCATTTTAACTCTTTCTCGTAAAATTGATTCAGTTGCCTAAACCAAAAGGCTACTTCTAAAAGGAAAAAGAAATGCTAAAAAAGGCTGGCTGAAAATCGTTACTTCCAAGACAGCTCACATGAGATACCACAGACGTCCTGGGGGAACTCACATTTGATACTGCGATAAGAAGCATCCATACAGTACTCAGTTCCTGGTTTCTACTGGAGACACTGTCAGATTGGCTCCAAATAGGCATCTTCTTTCAAAACAGACATCTTGTGTTAGGAAGTGTTGCCCCCTGAACTATATCTCCTCTAGTTAACAAAAGTCAGCACCCACACAAGCTCAGGAATAGGTACTTCACAGTTAATGGTTACCACACTCTCTTGCCTGCTTTGGTCCACACCAACCACCACTCTTCCAGACAATTCTCCATCATGGTCCAGAGGGTAGCACGGAGTGTGCTGCTCCCCGTAGGCTGAACAGACGAGGGCACCCAGGGCATTGTTCTGGGCTGGGGAGCTTACTCTGAGGGTAGACAAGTGGGATAGGAAAAGGGGAAGGCAATTCTATGGAAAACCACCTCACTGCACCGTTGCCCTGAGGGGCAGAGGACAAGTTTGCACCTGGTTTATGAGCTGGGACAAAAATAGCCTTTGCAAGTCCTACCAAGCAAGACAGGAGGAAGAGCAGTGACATATCAGGGCTGTTAGAGACACCTGGCCATTCCTCAGGAGACTGCTGCAGAGTGCAGTTGTGGCAGAGTCCAGGAGAGCCTGGACCCACCAAGTTCAGCCACCACAGTGCAGCCTGAAGACCACGGACTGTTAATACAGTTGTCTGATCTGTTTTCTGACAAACAAAAAAATTCAGAATGCACGTACAATTTATAGGAAAGGTTAGAATACCCATAATCTTCTGCATTATTCCCAAGTGTATTTTAAATACTGATTTGTTTCATTTATCTAGAAACTTCCAGAGGAGACTGGGAAGGAAGAATTTGTTAGGGTGATTTCCTATGCCAGCAAAGAAAACTTAACTGTATCCCTAGGCATGTAATTTGGATGCCTGAATTTATGGTATATGACAGCCACAATTTTGGCAGCTGGATATCTGCACTGAAGTGGTATTAAATATACTCTGTTCTCGCAGACTACCTCCAAAACACATTCTTTTATTTCATTAAAAAGCTCTCTTCCAATATCCTTTCTAATTAGTATAAGCCAGCACAATCTGTCGACTAAAAATCACAGTACCCAATAAAATATGCATACTGTCACATTCAAGAAGCAAAACTGATCAGTCAAGCATTGTGCTGGAATAAAACTGGAAGGCCTCTCTTGCTTTGCCAGCACTGCTTTGATCTGAGGTTCAATAGAAATGCTGAATTATGAATAGTAAACAGAGATTTCTCACCACATGACTAGATGAGTTGTAAGTAAAATATGGAATCTGCAGTAACTGTGTGTGCTAGTGAGAATTAAAGTGTTCATTAGGTTTAATGTTTTAATAATTGAACAGATGACTCAATATAGAGATTTTCTTTATATGTTGGAACATGTGTATATGTCACAAAACAGCCTCTGTTCATCTTGGGCTAAACTGTGGGTTTTCAGCCAGCCCTATACCTTGGAAGAAAAAGTCAGCCCAAAATTCTGATGGACAGACAAGAACCAAAGAGCTTCTACCAGAGCAAGTCTCCTACAGTGTGAATTGAGTCCAAACGAATACATCCTTTAGCACCCGTAACAGTCTTGTAACAGCTATTTGCCAAATAGCTGAGTTCTTGCCCCGTGATCAAACCAAACAACAACAAAGAAGAGCATAAATAAATTAATTTTAACATTATGTTCACACAGGTAAAATTACCAATAGACACTGCGCTGAAGAGACTTACAGCGGTGGGAAGACATCTCAAGTCTCAACTGCCACTGCTCTAACATACTCGCTTCTCTGTACTAGTCAACCCCTGATGTCATAAGTAGATGTCTGTGTCTGCTACGCGCAGACTCACCCAGTATCATAGCAAAACTAGACAAATTAGACATTTCTGCATGCAAAATAAAGAGTAGTTATAAAAGCACTTACATATCTGGTTTCACGCCCAGCTGCTTTCTGCAGTGTTGTTGACACCTTGACCAAAATAAATAGATATATTAAGAACAAAGAGTTACTCTGAGGAGTAATTCAAAGAAATTTTCATAATTGTGACAAGTTTTTAATTGCTCAAATTCAAGAAAACTTTAGTTTTCCAGAAAGGTTCATGAGATACATGAGAATAACGTATATTAAAGTTTTGCTTGATATGTTTATTGCAGAAAATACTATTCCATTTTTCCTATTCAAAAACATTGATCACACTTTATTGAAGCTGGCCTTTATCTCTGAGAACTCTCATAACAGAATACTTATTAGTAGACAGCCACAGGTGTAGTTGCCCCATGAAATCCAGCTTAGATTTCCTCACAAAATAACCTGAAATCTCCTCTCTCCATGTTCTCATTTGCAAGAACTTCCTTTTATCTGACTAACATTTCGAAGGCATTTACTTAGAACGGACACTCTGTTGTCTTTCTTGTATATTAGTCTCTCTCTCCTTCAGTTTAAGGACTTTGCTCTCTTGTTCCAAGCCCCTCACAAGCTTTAGCTTGGTTGTTATGCTGCATCCTGTTAAACTCACCTTTTGCCGCCTTTTTTGGTTTCATGACTGCTTCCATTTGGTCAAGGCTCAATTCTTAATTGCCCAAGGAAGTAGGGTTTGGATGCTATAGCTCAAAAGTCCAACTTAATAGTAGCATTTTAATCACTTCAGATTTAATTGAGGCATAGGAAAACATTTCCCCAATAACAGTCTCTGTCTGCTTTTTCAGCTACTATCCAGTTTCCATCTTTCAGCTGCCTGAAGTCTGATTCACCACTGCATTGACAAAAGTAATTTCAAAAATGAAATTGAAATTTGAAGTGTATATTGAATGGGCCCATTCGGGAATGCTGGTTCTGTGCCCTACTTTTGCATGGTGGGCTGGACATTGTGCAGGATATCTTGAACTTTTTGATGTGTTCCTCTGTCAAAAATCCCTTTCCTCCTGTTTCCAGTTGGATTTCTGCCATTTTCACTTTTCTATAACTACTGATACCAACTTAAATTTACCTGGGACAAACTGAATACAGGACACTCCTCCCTTGGTTATTCATCTTTCTGAACCCAGAAGGCACACCAATACAATGCAGTGAAATCAGAAGTTTAACACCAGTATAGGTTATTCCTGCCTCTCACTACCTGAGTCATGTAGGGTGAATGGATGTAGCAGACATTCCCCTCCTATAAGGGGCCAGAGTTGAAAGGAAATCAGCACTTAAGAGCAAGTCTATGTATTCACTTAATTATCCCATTATTTGAAAACCAATAATGAGTATGAAAAAAAAGATATTTCCAATCACTGAAGCTAGAAACGTCATCTCCTCTGTAGTAAGGACCCATAGATGAGATGAAATCTGGGAGATGGGCAGAGACCCTGCAATATTAAAGGCAAGGTGGGAAGGATTTCTTTATTGTGGATCCTAGCCTCTGAAACCTTAATAAACAGATTCTCTTTCATAATATTACTCCTTCTGACTTCGGGAAAGCATCCTGCAGCAAAGACTGCCCTGATTCCAGGGCTACAATTATGTCCTTCTGTGTCTTTCAAATCACCAGACAATTCTACTCATGTCACATCTTTGAACTGAAGCTTTCTGTTGCCATAGGCTTTATTGTTGTGATTTTGTTTGCTTTATGTCTACCTCAAAAGAGCACTTGAGCTTATTTACCTACCTTGCTAACATCTGACTCCATGCTCATCTGCAGGAAACTTGGAGAAGATTCGCACCGGCGCTGGAAAATGATTTTCAACAGAGAATAGACTTATTAATGAGAATAGACAAAAGGAAAGGAAGATAAAAAGTCAGTCACACATACTGATGGGTTACCATAGTCAATGGGTCCTGCAGGACTTGATCAATGACAGCACACAGCTCTTCTGTTTGTTGTCTGAGCTGGGCAGGGGAGCACATCTGAAAAAGGAGGACATGTCACTCAGTTAACGTTTGGTTTTTGTTTTCAAATAGCGATTTGAAAGAGATAAAACAGCACTACCTCTGAATGGGTGGCCAAAGCAGTGCCTTCAGTTACACTAGCAGTCATGGTTGGCTCTTCTAATGCCTGCAATTCAAAAGATTTCAGTGTCATACTGAGCATAAAATTTTAAAAACCAAGAAAACACACGCTTTTTGCAATAGTGGTTTTCCAAATGCGACACTTTTCATTTCACCATGGGAAGATGGAAAAGGAGAAATTACAGGCCCGGTAAGGTTCTTCAGGTTACCAGCTTCTGATTCTGAATTAGAAGCGGGGCGTTGCAGAAAGGCAGAGAGCTAGGTGAATTGTCTCTACTTTTAGAGATCAGAAACTGCCATTTTAAGTTGCCTTCTCCTTCGACAACTCCCCCTCCTCAGCAGAGAACGTAATACAGTGAATGTGCCAGAGGGGTCGGGGAGCTGCCTGCCATGCACCATCAGAGGAAAGCCGCCAGCTGTAAGCAGGTGGACAAGACAGGGGTCCAAGCATGCAGGAGGCCCTGTCTTTTCCTCCAGTAGACGTTTTCTTTTAAAATTGCCTGCTGTTCAAAGAGGATGGTGATTCCACATTGCAACAAAACCAGCACTCGACATTTTTTGATTTCAGCCCAAAATCAGAATTGTATGGAGCAAAATATGCCTTATACATGTGTGATACCACACTAAAATACGGCTGGTCTAACCAGGTATGCAATCTCTCCAAAACGAAACACAAGTTTCTCGTGCTTGGATATGCCTCCTGCTTTCCTACTCCTGTACTTGGAGCAGGTTTGAGAACAGTAGGAATCAGTTTGCTGATGCCTCTGCTATATCAGGAAAGTCACAAAGCAACCTCAAAAGCCAAACTCCATTGCTCAGTTTCCTTTTCATCTTCGTCCACACTCTGCAAGGCACGCTCTCACTGCCGTCACCCATTTTTCTTTGAAGTGATTTTCAAACAGACTCCATACCGAGACCAAAAATTACTCTGGAAGCCTGCTGATGCATGAAGCTGGACTGCAGAGTTTGTGGATTTTTTGTTTAACACACTATGTTTTTCTGAAGTTTCGTTTTGCTAGTTATTTGCAAAAAATAAATGATAAGAGCAAAAAAAGAGCATTCCTGTAGAACACTTTTCTGTGCCGGTGGAATTCTGCAGGAACAGACTGATCCCATTGCCGTGGGTGTCAAGGCTTACAGCAGACATATGTGGAGCTGGGAGGAAAATGGTAGAATCTTTAAAAAAAAAAGAAAATAAGCATATAATTTAAGTAATTATTTCTGAGTTTAATTTTGTTGAACAATTTTTTTTTCTCTTCTTGCCTAGCTAATGGCAGCATACATCTATGTATGCAGAAGTGAAAAGTTAATGACAATTTATTTTTAATATTATTTTAATATCATCCACAAATGATCCTGCACAGAAGAACATTTATGGAACACCATGTCTTCTATCAGAGAGTACAATAAGGAATAATGAAAAGTAGCTCTTTCCAAACACATTTCTTCCCTCCTCTGCAGCTCTAGACAAACCTGTTGGCCTTACAGTAGTTGTAGAAAGTTTTCAAAATGACAAAAGTAAAAGAATTATTATATTTGACAAACAGAAATTAGTGTAATCTTATCCCAAGACAGAAGATGAAAAGATAAATAGTCTTTCTCATCTCTGCTATCTCATCACTGTTATCCAGCTAAATTCTCAGATCAACAGACAGCCCTGTAGAAGAAGAGGGCACAGCCGAAGAGGGCTCAGCACTACACTTGAGTCATTGTGTCCCTAGTTCAGTTTCAGTTGAGATTACATCCTCCTGGTAAACATTAAATGAAGTGATAAAATGAAGTAGAAGAGTCGTTCCAGTACCCGCTGGCATCAGAATTGTCAATGCAGTGTTTTGTAGAGGGATTATGAGTCTGAATGTGAGTTAGGAAAAAAAGCAAATTTTAATCAATTATGGGTTCCAAATTGAGAAATTGTAAGCTTCTCAAAACCCCCAAGAAATCAGGAGGGTAATGAAGATAATAAAGTAATTATTAAGAAAAAAATGTATGGTTTTGTTTCATATTCACATCATCAGAGCAGTGTGAGAGGGTAAACACAATCAGGGTTCAGAAACAACTACCTAGAAGATACTGAGGAATCTTTTCAGAGGAACTACAGCCACATCCACAAGTCTGGATAATCTAAATACCAAAATTCATCAGTTTCATTAGAAATTGGGTATCTTTGCATTTTGGAGCCTACACTGACTACAGAACTCAGGCGAGCACAGCACCAAGGCTTATGTGCTCCACAGTCCCCCTAGATACTGCCATGGTGCAGGAGCCATGCTAGAGAAAGCTGCAGGATTCTTCTGCCTTTTTGAATCTTTGAGGAAGAAAAATTTTAATCTTCAAAGTGATCCATCTAATTTCTCTCACTGTTGTTTTATCCCTTTTCTATTTTTTTTTTATTTGAAAAGTCCGAGTTCTCCAAAGAAAGAAGAAACAAAGAGAAATAGATATTAGGCATCCCTATCATCTCTACAAAGAAAAAAGGTTCAATTTTAATCTGTTGTTAGCATTTCAAAATGCAACTCAATTTTTTTTCCAGCAACTCAATTTTTTTTTACATTTCTGCATAGAGAAAAATGTGAGATTAAAAAAGTACAACTAGCATTTCTGAACTCGTTACTGGAGTTATCATGCAATAATCTTATGATTAATTTAAAGCATTAGTGCTATCTACAGTACTGTTGATTAGCACTATCAACAATATTCAAGCTTCATTTCCTGTGCTAAAGTTCTAACGATATAAAAAGTGGAACATTCCTATTTAGGCATTCCAATTTTTTTATTATATATGAAACAAAATAGTGGGATCACAATTTAAAAGAGTGCAAATTTAGAGAATGAAAATGTATCTGTGACAGAATTTAAGTGTTCAGATGAAATAACCAGTTGCTGAACCACTAGTTTTTTCCTTGCAATGGGCAGCTTTGAGGGGGGTGATGCATATATACACCATTGATGTCAGTGACGACTATAACCCTTCCCTCCTCTTTTCCCCAAGCTATTTGATTGCTAAAACTGTATCAGAGCTGAAAGTATACTGGTAAATGATCTGAAAAGGATCTCCAGTGTTTTGTTAGAACTAAAGCTCTTGGCAGCATATAAGAAATATAGAACATTGTTACATCCACCAATGAACCAAATCAATATTAGGAGAAAAAATGAATATTGTAACGTGGATCTGACACAACTTCCTTCTTACTGTACTGTGAAAAACTTGGGCTGAGCAAAAGCCAAGAAGTTTCATTCTCTTTTCTCTTGCATATTTTTCCCAACAGGATCTTTTCCTAAGCCCTCAGCACACGCAAAAAAATCCCTCTGTATAATGAAACGCCACATACCATAAGCTCCTTTAACTTCTTCCTTGAAGATCCTGGGAGATGGTACTGAAAATATCTGACCTCTTTTCCTCTTATGAAATAATTAATACTAAAAGCTGCAAGGCCTTCGGAAAAAAAGAGGGAGCTCATAGCCAGCTCCAATAGCCACTTGGTTATTATTATAGATGAACTAGGTCCTCTACAACACTACAACTGCACAAATTATTTCCTTTCTTTCTTGCCATTAGGTATTTATCTCTATCCTTGAGAAGCATTTTGACATGAACACATAATTTGAATGCAAGAAGTTCACCTAGTAAGTGCACACCAGAAGTACTTTAGGAAAACTGAAATATTTTTTTATGAAAATATTCTCAACAAAGTGTTGTCAGAAATACTTTCCAGGTCCAGAAATGTCCTGACATGCCTGATAATAGCCACTTGTCCAGCAGTTAAGTCTACCATCTGAAAGTGGGAAAAATTGCCTTCCAAGTTCCTGCTGTGTGATTTCAAAGAGCAGCCTGAATCTGCATTTGCCATGATCGGTCCCTATACCAACGGATGTTTGGTAATGCAATAGGTAAGTGTTCCCTCAAGGCAAGAACTTAAAGTTGGGTCTTCAATGTAGCAGATGACTGCCATATTTCCTCAGTTGCATTTTTTTCTTTTCATGGGGGGAAAAAAAAAAAGAAAAACCTTCTTTTTCCTTCTGCACGGGGAGGAAAATGCTTTTTTTTATTATTTTTTTCCTCCACAAGGAAAACATACTGCTGGCAGTCTGCTATGTAGGTAATGGAATGTAATTTCTAGGGGGTTTTGAGTTTTCCTGGAAGCATAACATCATATAGAAAGACTGGTTTAAACTCTCTTGAAGTTAGCCAAATTGCATTGTGACAAGAAAAAACATAAAGAACAGCCATAAACAGACAAAATCAATAACCTAAAAAAATTATCCTTTAAGACAGAAGAGTTTTTTCTACATTTATTTAAAACCAAAATTATAGTCCTCTAATTGTAATTAATTGATAAATATGAGCCCAGATGAGTCAACAGTGCTTTCGTTTGCATCCCTTCCATTTGTAGCCAGCTATACCTAGAGCTTTTCAAAGACTTAGTAAGTGTGGGATAAGCCTCGACTGTGAAGCAGGTATACTCTGTGGCACATCTCGTCATCCTGTTTTCACCATGGTCCAGATAGGAGGAAGTCTCAGCAGAACATTTGCAGAACCTCCCCCTCCCTTCCTCCCACCCCAGTCTATATGCTCAGGTTTTCTTTCCATCAAAATGATGCCCAGATAAGGGAAGGTCATCTCGATCAGCATGAGGAGCGGATGTGTTTCTGGAGAAACACAGTAAACCCAGACTCCTCTGCATAGACCTTGCTATAGACCAAGGACCACTGAATTGTTCAGGGAATACTTTCTTGGTTTGCAATTCCAAGTTATCCAACAGAGTTTTGGGGTTACATCTCAAATTTGGCATAATTCTGAAGATGAAGTAGGATCTGGTTTAAGAGACTGCTGACATAAGAATTTTTCTGTAGCTCCTCTTCATCACTATCGATTTTGAGTGAAATATATTTTATAGATCTTTGATAAACAAAATCTCTAAATAATAGATGCGTTACTTTTTAAACACTACCTGATGAGGAATGGAATTTTGAATTAGATTGTGATCACTTCTATGTAACTGCAGAAGCTGTACAAGAGTGAATGTCAGTAGAGGGGTGACTCACTGACTCTGACATTAACAAGGCCACTGACACTGATACTAACAAGGCCAGAAGGAACCACAGTGATCCCCTAGTCTGACCTTTCCTTTAAAACACAGAACTGCCTGGAATCACTGTATGAAGTGCCAGAAAAGTGACCTGTCTCGATTTTTCAACTTCTGTGATAAAGCCCACATTTCAGTCTCAGGAATTTTTTTCTAATAATTAATTCCTTCTGTTAAACTTTTGCTATATGCCTACATTAAATGTGTCCAGCTTCCTCTTCTAGCCAGTGGATCCTATCATCTGCTGGGCTGAAGATTTCATTGTCACAGTCTTTGGACCTGTCTCATCGTTATGAATCTCTGTGGCTGTGACAGCACTGCTGACTGACATGGTTATCACCGCCTCTTCACCACCATCTCTGCTCTCCTTGTGAAGGCACTGTGGAGTTGTGCCCTTGCTGGTGACGTACTGTCCTGCCAGCCTTGCTGGTACCCCAGCTCCCGGTTCACCTGACAGAGCCTGACCATGCTGAGGATAAGTCCCTTAAAAACAAGTTTTTGCTCCTCTGTCCATGAGGGAAATTACAGCCCAATCTTTCAAGAGATATCCTGAATTGGGCTTTTCCTGAGCAGAGCACAGGTGATGTGAGGAACATCAGGTTCATACAAACTCAAACAGCTGGAAAGCACGCCAGTTATGAGATTTGATGAGATTAAGCCACTTCTGGAGTTGCCAAAGTATATGCATACATGGTCAATAAGCCTTTTCTTCTCTGCTAATGAGCACAGATTTGAACAACTCACTGAGAAAGAGCACTGGAGGATAAGAACACGTTCTAGAGAAACCATTGTGGTGATAGCCTACTGGTTTCATAAGAAGTTGAAAAATGCTGGCTGAAATTAAAGCATCTACACACACATAAAAGAAAATATTGACTTGAGAAAGTTAGACACCAGGAGAAAATTTAGAGGCAAACAAAGCGTTGTACCTTACATGACATATCAATGGCAGTTTTCTGTCATGGGATCTAATTAATACTGTACATGAATTGTCACTAGGATCACCCACATCACAGTTCTGTCTCATCTTATTTCTCATGAGCTCTCTAAATAAGTAATATAATTACATAGTGGAAAAAGTTGACTTCTGAGAATGTGCATTTCCAGTTCAATTGCATAGCAAAACACCTTTTAGCGGTTTAGGCAGATGATGTATTCCTAATAATGCATTTAGCTCAGCAATGTCTGTGCCTTGCAGATACAATGTTCCTGCCTTCCACACTAAAAAAAAAAAAAAAGCCACTCAAAAACTTCTTCTCCATATAACCATTACCTTAAGCCTAACAAAACATTACTTAATTAGTTGAAATCTTACTGTCTTGGATCTCTCTCTTTTTAATCCAGTGCATAAAATGCATTCCATAAAATAGGAGCAATGTAATTACTGTAATTGAGCTACAATATAGCACGAGTATGTTCCCAGTTCCCTCCCCAATATTTTTGAGGACAATATTTGGATATTAGAGCTTGGTACAGTGGGGCCTGTGCATGCCATATGACTCCCTCATGGTTTTTTAAGGGCCATACTTCAAATGTATGTGAGCTAACACAACAGGACTAGCTTGGGCGTACTATAATTATTTGCTGGTATGGATGAATGGGAGATTATTGTCCATAATTCCCAAGATGAGAGAAAGCATGTAGTCAAACCATGCTGAAAGATACAGTTTACAATGTAAATTAGTCAAGAGCCTCTCCTGAAGGCAAATACTGTAGCAGAAAATTGATTTCTAATTAGTTTTACGTGACTGTGCTTTTGCTACTGAAGGATACACCAAAGCTAGCATTCTCAATAAAGCTGTGGATAACCAAAAGTCTCTATCTAAACACAGATATCTTTGGAGTCATTACTTTTTCTACAGATACTGGCATTAGATTGTACGATTCAGTTTTATGTATTGGGGATAAGTAGCACACAGCTTGTGTGTCAGTGCCCCAGAGAGCATCATCGAGACCGTCAAAAGGAATCCTCTTTCTTCTAAAAAAGCGCAGTCAGATGTCTGAAGTTAACCCATGAGTTCACATCAGGAGTGTGCTCTCAAAGTGAATACCCTGCGCAACGTCACCTACCTGGTCTGGTTTGCAGAGCAGTGCAGTCTTAGAGCGCACAAATTGGATGCCTTTCAGATTAAGTCAACACTGAAGTAGCACTTCAGGAGACCACCAAATGCTTCCAGCCACTGACAGGCACTCTGCCCAAATAAAATCCTCCCAGAATACGTTCCGTAGGGGTGTAGGACGTCCTGCATCTGCTATCTTGCTCTACAGAGCCATTTATATTAGATCACACTGCACGCTAATGCAGACATAGCCTCCAGTAGTGCATTCAAGATTCAAGGAAGGGAAGGATCATGTTTTATGCAAATAATTAAGAAATGATTCAAGATCAAAAGAACATTAGAAAAGAAAGGAATATGCCTTTTTTGAAAAAAAAGTCTTATTTATAGCAGTTAACTGAAAACTACTAGATCACAAATAGTGATATTTCAAGGACAAAATTAACATCTTCAAAATTTTTATACAGTTAAGTTCACCCCCTCTGATATCTTTAGGCTCTGCAAACTCTCAGTTAAATCAACTGAGCTGTGTATGCGAATACGTATTTAAATGTGTGGTTAGGAATACTTACTCTTACATTAATTAATCAAAGGCTAAGTTTGTGAACTAGGTCCACAGAAAGATTTTTCTGATAAAGCTATACACTGGATGTCAGAGTGATTAAGCATGCCTTTAAATATGTAAGACACTTAGCTCATTGCACATCGTATGAAATTTTTGTTAAACTTAGTGGGCTATTCTTTTGTACAAAACTAATTTGGGAAAAAAAAATTAAAAATATACATTGGTGGGTGCTTCAAACCCTTAGTGCAAAATTTAAATATTTGATTGACTTCCAAAGATGCATTATCTAAATAAATACTATACAACCCAGCCTTTGTTGGCTGTGTCTTTGGTAGTAAATAAATGCACGAAAGACTGTTCTTTGAATCTATCACTCTACCCTACAGAAAAGCATTGTTACCCCAAACTACATACTGGGAACAGACCCCTGTCCCATGCTAACCATTGAAGTCCTCAGGGAAGTTGTTTGAGAGAATGGTAGTTAACAGTCCAGTGCAACAGCCAGGGCTGTTCTCACAATTTAACAGTACAGCTGGTCAAATTTGTGGAACCTGGGATGTTAAATTTACTAGTATAAGCATAGCCATTGCACAGTCATTAACTGACCAAGATCTGCTGATTTGTAGGTCCCAGAACAGCAGCGCTCCAGACACTTTCCAATAATGACACAAACTTTGAGACGTCACCATAAATGGCAATTCCTGTAGGAGTTTTTTCTTACAGTAAATTTATTTGCAGAAATTCAGATTAGTAAAGGCTTTGAATTTCAGTGGAAATTGGCTGACCCTGAAAAATGGTTGGAATTATAATCCTGTGCAGTTAGTTTCCAGAGCTTACACTCTGCAAATTCTGCAAATTTCCCCATGGAAATGTCAGAAGATGTACATAAAGTTGAATGGTCTTAAACACAATTCCCATGTCTTTGAGCAAACACTAACCTTCTGTTCCATAAGTAATGTGTTTGTAGGGATTGCTGCAAATGCCTTGTAGCTTGTCTTGATCTTGTACTGCTAAAAGGGTAAACCAGAAAGCAGATAGAGAAGTCAAACAGGGTAGAAGAGGGAGAGGGAAGGAAGAGAGGGGAAAGGTATGACAGAGTGAAAGATGATTCCAATTGTCTCGCAAACATGTTGCAACAATACAATACTTACGTATTACCTAGGAAAGCTATTCCTTAAAGAAAATCCAGTGTTTCTGCTAAGATTTTAAAGGATTGTAATGTACCTCTCTCACTTTTAGGAATGAAGTAGGATGAAGTTAATTTCCTGCACCAGCTTATAATTTCCAAAATGAGTTTGACCACTTTCTGCTGACTACTATCCTTAAATGAATATCAGGAGAGGCTGCGAGCTTTTTCCAAGTTTGCTTGTGGTTTGATACGGTAATGCACAGCTGCTTCTGCCAGTGCATGTACCTCAACAACTGCTGCTGTGTGGTGTGATCCTGGACCACTAGGTCAGAAAGATTTCTCTGACAGGCTTTAATGAGACTGATTAAGATCCTTAAACGCTGAATTACTTGCATAGGTGGATAGATCATTTAAGTCATGTCACAGGTTTTCATCTCCTGAATCAAGTAACTCTACCACCCAAACGAATATTTCAAAACAAGTATAGGAACTTCCACACTCTAACCAAGCTTACCTAGCTGACAGTCTAAACTATACAAAATGCATGGGTTTAGGTACAAAAATTGTAAGATCAGCCTTAAAAATTATTATTTTAAAGCAATTTATATTTTAGACTATGTTAGCTTGCCCAGTTATTTTAAACTCTTTATAAACCATACTTCCTACACTTTCTTTGCAATTATGGAGGATGAATTCAGTAATTTTTAAGTTATTGATGAGATTCTTCTATATTTATGTGACTTCAAGAGCCAGGATTTTTAATCACATGACTGTTGGAATTTATTTTTAAAAAACAATTACATAGAGATTGGCTACATTGTTCTCTTTTCAGCAACATTCTAACAAAAAAAACTAAAATACACATAATATAAAAGAGTTTTAAGTTCTTAATTGATTATTTCTGTGATAGTCACCCAGAAATAAAGTTACTTGTTAATAGTTCAGGTTTTTTAATGTACTGTTGTCTGCAACAGCAAATACTGGTGATTATGAGATAACAGGCTGAGCAGCATGCTGTACTTTGGGTCATTCTACTGTCCCTTTTTTCTTTTCTTTATATCTAATAAAAGTCTTGATGACAGCAAAGGAGTAATTCAGATACGAGAAACTAAATCATTTTTGCACCTCTCTCAAAGAACACCATCTTTAATTCTTTCTATGCATAATCTTATGTTTGCTTTCAACTTTACTCATATTACTTAGTCAGAAGGTGGAGACTGACAGAAATTCCAGAAGTCAATAATCACAATAATCATATTGAATGAAAAATTTGAGAAAGCAGATGAATGCAAATGCTGGAACTGCACTTTTTTTCTTTTTGTTTTTTTTTAGGGGGTGTAGTAATTTATATGAGATTTAGTGATTCTAACTTAAATGTCTACTATTTAGGTGCTTTCATCAAAACTAATGCCTTTTATAGTCATAGGCATATTGGATACAGGATAATTAATCTCATCCCAAAATAGGCTCCTAGAAAAGTAAAATAAAATTGTCCTGTAAATACATCATATTCTCTCCATTACCTATAATAGAATTGCCCAAGTTGTGCTTGGATATCTAATTTTCAAATGTCAAAAGTCATGTGAGTTGAATCCTGCCCTTTGAACGTTTAGACAGCAACAGTCTACTATAAATATAACTAGGTTCACATACATATTTATGCATATTTGAAATCTGTATGCAGATAAGACATGAAATACTGCTCACTGAAGTAAGATGGAAGACCAAAATTCCAAATATCAAAATAGGCATATCAACAAAATGTATCCTTGTTTGCTTATAATTGATATTCAATCAAGAAAATTATATAATTGAAGAAGTAAATGAAATGCAAAGTCCTCCCTAGCCCGTAGGCTTTTACACATGATGAGGTGGGCATCATATACGATGAGAATACTGTGATCACCTTGGAGTTAGCTGTACTGTTACATGAACTAAACAAAGACATATCAAACTGTTAAATGTAAAAGTTTCTATATTGCTTTATTGTGCTTTATCCCTTCCAGATACAGTAGAACCTGTGAGCAATGTGCTACTGTCACAGTGTCTGAGATGAGTGGAAAGTTTTAATTCAGTTTCTCATCTATCTGTTTCTTGATACATTAGTTTGCATTACTTAAAATTATTCTTCAGTGCCTAAATACATTTAATAATCTGGTTCATAGGAACCTAGCAGTATTTTTAAACAGCCATGGACAGTTAGGTCTGCTGGCCTGCACCACAGTCCAGTCAGAAGCGAACCTACTCCAATATCAAAGCTCAGGCAAATATTAGCCTGAGGAGTTTTGGGGAAAATGTCCTGCTTTTCTTGCTGAAATGATCACCTAGAGAACCCACAGGGCATTTCAAAGTGTGTGAGACATACCTATAAAGGCTTAAAATCAGCAACTAACCATGTGAGCGTAGAGCTCCACATGAGTAATCTTTCCTGCTTCGCGACAGGTTTTGCAGCCTTGCTGAGCTCTCTGTAGGTACAGCTAGTTTGTTCCCTGGATGTTTTGAGTAGATCTACATGCATCCAGTGCTACATTCAAATAGGAAAAATCAAAGCATATGTAGGAATCATACCCCATGAAACCACCTTAAAGAGTTTTCAAACAACAGCCAGAAGTTTTTATTTTAATCTGTTCCTACAGAATCAGCAATTTTATCTGTCTCCGCTCCACCCTACTGTTCATTTTGCTGTATTACGTCCATGAGAACCCTACTAAAGTGTCTGCAAAGTCCAGGGAGAAGATTTTTATTTCCAGTGGTCACCCACAGTTCACACTTCACACTGATCTGTGGATTTATGTTTATATTCACTTTGCAAAACAGTCATATTTTTAGATCATTGGCAAACATAAATACATAAAGCATGGGAAAGCACATGTGTTTATATATACAAATGCAAACAGTTAAATAAATTCATAGATTAGTCTTTGATTGGTGCATACATAGGCATAGACATATAAAAGCTCTCCATTAAAGAATCCCTTTACATAATTGCTTTGATATCATGCTAATGAAACAGTTTGATGTAAATACTGAAAAGTACATCTAATGTCAAAATTCTGGCTTAATAGGTGTTGGTTTAATATGTGTCTTAATGTTGCTTCAACCCCTGTTGAAGGAACATTAAGGTTGCAAAATTACACATGCCGAAGTCAAGCACTTCTAGATGTTGTGCTTTTCCCTTGATATTCATTTAGCACATTCATACATGCAAAAATTTTGTCATGCATCAACAATCGTCAGATGGAGCAACCTGCTTTTTGTCTAGTTCTAAAGTTGAGCTGATTGGTACCGAAGAGACCTCGATGCTGCTTAGGATGTTAATGTCTCTCCTCAATCTTTTCCTTTTTTCTCTGGAAATTTACTGAGATTTGAGGCCGGAGTGTTATCAGAGAGCCTGGTACCATTAATATATCAGCAAAGTTCATTGATCTATGCTGTAAACTAGGTGTGGAAATGAATGAGAGCAGGAGGAGAAAGGGGTGTTGAATGCACGCTATTCTTAACTGTAAATGAAGTCTCACAAAAGACCACAAGAGACCTTTCCAGCACCGAACACCCAGCTGCATTTGATTTAGAGATTTCAGATCTTCCTCATCCCCAGTGGAGCCAGCTTTGTCTGCATGATTAAAAATTGCAACAGACAAACAGTCCGAGTCTGTTAATCTGATGGACACTCTCCTAGTGTCAATTGTGGTCATGGGGCAGTTTCAAAAGTGCCACAGTATTGCATGATAAAGCAGAATTAGGGGGAACAGGGACAGTAGGGAGGGCAGAAAGGGTGTAATAACCTCTGCAAATATAAACCCAGGCAATAGCTCTGTGTCACAACCTGATAATTTCCTTATTGCCAGAGACTGTCACAGTGCTCATTGCACTGACTAGCAAAAACTGCAACTGCTTTGCAATCTGCAGGCTCGGTCATGCCTTTCAGTTTTGTCTCCAGGGCTTTTTTCTTGGAATTTCTACAATTTCATTTCTCTTTTTATTTCATTAAGTAACGCTGACAGGGTGTAGCGACACTGTATGGCTGAGCTTGGCACAATGGTTCATAGAATCATAGAATCATAGAATGGTAGGGGTTGGAAGGGACCTCTAGAGATCATCTAGTCCAACCCCCCTGCTAAAGCAGGTTAGCCTAGAGCAGGTTGCACAGGAATGCATCCAGGCGGGTTTTGAATATCTCCAGAGAAGGAGACTCCACAACCTC
>VZSC01003541.1:53044-78596 GCA_013398225.1 Steatornis caripensis | reverse complement strand
GTGCAAGACCCTACACTTGCCCGTGTTGAACTTCATCAGGTTTCTCTCCGCCCAACTCTCCAGTCTGTCCAGGTCACGCTGAATGGCAGCACAGCCTTCCGGTGAGTCAGCCGCTCCCCCCAGCTTTGTATCGCCAGCAAACTTGCTGAGGGTACACTCTGTCCCTTCATCCAAGTCATTGATTAATACATTGAACAGAACTGGACCCAGCACTGACCCCTAGGGAACACCTCTTGGGTTCCTCTTGGGTTGTTTGGTTTTTAAAAGAACCATTCATGATAATTGCGACTTTGTGCTGATTTAAACCTCTCATTTTCAATTAATATTTTCCAAGCAGTTCAGGTCACCCCGGCCATGGCCAAGCTGTTAGGAACACATCTGACACAACTGGATCTGGCAGACCAGGCTGTAATGTTGTTCTGTGAACAAATAAATCAATAAACTATGAGAGCCTTTCTGTGATGGGCAGAGCTCAGATATCAGCAAGAGGAGGGATAAAGGAAGCACAGAGCGGAGAAACAAGATAAAATAGGCTGCAAAGCCTTCTGCTGCTCTGATGTCTTCTGCTACCAGCTCTTCCTTTTTATATAGCAGTTCTTTTTGTTTTCACCTACCTCCTGTATGGTTTTTTCATCAGCTTTCCTTTACTTCCCCTTCCTGTTCTTAAGACTTATCTTTAGGTTTAAAGCGTGACTGGTTCCCAAGCCCTCCTGCAGCAATCGCCATCATTGCTTATTCTCACTCTGCTGGGAGTCTCCTGCCTTTGGGTGGATGACAAACAGCGGGAGCAGCATGGCTGAGCTGTCGAGTGTGAGACTTTTGAATTTGCAGTAGCCCATGTCGTATGAAGATTGGCTTTTTTTTTCCCCCCTCACCCTCTTTCTAGCGTAACAAGATGAGAGAAATACCAAAGAAAGGGAAGAAGCAGGAGACTGTCCTTTTCTTCCCTCTTTGACTCATGGTCCCATAGTCCTTGCTCAGGCGGAGCTCAGCTGTGCTTCTGGGCTGGCCTCAGAGAGGCACAGAACGGCTCAGGTGAGCACAGCCTGCCGGGGAGCAGGAAGGGCAGGCGGGACGGGGTGCTTGGGAATTGGTTGTGACTGGAACAGCCAGCTCATAATAATCAGATTAAGCTGCTCCTAGCTCAGCCCTGCACCTAAGATCACCATGCTTCTATTACTTTCAGAGGGAATACATATGGATTTACATTAGCATGAGGTATATAGAACAAGTCTTATGGTTCATTTTTCACACATCAGTGTCTTAAGTAAGCTTCAAAAATAAGTGCACCAAATGTATATCAGACCCACTGGACACAAATCCGTCTTCAGTAATATCTCCTCCCACTCATGAATACAGTATTTTAATTTTATGCTAAAGTATTCCTGTAGCATCTTCCCCCATAACACAGAACACATTACTAGCAATTTGATACGGTAAGAATTAGTCTTTGCTATCTTCACTATGAATACAAAAGTAGTTTCTTTTTAAACATTTTTTCCACAGCTCGTTTATTTTACTACCATTGTGCAACAGATGATTTTCCCTACAGGGACAAAGAACTATTAGAAAATAAGCATGCACCAAGAGTACCTTGGGTTTGATGTTTTCATGGTCAGGAAGCAGGGAAAAAGATTTTGTTGAAGTCAGCTCTCTGGGTCTCGATGGCAGCGTGCCTGGTGACTTGTCTGAGACAGGAGATCTGCACTTTAACACTGGTGAGGTTGCAGACTGCTCAGGTCTTGGAGAGGAGGAATTAGACCCATAATTTGTGTGCACCAATGAAGAATTAAGCTGCAGTGGATAGGAATTAATATTACCAGTTTGTGGAACTGGTGGAGTAGAATGAGGTCGCGAGAGAGACCACTGCTTTGAGGCACTTGAAGGGGTGGGAGAGGAGGCACCCATCTGCTGAACAGACGTTCGGGATGAATCTGATTCAGATCTAGAAGATGAATGCAAAAGACTTGGGGAAGGAGATGAATGTTTTTCTAGGACTGAGGAGAATACACCACTATGACTGGTAGAAGAAAGCAAAGGATGCGACCGGCAGGTAAAGATGGGTGAGTAAGTGTGTACTCTCTGAGACTTCTGAGGTGCCCGGGACCTGGAGGCAGCGTACTGCAGCGTTTCTGGAGAGGGAGATGCAGCATGCGCAGGGGAAGAACGTGCTGGGGCACAAGGAGGAGGCAGAGTAGACTGAAAACCTGGAGAAGCTGTTGATTTTCTATGAGAGGACAGAGGGGATGACAGAGGACTTCGGGGGTCTGGAGAAAGCGTTCTGACTGGAAGGTGCTTTTTAGGAGAAAGGGACCTTGCCCTAGGGGTGGGACGAGGCTTGGAGGATAAAGGTAGATGCCGAGCCCATCCTGAAAGCCAATATTCCTCTCTGCTGGGAGAATCTGGCCTTATGGGAGGGCTTGAAACAGATTTCTTGGGGGTTGGGGGAGTTGTTTTGGACTTCTCATCTATTGCCAGTGTTGACGAACTAAGGGAGCTAGGAGAAAACGTGGGACAAGAAGCAGGGGAAAGCGGTCTCCGCTGAGAAGAGCCTGATCTCAAAATAGCAGTTAAGAGGGTCAGTCTGGTTGGCAGAGGGGATCTGACTCCTGACTTTGCTAAATTTCCTCTAGATGACATTTGTGCACAAGGCTCATTTATACTGCATATGGTCGAAGAGGAGCCGTAAAAAGAGGGTGGGGACAAAGGTTTAGGACTAGGAGATAATGAATGTGTTATTACATGTACAGGAATAGGAGATAAAGTGTTCAATCCTTTGGAAGAACTGGGGGATAAAGGCTGAACTGAAGATTCTTGAATTTCAGCTGAACATGGAGGATCGGTGGAAAGACTTGGGCTCTTTGCTTGAACGGAGGGTGTGGTAAAGTCTCCCATTTTGCAAACACAGCCAGAGGTATACGGACTTGATGTTTGTAGCTTATCATACAATCGAGAGGTGGAGTAACAACTATTTGATGCAGAAGAGGATATTTTAGACATGTGGGGGTGTGAACTATGGGAAGCAGACTGAAAGTAGAGAGATGAATCTTGCTTAGAAAACCCGGTTGCTGACTGCCAGTTGTTACGAGAGTCTTCCAGCGAAGAGGCTTGATTCAGGTTAACCATGGCACCAAACGCTACTTTCTGATTAGTTGGAGAAATTAAGTGGGCAGCAGGTGGTTTAGAGGAAAGATGATCAGAGGTGGAAAGAGTAGAAATTAACTGGAGAAAAAAGAAAAACAGAAATGTTAATATAGGTGGAACTTGTGGAACCGTTAAGCATCCCACATTTCAGTCCTGTGGTCATGCATACAATGTTTGCATTAGTACTGCTCTGTGGGTTAAAAGCAGAGGGCTGTCTTAATCTTGGGGATACAGCCTGATGGACACAGCTCTCAGGGGAGGTGACTGAGCGGAGGCAAGTTATGTGTTACTTCATTTTTATGAGACCTCAGTTTACTCGACATAAACAAGGTTCAAGGGTACTATATTTTTCATTTGAGTTAAAACCAAAGACGGTTTTGCCATCAGTGTCCAGAATCATGTGATGTCATTCCCATTGTGCGAACACAATGGAAAGTGAGAAAATTGCAATATTGTCCCATCTCACTTTACCAGTTCAGTGGAAAATAGCCTTTCTGTAAATGAGATTCAAGGCAAGTACTCCTTTTCTCGTTCAGTAAACAACACCTTCTGCAGCACCATGATATCAGAACAAGAAATTTGCTCAGAACTACTTAAATCAGACATCCGCTTTGTTTTTCACTTTTCTTGTCATTCACAGAGCAGTGCATTTGACAGTTTGCAGCAATATAAGAGCCCTTATCCCTTTCGCCACAGTCTTACAATACACTAATAAAAGAGTAATGAGCTCTTCCATGAGCGCCTTTTTTTCTTAGGTCTATACTAATCAGGATTTGTCAAAACTAATTAAAACAAACAAGTATATTATCAACCTTTTATGTAGTTTTATGCTTCTAAAGAAAGAAATTCTCTCAAAATCTTCCAAGTAATTATAATGCTGAAATTAAAAACTGGGGTATACACAATATGAATAAAACATATTAGTGTTAAATACTGAGCTAAGTCAACTGAAAACCAAAAGGCTATAAACTATCACCTAACTTTTGACTAAGCAATTTGAAAGCAGGGAAATTGACTCTAATCCCTACAAACTCCATATAAATATAAGAACACCTATTTACCTATCATCTGATGCCCTGAAAAGATTATGCAATTCTATAAAAGACAATTATAACATCCAGTTTCTACATGCACAACTTGCACGAGGCTTTGGCTCAGCTTATTAATTCCAGTTTTTAATACAAGTACCTTCCCCATAAGAGAGACGAATTAGTATTATTATTATGTCCTATAGTATTGATACATCACAAAACAAAATTAAGTACAAAACATATAATTTCAAAGTGAGAGCACGTGCTGGAAGAAGCTGTGACAGGAGAGCAAGACTTTGAAAGGCTAAACTGTACCAAAAATGCTAACTATGGGTTAAATATGCACAGCAGAACCCTATTAGTGCATATAAGTTAAACCAAGTGAGCTCTTCCTGCTAAACGATACCAAACAAATAGCAAGCCTTGTAAACTGAAGATACTTTCTGTGTAGAACACCTTCAGAAAAGCCAAGGCAATGCCTTGATTTATAGAAATAAACACCAACCATCACAATGTCTTTACAACCACACTAACTTTTCCTTATTTTATATGCATGGTAAGGTGTCCCATTTCAAAGTGGAAAGCCAATGGACGTATACAGTGCAAATATTAGAATATAAAAATGAATGTCCATGATACCATTGTACCATATATTCTATTGAATTAAGAAATTATGGCTCTCATTGAAAAAGCTGCTAATTAAGAATAAGAAAAAATACTCAAAATTGAGAATAATTTACCAATATTTAATCATCATGAAAAATTGTTACTAAATATGTCATAAAACAGAAAATCATTTAGCAAGTCAAAAAGCATCATGGTAATACATCTGATAATTTGGAGCAGCCTGATGAATTGAATATGAGTTCTGGAAGTTGATCAACTATGAAAACAAAATTGGGGAATGAAATCTCTATATTTCCAAGTAGAATAGATAATTTTCCTTCACAATGACAACATATTAAAAGAAAATGAGAAATTAATATGAAACTCCATAATAAAAGAGCATGATGAGCAATGACTTCTAATTAGTTGAAACTTAATAAGAAAGATTTATAAGTAGCTAGGAAAACGTTCACCGTAGCAAATGNGCTTTTTTTTTCCCCCCTCACCCTCTTTCTAGCGTAACAAGATGAGAGAAATACCAAAGAAAGGGAAGAAGCAGGAGACTGTCCTTTTCTTCCCTCTTTGACTCATGGTCCCATAGTCCTTGCTCAGGCGGAGCTCAGCTGTGCTTCTGGGCTGGCCTCAGAGAGGCACAGAACGGCTCAGGTGAGCACAGCCTGCCGGGGAGCAGGAAGGGCAGGCGGGACGGGGTGCTTGGGAATTGGTTGTGACTGGAACAGCCAGCTCATAATAATCAGATTAAGCTGCTCCTAGCTCAGCCCTGCACCTAAGATCACCATGCTTCTATTACTTTCAGAGGGAATACATATGGATTTACATTAGCATGAGGTATATAGAACAAGTCTTATGGTTCATTTTTCACACATCAGTGTCTTAAGTAAGCTTCAAAAATAAGTGCACCAAATGTATATCAGACCCACTGGACACAAATCCGTCTTCAGTAATATCTCCTCCCACTCATGAATACAGTATTTTAATTTTATGCTAAAGTATTCCTGTAGCATCTTCCCCCATAACACAGAACACATTACTAGCAATTTGATACGGTAAGAATTAGTCTTTGCTATCTTCACTATGAATACAAAAGTAGTTTCTTTTTAAACATTTTTTCCACAGCTCGTTTATTTTACTACCATTGTGCAACAGATGATTTTCCCTACAGGGACAAAGAACTATTAGAAAATAAGCATGCACCAAGAGTACCTTGGGTTTGATGTTTTCATGGTCAGGAAGCAGGGAAAAAGATTTTGTTGAAGTCAGCTCTCTGGGTCTCGATGGCAGCGTGCCTGGTGACTTGTCTGAGACAGGAGATCTGCACTTTAACACTGGTGAGGTTGCAGACTGCTCAGGTCTTGGAGAGGAGGAATTAGACCCATAATTTGTGTGCACCAATGAAGAATTAAGCTGCAGTGGATAGGAATTAATATTACCAGTTTGTGGAACTGGTGGAGTAGAATGAGGTCGCGAGAGAGACCACTGCTTTGAGGCACTTGAAGGGGTGGGAGAGGAGGCACCCATCTGCTGAACAGACGTTCGGGATGAATCTGATTCAGATCTAGAAGATGAATGCAAAAGACTTGGGGAAGGAGATGAATGTTTTTCTAGGACTGAGGAGAATACACCACTATGACTGGTAGAAGAAAGCAAAGGATGCGACCGGCAGGTAAAGATGGGTGAGTAAGTGTGTACTCTCTGAGACTTCTGAGGTGCCCGGGACCTGGAGGCAGCGTACTGCAGCGTTTCTGGAGAGGGAGATGCAGCATGCGCAGGGGAAGAACGTGCTGGGGCACAAGGAGGAGGCAGAGTAGACTGAAAACCTGGAGAAGCTGTTGATTTTCTATGAGAGGACAGAGGGGATGACAGAGGACTTCGGGGGTCTGGAGAAAGCGTTCTGACTGGAAGGTGCTTTTTAGGAGAAAGGGACCTTGCCCTAGGGGTGGGACGAGGCTTGGAGGATAAAGGTAGATGCCGAGCCCATCCTGAAAGCCAATATTCCTCTCTGCTGGGAGAATCTGGCCTTATGGGAGGGCTTGAAACAGATTTCTTGGGGGTTGGGGGAGTTGTTTTGGACTTCTCATCTATTGCCAGTGTTGACGAACTAAGGGAGCTAGGAGAAAACGTGGGACAAGAAGCAGGGGAAAGCGGTCTCCGCTGAGAAGAGCCTGATCTCAAAATAGCAGTTAAGAGGGTCAGTCTGGTTGGCAGAGGGGATCTGACTCCTGACTTTGCTAAATTTCCTCTAGATGACATTTGTGCACAAGGCTCATTTATACTGCATATGGTCGAAGAGGAGCCGTAAAAAGAGGGTGGGGACAAAGGTTTAGGACTAGGAGATAATGAATGTGTTATTACATGTACAGGAATAGGAGATAAAGTGTTCAATCCTTTGGAAGAACTGGGGGATAAAGGCTGAACTGAAGATTCTTGAATTTCAGCTGAACATGGAGGATCGGTGGAAAGACTTGGGCTCTTTGCTTGAACGGAGGGTGTGGTAAAGTCTCCCATTTTGCAAACACAGCCAGAGGTATACGGACTTGATGTTTGTAGCTTATCATACAATCGAGAGGTGGAGTAACAACTATTTGATGCAGAAGAGGATATTTTAGACATGTGGGGGTGTGAACTATGGGAAGCAGACTGAAAGTAGAGAGATGAATCTTGCTTAGAAAACCCGGTTGCTGACTGCCAGTTGTTACGAGAGTCTTCCAGCGAAGAGGCTTGATTCAGGTTAACCATGGCACCAAACGCTACTTTCTGATTAGTTGGAGAAATTAAGTGGGCAGCAGGTGGTTTAGAGGAAAGATGATCAGAGGTGGAAAGAGTAGAAATTAACTGGAGAAAAAAGAAAAACAGAAATGTTAATATAGGTGGAACTTGTGGAACCGTTAAGCATCCCACATTTCAGTCCTGTGGTCATGCATACAATGTTTGCATTAGTACTGCTCTGTGGGTTAAAAGCAGAGGGCTGTCTTAATCTTGGGGATACAGCCTGATGGACACAGCTCTCAGGGGAGGTGACTGAGCGGAGGCAAGTTATGTGTTACTTCATTTTTATGAGACCTCAGTTTACTCGACATAAACAAGGTTCAAGGGTACTATATTTTTCATTTGAGTTAAAACCAAAGACGGTTTTGCCATCAGTGTCCAGAATCATGTGATGTCATTCCCATTGTGCGAACACAATGGAAAGTGAGAAAATTGCAATATTGTCCCATCTCACTTTACCAGTTCAGTGGAAAATAGCCTTTCTGTAAATGAGATTCAAGGCAAGTACTCCTTTTCTCGTTCAGTAAACAACACCTTCTGCAGCACCATGATATCAGAACAAGAAATTTGCTCAGAACTACTTAAATCAGACATCCGCTTTGTTTTTCACTTTTCTTGTCATTCACAGAGCAGTGCATTTGACAGTTTGCAGCAATATAAGAGCCCTTATCCCTTTCGCCACAGTCTTACAATACACTAATAAAAGAGTAATGAGCTCTTCCATGAGCGCCTTTTTTTCTTAGGTCTATACTAATCAGGATTTGTCAAAACTAATTAAAACAAACAAGTATATTATCAACCTTTTATGTAGTTTTATGCTTCTAAAGAAAGAAATTCTCTCAAAATCTTCCAAGTAATTATAATGCTGAAATTAAAAACTGGGGTATACACAATATGAATAAAACATATTAGTGTTAAATACTGAGCTAAGTCAACTGAAAACCAAAAGGCTATAAACTATCACCTAACTTTTGACTAAGCAATTTGAAAGCAGGGAAATTGACTCTAATCCCTACAAACTCCATATAAATATAAGAACACCTATTTACCTATCATCTGATGCCCTGAAAAGATTATGCAATTCTATAAAAGACAATTATAACATCCAGTTTCTACATGCACAACTTGCACGAGGCTTTGGCTCAGCTTATTAATTCCAGTTTTTAATACAAGTACCTTCCCCATAAGAGAGACGAATTAGTATTATTATTATGTCCTATAGTATTGATACATCACAAAACAAAATTAAGTACAAAACATATAATTTCAAAGTGAGAGCACGTGCTGGAAGAAGCTGTGACAGGAGAGCAAGACTTTGAAAGGCTAAACTGTACCAAAAATGCTAACTATGGGTTAAATATGCACAGCAGAACCCTATTAGTGCATATAAGTTAAACCAAGTGAGCTCTTCCTGCTAAACGATACCAAACAAATAGCAAGCCTTGTAAACTGAAGATACTTTCTGTGTAGAACACCTTCAGAAAAGCCAAGGCAATGCCTTGATTTATAGAAATAAACACCAACCATCACAATGTCTTTACAACCACACTAACTTTTCCTTATTTTATATGCATGGTAAGGTGTCCCATTTCAAAGTGGAAAGCCAATGGACGTATACAGTGCAAATATTAGAATATAAAAATGAATGTCCATGATACCATTGTACCATATATTCTATTGAATTAAGAAATTATGGCTCTCATTGAAAAAGCTGCTAATTAAGAATAAGAAAAAATACTCAAAATTGAGAATAATTTACCAATATTTAATCATCATGAAAAATTGTTACTAAATATGTCATAAAACAGAAAATCATTTAGCAAGTCAAAAAGCATCATGGTAATACATCTGATAATTTGGAGCAGCCTGATGAATTGAATATGAGTTCTGGAAGTTGATCAACTATGAAAACAAAATTGGGGAATGAAATCTCTATATTTCCAAGTAGAATAGATAATTTTCCTTCACAATGACAACATATTAAAAGAAAATGAGAAATTAATATGAAACTCCATAATAAAAGAGCATGATGAGCAATGACTTCTAATTAGTTGAAACTTAATAAGAAAGATTTATAAGTAGCTAGGAAAACGTTCACCGTAGCAAATGATAAACATGCTCTATGTAATGTTGATTGGAAGTGGCTTCTTGAGGTCATCTCATCCAGCCTCCTACTCAAAGTAGGGCTCTCACCAACACCAGCAGGTCAGGTCAGTGGTGGCTGTGTCTCACCAAGTCCCTAAAGCCCCTAACAGAGGTGGCTCCAGCACCCCCCAGGCCGCCTGTCAGTGCTGCACCACCTCCCAGTGAGGAAGCTTCTCCTGGTGTCCTGCTGGGACATCCCATGCTTTGATATGTGGCCATTGCTGTCTCGTCTGCCATTGCAGAGAAGAGTTTGGCTCTGTCACCTCTGTAACTGCCATTCACATAGCTGTGGGCTGTTCCTAGATACCTCCTTGACTGCCTCTTGGTGGGAGTCAACAAAGCTAGCCCCCTCAGCCTCAGCTCACATGTGCCCTGGCCACCTTTATAGCTTTGTGCCAGACCCCCATTCCGTTCTTCACATACGTCTTTAATTTGGGGGTGAGGGGCCACCAAATCAAGCATGGTTTTACAGTGCAGCCTCACCAGTGCCAGTAGATGAGATGTAACAACTTCTATCAGTCATGGGATTTGTTATGCCTTTTATTTTTCTGTTCAATTTGTCTACTGGTTTAAAATACTTCTGTAGTTGTACTGGATTAGTGCACAAGAAGTGAGTGACAAAAGTAGATTTGTGTTCCTTTGGTCTGTGATTCAACTACAACCATTTTTCTCTTCTCAGCAGCACCTCAGATATGCATTTCCCAAAAACATATGAAGTAACTTGAAACAGGTGGCAAGGTCACCTTGGCACAAAGGGATGAAGGAACTTGAAAAAGATCTGGTTGCCTCATAGATGATGATCCCAGAAACATCAAAAAGGACATAATCTTAGTATTGAAGCTTGCCCAGGAGACCTCCAGCACATTTGAAATGGCAGAGCTGAGCTGGACACAAGGCAAATGGTCATCCTGGTGAGACCACATTGTTTTGGAAGAGCACAGAAAATGTGGTTATTTATATCAGCAAGGCCCTGAGAGGTGTGCTGGTCAAACGGGAAAAGGGAAAGACTGTGACAAATGGAGAGCCCAAAAGGCAAAAATCACATCTCAGAGAGGGTGTGGCTTGATGTAGACTTGGTTCTGCAGCCAGTTATTAACGCTTTGGTCTCAGAGAATTTGATTATAGATAGGAAAAAATAAAGTAAATTCCCTACAACAGCCTGCAACCTGAAAGACAGAAAGAAGCACTGGAAACTGTGGAAAACTTGACAAAATCTCTGGAGACAGCGCAGTAAATCAGCCTGCAAGCTGAGACCCAATTAATATAGATGCCATTCAGAACAGTCCGGTTTCTCCCAATGAGGAAGGTGCATTCTTCCTCGCAATGGCAGGAGTTTGTAGGGACTCTTGAGTGATTTGTCTCGAAAAGCCATACCAGATTACATGCGCCGGACAGAGGAATGCCAAGTGACTTAGACTAGCTAAAAAAGCCTTTTAGTCATTGATCCCCCAGTGAGTCAAGAAGTTTCTCCAAGCTGAGTTAATGTCCTGGCACTCAGGGGAGCACACACATCTCCCTTCACCCCAAAGGGTTCAATCTCGAGAGCAAGAGTCACTCTGCTCCCTCTCACATTACTAGACTCTCTTTAACATCAAAAAATAAAAAGCACAACATACAATAAACTATCACCAAAAATTTCCAAATATGACCAGAATAACTGATTTTTTGTTAAAAAAAAAAATTTCCAGTGTCAGTCAGGACCTTTACATCTCAAAGAACAATAGAAGCTTCCATTTTTTCAATGCTTTTCTTAATTTTTTTCTTTCATTTAAACAAAGTCAGAAACGAATGAAGCTGTAGGAGCCCTCTAGCTCAGTTAGAGCGATCCTCTGTACAACGTAACAGTCCCCAACACTAGTTCTTGTTTTTCTCCTCTCTGACACGAAACTCATAGTCTAATTATGCTTTTAAATGAACATGATGTTGCACGTAGTAACTCCTAAGTAAGTGGGACATGATACTGCTGATATAATCCTAGAACTGGCAAGACAGCCCCTGTATGGAATCCTTTGTACGTAGGAAACCTACCAACAGATAAATAATACATCTATTTAACCATTTCAGAGTTTTCCTTCGTTTCTGAACCGATATTTCATCAGATAGTAAGCCAGAAAGAGTGATGTCCAAGAAAACACCAAAGAAGAATCAGAACATCACTGAAAAGCAACTTAGTAAAAAACATCTTCTTATGAAGAGACAGATAGAGATATCTAGAAAATGAAGAATGAGGAACTACTTCCAATGTTGACAAACCGTGACTTAAGAATAATGAAAAGATGCGCACTACCCATACTACATACTATCTCCCTTCATAGTCAGGTGAATAGCTAGTAACTTCAGGCTTTAATTCCTTGTTCTGTGCAATTTGTATTTTGCTACTTTACCAAGCAAATCTCTGTTTACTTGTCAAGTCATCAAAAGCTTGGAAAGCTACAACATATGAATTATTCTGTATAGTCTTACAAAAAAAACCACCATTCAATTTTTGTAATAGCTTTTAAAGAAGCCACCCAAGTAAGTCTGGTAGAATCTGCATACTGAACATTGCTGAAGTAGATTTTTATTTCCCAAGGACAATTATTCTTTTACAATCTGCTTCCCCTACATAGATTTATCTACGCCTTTACACCTTCCTCAGGTAAAATTCTCACTAACTTCACTGAGAGTTTCTTGGAAGAAAGGAGAATCTCATAATGCTGTAAATCCCAAATCAGATTGGATTTCCTATTCACAATCTCCTCAATCAAAAATTGACACTGAATTTGATGAAAACTTGAGTAGCACAAGTATTTCAACACAAGGTAGGAAGTCCTATTCATTTTCAGACAAAGTAGCCATGCTCAACTTTTTTTTTAAATTATTGATAAAGAATGGCATTGTCAACTGATGGAAACCCTGTTGATGTCAAAGGAAATGTCTGCATTTATTCCATGTGAGAATGATGTTGCTATTTTACTAAAGGTAGAGTTTTCCTGGGCATATACATCCTTGAAAACTATCAGTGCTCTTTGCAAGAAGAGAAATATTAACTTTTCATGCAGTAAATTGGATTGATGCATTTTGAAAAGGAAACATTTCAAAGACACTTTTTTGAATTCTCTCATTGGCAGTTTGAAATTTCAGTAAATATGCCCTATAAAGATCAACATAAAATGGACCTTTCAACTCCATTAGGTCTTTACACCTGTGCATCTTTACACCTGTGCAAAGTCAGTGCTAACTAACTATCAGAAGAATAGGATTTTTAAAGCTTTTTTCTCTAGCATGAAGGGCTGCAGCGAGTGCTGAGAAAAAAATAGGTCTGTGAAGTCTTCCACTAATAATTCAAATGATCTACAAGATCCATTTATTTCAATGACCTTAGCCAGTTTAGGCTAGCTAGGAATCTAACACCTCCAGATTAACTTGCTGTCAGGACATCTGCTCTTAAAGGAAAGAACAATAGATCTGTATTACCTGCTTCATTTACACAACAGAGCCTTAGGGAGAGGCAGCAAGTCAGAAGGGTTGGGACAACTCCTCAGAGTCTAAATGTTGCAGGAATGGCCAACAAAAATGCTAATTAACAAATAATTTGGCCAAGCTGCTTTACAAATGACTCAGTGTCCATGTCCTGTAAGTTTTAGAAAGCAAAGGTTAGGTCTAGAGTTTAAAGAGCAGGTTACCTGATGTTTTTGTAGATCAGCAGTGCTGTGGGAAAGCGTAGGACCTGCAATATGCCCATCACCAGTAGGTTTCCCTGCCCCGGTGCCATGGGAAACATGGGACGTGGCCAGCAGCTGAGCACTGATGGGACTGTAGCCATTGGAAGGACGATTAACGTTGTTCGAGGCACTGGCTACTTCATCTTCATCACCGGAGTCCGTAATCAGGATAAACTCAGCCTTAAAAAGGTCATTCTCCTGCATTTCTCCTTTGCTTGAGTTACACCCTGGGGACTGGAAAGTTGTTTGGGTGTTGTCTGTACGGATGGCGGACACACAGTCTTGTCTGGCACTGGTCCTTAAGGCCAGCTCATCAGAGACTGCGTTAGACTACAAGAGATACAAGGAAAAAGATCCCAATTAGCTGCATTTTATTTGTGTTCCCCAAAACACGAAGTAATTTTGGCTTGCAGCGGTGGCTGGCACTGCGCTGCCGCAAGTGCAGAAAGGGAATGAAGAATTTAGGCGTGAGCACCCAGCAGAAACCATCTCCCCAGGGAGCCCCCCACTTGCAGACCCCAGCCGATGCAGCCGGAGCTGCCTTCCCGGTGACTCACAGAGCAACAGGAGACTCTGAGCACAACGATGGCCCGAGCCCGGGGCTGGCGCGGGAACCGAAAAGCAGAGTGCGGTCAAGCTGAATGAGCTGTCAGACCAGACTATGCCAGACATGATGGGAAGGCATCCTGACCACAGGATCCACGGGAGCAGACAATGCTCCTCAGAGGAGTCTGACAGAAAAATCTGGGACAAAACCTATACATATTAATGAAGAAACAAAGGCCTTTAAGCCAGGGCATTCTCTTAAGAGAGTAGACAAAGAATCTGAGGTCAGAGAGCTTTATTGTATGTTTAAGCTTCTCAGCACAGACCACAATTGTTCTTTGTATTTTCTGCAGTTTCCCCTTCTGGTACATAACTTCTAAGGCACACTTTGCATGAGAGCAGGAGTAGTGTAAGCTGGGCGTACAACACGCACATCATCAAATCATTCACTATTGAAATGCTATAGTAAATCACATTTCTATTGAAAGAGGAATCAGGTAAAAGAATAGAAATATTTTGTATTTCATGAGAAAGCCTGTAGGTGGGGGTCATATTTGAATCCTGCTTGAGGAATACAGTAATGACAAACTTCCATGGGCAGATCCATGAGTCCTTGGAGCTCAGTTCTCTACAAAAATATTGGACCATAAAGGGGGATAGCACCAGTACAACTTTGGAGGTGTTATTTTCAGTGTCTGATGTGGTTAGGTTGCTTAAATACTGTTCAGGTTCTAGATATTTTAGAAAAGGGAGTAATCAGTGCTATGAAGGCCTGAGGACTGCATCAGCTCCCAGGAAAGTTTTCTCTGCCTACAGAGAAACACACGGAGACAGAGCTCAGGAATACATGATTTTGCCCTACTTACGGCAAAACTAATACTGGCTGGAAATGTAACGCACGAGTTAAACATCCTGATGATAATATTCCAGTGCACGTCTCTTCAAACGTGTCCATTCGCTGCCCAGACCAACCTCTTTTTTAGTCAGATAGGCCACAGAAAGTGCTGAAGCATGTTCAGGTCAGACTCTGGACTCCTGTGAAAAGTTTATTAGCACCAAGAACTGTAGCCCCAGCAGTGTCCAAGGGAAGGAGCTGTTACACAAGAGCAGAATCACCATAATATTAATCTGAGGCTTCCAGTTTTCTCTCAAGCAGCATGGAATAAAATAAGAAGCTGTTAAGCTCTGTGAGGCAGGAAAGGAACAGCTAATGCTACGGGCTGGCTAAAGGCAGAAGAGCAAGGAATGTTGTACTGCTGGCTTCACCGTCACAGGAAATCGTGGGGACAATCTTTCAAAAACAAAAAGCAAGCTTTCATTTTGATGAATTACTATGCAGCTATGAAAGGGATTGGCACCTTTGCTGGAAGACACAGCAGTGGCATTTGCTGAAACCAGGATCCAGTGACCAGCTCTTGATCCATTCCCATGTGACAACACTCCTCACACACCACCCTTGTTCCCATGAAGATCAGGAAGAAATCCCCCCTCGTCTGCCAAGAATATAGCCCTTGCATGACTGACAGAGGACGGTACGGAGATGGTCAAGGGTTTCCTTCCAATATAAGCTCTGCCAAAGGCAAAACAGGCTGTTGAACAGATACCAGACTTCTCTTCATCAATAATTCTGCACCTCCGGTAGGCTTGGTAATTAAAACAAAGTGCAAGCCAAGAAACAGTTAAAGGGAAAGAGCTTCAGTTCAGCGATGCTCAGGACAAAATTTTCTATATCTTTTGAAAGAGTGGAAAAATTAGCACAAGTAAAAATCTACCTTATTTATGATTTCTTGATTGCTGAGATCCTTAGGCTCCTCTGGAATTGTCACAAGGAACTTAGAGACATCTACAACCTCAAAATGAGTTGGAAGTCTTCCAATAGATGGTACGAATGTGAAGGTCAATGGTTTGGTTCCAAGTTCTTGAGAAGTAACCTACAAAACACACAATTAGTTCAACTTTTTTGTCCAAATAAAAATTTTTGTCAGACTTGAAATAGCATTGGTTACTTCGTCTACATAACTTACAAGTCTATTGTTAACTATACTGGTCACTGTTTTTTTTCACAGGTCATTGTGAATTAAGATCTTCTTTAACAGAGAAAACATTGCTTTGATTTTAACCATCATCATCCTATATATTCTAATGCCATGGCACGGCAGACAGGAGAAAGTTTGTTCAATAATTTGTTATTCTTTCCATTTTCCATACCAGAAACAGAAAACCATACTCAATTCATTTCAAGGTTGCTTGTATCTTTGTTTAACTCCACTTCAGTAGAACAACAATGTAATTATACCGCTGTATCTGGGCATAATATAGCCCCTAGAGTATTTGCTTAACAATGCTTTAGAACCTTTGCTCTGCAAAAAAGAAATCAAAACATGTTTACATTTTCTAATGCAAATGCAGCTAATTCTGAACAACATCTGGGATGAATTCTGATTCAAGGAAAGGATTTTCTCGCATTTTCTTTGGACCACGTACACCAATTATGTTGTCTGTCAGACAGAATGTGCCTGTCTTCTCATTTCTCCCTCCTCACCTTGCATTCTTATTAGGACCATCTATGCACTGAAGACAAGAGAGACTAAGAGAAGGCAACTTCACCTAAACATTCAATTTTATGACAATGCTCTCCCACCACTTCCGCTCCCTTCACAGGAGATACTGAACAGGACTACTCCACAGTAAAGCTCTCTAGTTACTTTGCCAGATATCAGGAAGATGAACTCCAAAGGTCTGAGCAAGGTAAACAAAGGAAACCACATCCCAAACCACTGAACCTGATACGCTGACTTGCCCACTACTCATTGGTGTAGAAAATTCTTTCTGATTCAAAACTATGGAATGTATAGATTTTCCCTTGTTTTATCATGTGATTTAAAGCTTATGGCAGTTAATTGTGTTTTCAATGAACTCTACCATGCCAAACTTTGAACTGCATTGAATCATAAAGAAAAACAGGACCATTGCTTTGACTCTGGTTTTGGGCTTGCCTGTTTAAAGTGAAACAAATTGGAGAGCTATCGTTCTCATTATGCTTCTTTGTAATTTGCATCCATAAGTAAATAGCAATTACAGAGCAGAGTGGTATTATGCAATACACTCACATGACTCAGTCTTCTTGTGGCTGGAACATTAAAAACAATAGACACAGATTTCCAGTTTTCCAAAAACCTAAGGAAATATTAGTTAATCCACTGACAACTGTCTCCTGGAGGGCTTTAGCAAAACAGAGGCAGGTTATTTATACAAACGCTGCCAACTGCTCTTTTCTCTAAAATTTAGGAGAACTCCTCTCCTCTCTCAGACACATTGAGAATAAATTTTCATGTGCCCACCTCTAATTCTGAAAGAATAACGTGTTTTGATATTTGAAAGTGAAAAATCTGAATAAATGGCAGCTGTCTCGGTTCTGAAATCGGGCCTTTATATTCACAAACGCCCAAGAGTAGGTTACATTACATGGCACGCTTGCAACACAGTTAGAGGTGTGCATTGCAAGGGTGCAGGGACAAGGTGGTCTCCTACTTTCCTCCCCTCCACACAAGTGGCCAAGCACCGGAGCTCACAATACATGGCCTGAATCAGGAGCAAAAGGGTGGCTTCTAACTGTTCCACCATGCCAGGAGCTCTGGATTTTATCTTGTGTGAGGGAGAAACAATACAGCCCTGTCTTTTTCTCAGCAGCCAAACTACCTGAGTCTGACCATTGCTCTTCATAAAGCAGCAACACAGTTTTAAAATATTAACAGCAGGCACATCAAATACTTGGCCCTTGCTCCTGGCACAAGTCAGCAGAGTAACGTCAGTACTCAAAGACATAGTCATTAGTGAGCTGCCACCAGTCCCTACAATTGCGGCCAGGGATGCAGCCTCCACCCGAGCACCTGCTGTACCCAAAGATGCTCTTCAAGAAGCAGGATTACCTGCACACAGGCAGGAGCACCCCTCATATTTGCATTAGGGATTTCTGTACAGCTGACACTGCCCATTACAGTCTTACAAAGCACCTGGGTCTCCACTGAAATAAGCTAGAGATGTCTTTACTTTCCTGCAGGTCTGTGCCTACGTTTTCATCTTCTCTCTCTAATTAGGAAATGCAGCTAGTGACTCTGGCTGCTTCGGTCATCTTTACTAACATTTCCCCCCTCTACCTCACCCTCTTGTCATGCTCTTGTTCGACACTTGACATCAGTTTTTTTGTATCAGTGAGTATTCTTGTGTCAGAGCACAAAGTGTTCTTTGTAAAAAAAAAAAGGAAGAGAGAAAGAAAAAGTGTATTCGCAAGAAAAGCTTGCAAATAGTAGGCGCCCACACAAACGGATTAATAGAAAATTCCAATCAAATGTGCTAACAATGCTAAATTCCCAGTACTTTATCTGCATATTTGTAACAAGGAAATACACACAAAAAGCCAAGTTATGAGACTCCAGAACATAACATAGAAAAGGGAAGATCTTGCCAGCACCTAACTCTGTACTGTATCTTACCCTGTGCTTCCAATTTTATTGCTTTAGTGGAAAAATTAATGAATACATTAAGAAAACTTTGCTGTATTTGGCCTAAACACATTGTGAATGTAACCATCAAAATTGCTTGCAAGCTGAAACTAAGATTGGAAAACACATATAAAGATGTGCAAGATGGAATATTTTTTCAAAGAATACTTTGAAATTTTAAAATTTAGATTTTATTTGGATAATGTGAAGCAGAAGGAACCATTACATGCTTTTCTGGATTTTTTTGTAAGGTAGAGAAAGTATTTTTGCACCTTTTTTCATATACTCATCTCATTTACTGTATCTCTCTGGCTGGTGTTTCTATCCTTGAAGAACTGAAAGAAATGAGCAGCATGGACTTGAAGCACTTAATTACATCTTTTAAAAGCCACTCTGGCATGTAGAGGTAAATAATAGAGAAATAACCTTAAAATTCAAATGCATATAAACATATATATGAAACTTTCTTGCAGATTATCATCTTTTCTCTAAACCCAATAGTAAAGGCATAAGGAATTCAATGCCATACGTTCCCTGCTGTTGTAATTCATTTGTAACAACAGAGTTACAGTGGCATAAAAATACCATATGTGACCTCTATCCAAGTCAATAATAATGAATTCTGGTTTATATTATATAATCAACTTAATGCACAATGAAATAGTTCATTGTTTTTAATTGCATCCTTTCATGTTACTTAGTTCTTTGAACGATATAAATTATAGCATTTAATATAAATAACCTTTGAATATCCATTGGGGTCTGTAGGCTGTTGCACAATATATTGCTGAACAGTTTCAAAAGGAGAAACTTACTCTAGATGACTTCCATGACTTTCTATGTCATAAATTTACAAACAGGTTTCTTGCATAATTAATACCATCAAGTTACAACTGCCCTGGGGATTGTAACTTAAATTATATTAATTATTGTTTTCATTACCACAGCTACCGCAGTCCTTACTTGTAGTGCACATTTTTATTGTCTCTGTTACCTTATGAAGACAAATGAACACTTCTATTTAATCTCTCGCATGCTCTATATGCATTCAGCATAGTGCCTATTTTGTAATTCAAATTGAGGTCCCATTGTCACTGATTGCTTCCCAGGATTTCCTTCTGGAATACAGATTGCTAAAGCGAAATCGAATATGCTGGTTCACATTACCACTTCTTCCACTGATTTGCTAATGTAAGTCATTTCGCTAATAAAATGACACCCTGAGAAAACCTCGCTCTTGAAATATCGAGTACTTCATTCTGAGGCTGTTTATTTATTTGTTTAAAGGTGAAGGAAATATATGCATAAATAATAGCAAAATAACAAGCATGTGGATCGTGGCATAGAAACATGTTGACTAATGCGCTGTTTTGGTCAGAGCACAAATTCACATGCCGACAATTCCTGCGTGACAAATATAGTTCTAACACACAGAGCACAGCTAGCGCCGCTTGCCCTGTCAGGGAAGGGGGCCATCCAAAAACACAGCCTGGGTTGTGGAATCTCTTCTTAAACTCCTTTTCTCTGTTCAGACTAAAGTCAAAGCGCAGAAGAGACATTGTCTCCTCCTCGAGACAGAGAAAAAGGCTAGTCTAGGATGGATAAAATGATCAGTTAATGAGATGTAGGGATCTTCATCATATCTTCACATCCTGACTTATTATAGCTATCACAGTAACCTAATATGGATTAGCTGATTATTGTGTAATATGAGCTCTGGCTTATCTAAAACCTTTTACAAACAGCAGCAGATGATCATCTGAACACCAACTTTATATCTGTGAAACTTCAGGGGAAAAAGCTAAACCCACTCCAAAAGTCCAGGATGAAATTACAGCCCAGCTGAAGGTTGTGCCAAAATTCCCACCGACAGCTGTGGTCCAGGAGCTTCCCCAAGCTATTCGGCTGACTCTGTGATGTGCCCACTGTATCACCTTCAGCAAGTCACTTTTGCTTCTTTCAATACAGCGGCACGCACTAAAACACACACACAGACAAATATCTTTTGAAAATTAATGTATGTAAAGTACTAGAAAGAGCAAATAAATAATAGTATAAAATTGTTATCCGTTATTCAAAATGCAGGAGCTCATTCAGCTGAAGTGTTTCTTTTCAAAAATAATTTTAACTAGCTCTTCAGACCAGCAGACTTTATACAACTGCAATTGCTCTTTCCTACTGGTCTACACATACACAGCCAAGCATGGTGAATAATAAGTAATCCTTTATCCCCTCCTTTGCAAAGGGTGAGTAAAATACCTTGCCTGTTATGTTTAATTGATTCAATTAAATGCAGTTTGACTAAATGGTCATAAAATATTAGACCCTAAGTTGACCTGGGTCTCTAAATCATTTTTTAGGATCACTGACATCCTTAAAGTCCCTATTTGCTCCAGTCTCCCAAACCTCCTAGTAAGCAACACCTTCCAAGCCAAAAACACCTCTGTTGTAACATCCCAAGCTGCTCTAGTCCATTAGCCATGCACAAATCTCCAACTAGGCAGTCCAACACCCAGACTGCCTCCAGATAATCACAATTTCCTTCTATCTGTCCTGCATCCATTATACCGTGTGGATCAACAGAAATATCACTGCTGATTTTGCAGAGGGTTTTTTTTTTGTAGTATGGCCAGGCTTGCCATCTGGTCTTGCACAGAAGGCAGTCAAGGACTGGCAAAAGTAGATTGAAAAAGTTTGAAGGTTGATTGCAAAGTAAAAGTTTACAAAAACCTGGCGCTGTCTAGCATGCACACAGACCACTTACTAAATACGTTAGCAGTCAGAAGACTCCCTGGGAAATGGGAGACTTCAGACCAAGTCCAGTGCCCGTGGATACATAAAAATACCTGCACCTAAACTTGGGTCCTTACAAGGTCATAGGACGTACAAGTTCATACACAGAGTATTCATACTAGTGTATACACAGACACGTTCACGCATGCTGATACACATAATATATTCTTACACAATGTTGGGATGCTTCTGCCCAACAAAAAGGCTGCAGACTGCTTAATCACATTGGTATAACAGCAGCGAGGCACAACAGATGCCAGTTTTCCAATCCTTTTGTGAACAACTCCACCTCAATTATTCAGTAAGAAATTGAAAGTTAACCTGAATTTATTCTTTTTCCTGTAAAAGTTTCCTGCAATTTGAGCCCTGCAAGAGAGTCCCAGATGCTTCTGTCATCTTCACAGCAGTCTTGGAGCACAGTCTCATTAATATGTATGACATAATTCCCCTCATTTTCTTTTCCCAAAAGCTGTACCTATCCGTAAGCAGGTGTAATTTTTAAATGAAGCACTGGGAATAGAAATAAATCCCTACTTACAGCTGTCAGAGATGAGAGATCAGTCTTGCGGGATGATGCTAGCGGGGAACTTCAATTTTACAGTAGCACAAATCAGCCATTTGCCCTTTGGTTTCTCGAGATGTCCGAGTGGTTGACAGACAGACCGGCTCCCTACCCACAGAGCTGAGGCTCACATGTGGTGAGGTTTTGCCACCACGCCACAAAGCACTACCAGTCCTGCCCTCACCACCCAGGAGGATCAAACCCACGTGGTGCTGCTACCACAGATGAGCGCCTCCGCAGTTCTACCTTCAAAGATGCATTGCAAAGCAAGTTTGGTAACGCACATCATGTCTGTGTCTACACATATCCCTGCAGGTGTCTTCTAACGGACCATTATTTTTGTACAGTGAACTATCGAGTGACTCCAGAAGAAGAATATATATGTGCTAATAAAACATGACATGGTATCAGGAAACAATAGCTTTAAGGCTGTTGAAGAAAATCAGGAGATTTTAACAGATGCCTCCAAAAGCACAAGCACAAGATAATAGCAGAAGCCTTGAAAGTGTGAGTATAGGATAGGGGCCCTAGGGCTACAAGAGCAAATCATTAATAATCAGTTATTCCTCTCTACAGGAATGCAGCCTTGTGCACTGACATTAAGGATAACAGATGAAGCAAAGAACCAGTATTCAGCATACGTAAAACTTACCAAACACGGTAGAATTTGGATATAACATAGAAATTGCTGGCCAATGAAGAAAGAACCAGTAAGAGAACTGTTTGCAAAAGTATAAAAATAACTTCAAGTGGGCTAAAAGTGTAGGGGAAGTAAACCCCACCATCACCATCATATATCTACCTGCAAACAACTGCAGGTACTGGTAGCTTCCATAAAAATGCATAGGAGAAAAAAAGAAGACGTAGGAATGAGAAAGTTTGTCTTGGTCAATTTTAACTGTATAATTATTGGGAATGAGTTGTAATAATTGGACCTGTTGGACTTTAAGTGTAAGTATCACTGTAGGTGGACTAGTAATTATCCTATAAGCCCTGTGTACATGTGAATTTGTGTGCATGTGTGAACAGTACAATGAGGAGGTGCTAAGAGAAAACAGTAGACTGAAGAGAGGGTAAGTAAGAGAGGCAGAACATTAAAGTCTTTTCTAAACTGATAAACTCAAATTAGTGGTCCAGTTGAACACACAAGAAATGATAAATTCAGAATACCAAGTCAGCTCAATCTGCCCGAGGCGTCAGCAGTAGAGCAAGTTGAACCACATCCAAGAAGGCCGTAGCTGCTATACATGGACAAAGACTATGGGATTATACATACAAAGAAAGAAAAAAGAGGGTCCTAACATAACTTTCTGACCACTCACCTAGAAGCCAAAGGCATAGCAGTAGAAACTTCTGCTTCCGCACAAAAGGTTGCCCTCCCAGCTGTGGCTCCAGCTGTGGAGCTATGAGTTAGGGCCTGAGTGTACAAGAGACCTGCATGAGTAACTAAATGCATCGTGTGAATAGTTATTCACTGTTAATAAGAGCAGCCTCATTCCATTATGATAACATCTTGGCTAATAAAAAGTGTTCTGATAAGCATTGGTTGTGATGAGTGGGTCCAACTTGACCCTCTTTTAGAGAAAAACAGATTACCAACATAACTGTGATTAAACTGCTAATACTTCATTTAGGTTAACAACAAATTTTTGCATTTCTGTGTGTGTTTCTCTGGCACACATGCGTTGCAAGAGGTACGTGAGTTGCCTTTCGCCACTCTCTCAAGGCTTGGTAGTGATTTGGCCACAGCAGATGAGATTGGGCATTTCCCGCTTGTGCAACTTTTCTGCTCATTTTTGAAGAACTACCTTCCTGCTTTGTTTACACACAGCTGAAGGACGACTGGTACAGTCTCACTTTAGCAGCTGAGTTATGCTTTAAGCAGCATCAGGTTAACAGTTGTGTGTGAAACCCCTCATGGGCTCTGATGAGGATGTGCTGGATGTCGCGGCTTTCAGTGCTTCGCTGGGAACCTGCAAGAGCTTTAGCAGTATTTCAGCATATGCAACAGCACTGGCAGTCTCTCTCTGTTTCCCCAGGTATAACTATCCAAAACACTTCAACACAGAGCCTGAACACCCCTATCATCCAAGTCTGACAGCAAGAAATGAGCAACCATGGCCTGTTACACCACTGTCACCTGTTATTGTAGCACTTACTCTAAAAAAAGTCTCCTCAAGCCTAAGGTAACGCAGGTTCAAACTCGAATCCATTCTCACTTCCAGCACTTTCAGTAAAGAAAATTACCTCTTTCCAGGAGAGGATGCAAGACAGTTTCCTCCCTACCCAGAGGCTTCGGCTACCTCTGCGTGACTTGAATATGCCCATTCTCTCTGCCGCAGGTGAGCAGCTCCTGTCATTACTGGCTGCCCTCAGATACAGACATCCAGCTCCCCCTGCGCTCACCAAACACCAAAGAGCAGAAAGATGCTGTTACACATGCACATTCTGTAGGTGCCACACGTATATGGTCTCCACTAAAAGCTCTCTCCTCATGCATTTTGACTGTTTCTTGCTCCCTAAAACTTTCTGTTTCCTCTCACTTATCATTCCCCTCTTACATTACTTCTGTCTATTCTCAACTAAACGATGGTAAAGGTATGTTTAATTTTTAATAGCTTATTCAGGTTCATTTAGAAAAATATTTTCATTTTGAAAATTGCAAAAAGTAAGGTTTCTTGAGTGTTAAAACATTTTGGCCAAGTTTGGTTTAACTGGAAAGTAACTTTTAATTTAAAAATAATGGGAAAGAAAAGATTCATGTGATTTGCTTTGGCAGCACACATTCTATCAAGTCGTCTCCTGTGTTCAAACTCTTCTATTACTGTAAAACTTTCATTTTAATTTCTTTTAAATCTCTGAAGCATTACATTTTCAACAGATATCTCCTTTCCCAAACTGCTACATCTTGTGTCTGGGCATCAGTCTTGCTAAGGAGCTATATTTTTGGAGCAAGGATCCAAAGGATCTAAAGAAACACATGGAGCTGTACAGCTGAAATTTTCAAAGGCTGTGTACCTGGCAGCCACATATCAATGACAGGTAATAGCACACCTTTCTCATTTTAAAGTCATCTCACTAATTGATGGTAATATACTCTCAAATATGATTTTCAAGATCAAAAAAGCCATCTGGCATCTGGATTTGTTAGGGTTTTTATAAATTAAAAAAAGTATTTTTTAAATAATAGATGATTTCATAGATCTCATGAAGCACAAATTAAAACCTTAGTCTCTACCCACTCTTAGATGATCAGACTGAGAACTTCTAGTTTATTTTCTGTCATTGTTTTCTGCAACCATTCCAGCAGATAGCAGCGAAAGTCTTATAATACCAGCAGCCCAGATCCCTCAACTCCTTTCCATAAGGAACAGAGTTCTCGTTGATGGTATGTTAGGGATACACAGGGTATTTTGGAAAATATCAGATGCTAAATTTTCAGCATTTTAACCAACCATAGGAGGGGGCAGTTGGTATTTTAATAGTTAAGAAATGGATTATTTTATCCTATATAATCAGGAACGAGCTTCCCATCAGAAGTCACACCACCCTTTGCAGTCATCTGCACAAGGGATTTAACAATCAATACGAGCCAGTCTACAAGCATTCTTACCTGTCCTCTGCTAATAAAACTCAGTGGGCTGGTAATTCAGATGTCTTTTCCCCAGGCTGCTGTCCATAGCATGTAGAGCACAGTTGAGTGATAAATTAAAAAAAAAAAAAAAAAAAAAA
>VZSC01003541.1:4803-52895 GCA_013398225.1 Steatornis caripensis | reverse complement strand
TAAAAAAAAAAAAAAAAAAAAGAACATAAAAAAGCAGTGGAGAAACTCGTGTGACAAAATTGAAGAAGAGGTCATATTTTCCCCTTCTCAGCAAGGATTTTCAGAGGTCCTTTCAACGAGCAATTTTCTGAGTAGGTCTGTGTGGGCTCAGAAGAATGCTGACTACAAAGAGTAATTATTCTGGCACTCAGCTGCTAAGAAACAAAAAGGTAAAGCTGAAGGGCTGTTGGCTTCTGCTCGTTCACAGGGGGGCAGGATGATAGAGTTAGGATCTCATTTTCTTCTATGTGCTAATCATTAAAAAGCAACTGTCTTTAAACATTTAACTAGAGCTTTCCCAGATGTCAAGAATGCTGCATGTTTACAGTGACAGAGTAATTTTCATATGAGTTTATCTGTTTGGAACAATAGCAATATTAGCTCCAACTAAGGTGGTTTTTTTTTTTTCAAAAGAAAAGCATTTGTGAGAAGAATTATCATTTTACAAACTTGACTTTGTCTCATAAAAAAAAAAAATTTGAGTTTTGCACTCTGGCATAATCATTCAGCTAAATACAGTCATGTACCATTCCTCAGATATTTTAGAGTGTAGGAGAAAGAATAGGAGTAGATTTTCCACAGCAGACTGTACATTTTGTACCAAGAACAAGCATAATTTCTTTAGCCAACAAATCTGGGCAGCCTGCAAACTGAAATCTATACTTTGCCTCAGGCTTCCTCTGCAGCCCTGACTAAGTGCCTATAACCTTGTCTATACTCAAATATTCTGACAGTCCATGGGTAAGTGCAACTTCTTTGTCATATATTCCCGGATATCCTACATCCACACAATATTATTTGACTAGTTTTGGTGAAGGTAACGTGTAGTTAACACGTGCTAGCCTTAACTTCGGACAACTCTCACCTCTCAAGTTTCTGTCCCCAGGGATGACATGTGGCATCTGTCAAAGACCCCATTTGACTCCAGACAAACGGCTCTTCATAACTAGAACTATCCCACTCAGATGGCCATCTTTAACTAAGTCAAGTTCCGGTTTTGCCCTGCAAGTCATATTCCTGCCAGAACAGAAATATAAACGATGCTGTTTACGTTCAAAATTGGGCTTTCCTTCTTTCTAGCCTTATGCTCTTGGTCTTATATTTCAGCATCAATTAACACATCTACTGACCAGCAATTTTTTGCTTCCTCTTTTATTGTTGCCCTCACTAACACTTTATCACCTAAGGTTTCCCTCTCTTTCTCTCCCTTTCTCTCCTCTACGCTTCCAGTTTGCAATCTACCTTTAAGTTATGCCAAACAGAGTTTGCAGCATCTGAAGCAAGCTTCTAGAAAAGTGAGAAAAAACGGTGTATTTTGCTTTGGCTTCATGACCAAGTATGCTACTAATGTCAGGCTTCTAAAGAAGACTCTTCCAAATTTAAGCAAAACCCTGTAATGTTACAAAGAATACTTTAGAATTTCAGCTGAAAAAGTAAATGTAAATAACTCTATCTCTACAGATACTATGAACTAACCAAAAGGATCACAGTATTATAAAAAGGGCAGGTGACTTAGTTTTAACAAATGAAAAACTGCACATTGCTACTTACTTCCTACAAAAAATTTTTTCAGAAGTTCCCAGTATAAGAATACAGGTGACAATGCAATGGAAGACACTTTTGCATGTAGTAACAAACAATGTAGATTCAGTACTTGATTCCTACATACATGTACTTTCATGTTGCATCTTCATTCTAAGCATTTGGAGGAAGGCATGGATGTAATAATCGTAGCTTTGGATTAAAGAAGCAATTGAGTCAGTTCATGGCCAGAACTACAATTTCAGAGATTTTATAAATATTTTTATCACCTTAAAATATTTCAAAGCCCTTATTTCCTGTAATAACCCAAAATGAACTCGAGGACAATCGAGGCTGACCCTGACAGTGATTCCGGTATATTCCATACAGACCCTTAAACTACCCTCATCACCAGGCAGAACTAGTTACCCTCAAGTTGTGCGTTAAGTGACGTAACTAACATATGCCACATGGGATGTGTTCTTTCTCTCCTCCTGTCCAGCAGTTTACATTTTTATTATGTTAACAGTGTTCTTAAATCAAAGTTATCCTTTGCTATGTTTTTGTATTAGCTAAAGACACATCCCTTCTGCTTCAAATTTTAAGTTTTATATTCCAAAATTCTGCAGCCTTTCAAAGGGATCTTTGCTTCTTTTGCCTTAGTGGCAGATGACTCCACAGTTCCCTAAAGCAGAGCTGCTAGATTCAGGGAGAATGTTGCTTGCTTACTGCAGTTTTCTAAATTGTCTGGATTGAGGGGAGTCCTGCAAGACTTCAGAAGAAATGCTGATTTTTTTTATCACTTTATACCATTCTTTGCTGGGAGTTACCTGCAATAAGTCAAATTTTGAAAACTGATTGAAAATGGATGTAAATTCTGAACTTGGTCTTAGCTTTGAAAAGGGAAGAAATGTATCTTGGATGTCTAACATTATTTCTGCCATTACAGTAACAGAGCGGTACCATTTATGAGCATGTTGCCAATTATAACAATGTAAATTATTTCAAAAAGAGATTCAACTTGGAGTTAGCCAACTTCAAAACTCCAGAAAATAATATCATAAAAATTAAATTAAAATAATATTATATATGCACAATTTGCTACCAACAGAGATTGCTTCCTTTTATCCGTCTCCTGAAAAATGTTTCAAGCGGAAATGAAAATTGCATTTCAAATTATATAAATTAGGAATTTAATATAAAAGTTGAAAAATGTAAAGTGTTTCATTTATCAGTTTGTTGTTTTGTGAAATTAGTCAAAGTTTTAATTTCCACCAGCAGGGATCATTAAACCAGACATCAAATATGTATTGTTCATTTAAATTCAAGGGGAAAGGTCCTATAACTCATGTATTGCTTTTTCACCCAGTGTTTTGACAAGTTAGAAGATTTACAGATAATAAACAGATTTGGACTTAATAAAACTCCTTCTTATGTTTAAGCAAATAATTCTAGCTAGGATTCTTTATCCCAGAGATTATATAAGTCCTGTGAACGGTATTAAGAAATCACGAGCATTTTTAATAAAGTTCTCACATCTGTATGTACTAGGCATCACGCAATCTGAAATCGATGTCTTCTGAACAGCTTCACAGGTTTACAACATACGGAAGCATACCTATTCTCAAACTAAAAAAAAAGAAATAAAAAGGTTAAAACCCCTAAAACTGTACATCATGCATTAAGAACATCTTAACATCAATGTATTGGCAAACCAATGTAATTGTATTTATTCACATTTTGTACTAAAGCTTCAGGTTATTTTAAAATTGTCTTAACTTAGTTTTTTTAAAAAGGGCATTGCTGTACCATTTCTGTCAAATTCTGTCTTTTTCATGGTGTTAGATTTCATGACTATGGTTGTGTCCTCAGGAAAAAAAGTGATTAGGAGCTCAGTCTGGCCAACATTATCCAGCTGAGGTTTTGATTACAGAGGAAACCACAGGTCAGTGGGAGAGCTCAGGTGCTGCAGAAAAACACAAGGCAGATGGTCCTGCAGGATCAGTCCTCTTCTCTGAAACGCTCATTCTCTGACTTTTAAAGGAAATACAATGAATTACATGCATTTTACCAGAAAAGGAGTTACCTCATGCGGTACATGTCTTACAGCTCCAGTCTCTGATTTTGTATCATCTGCCTTGTCTCTTAGGTCTTGTTTGTTAACTAGCCAGAAATTGGCATGTAGAAAAAGTTGAAAGTTAAGGAAATGAAACAAGTTATTTTTGGAAGTGTCTCAAAATCCTTCTTGTACCAAGTACTTAATTTCCCTCTGCTTCTCAGAAAAGATCCTTATAGGAAATTACTGAATATACTAGTAGCTGGTAAAATTTCATTCATTTAAAAGATTGCCTTTAATTTCAGTAGAAATCATCAAACACTGTGTTTGTCGCATGCAGTATTGCCTCGGCTGCCTCTATATTGCCATCACACATAGGAAATCTCATCTTCTTTGCAGTTCTGAAGTGGACCAGGAATTTTTAATTTAAGTATTTTCTTCCACACGAAAAAGCCAGCTTGCTCGAACAAAATCTTTCAAAAGAACATATTTGCTTTTACTCGCTTTTCATCTGGAAGGTTCCTTGAATCTAGGATGGACTGACTAGTGGAAACACCAGGACAGAGAGACAGGACTGCTTTTGAATATGCCTCTCTTTGAAGGACGAGGTGGAAATTTACCCCAACTTTCCTACAGCGCTGACGAATGCCCCAGCTACCAGGCTATATTCAGATGTCTCTTTCTCAGCTGTGTTTCTCAGCATAAGCTTTGAAAGATGTCTTCCCCCGTTAGCATCAGAAAACAAATTGCTAAAGTTTGAAACTTCCCTTCAAATAGTATTTTCCTAGCCAGAAATGTCAAAACCAGTCACTGAACGTTTTAATGGTGATATGACCTCCCAGGGCCGAGGAAGCAATCAGCACAAAAATCCTGAAGCTAAAAGACCTTCGGTGAAGCGTTTGAGAAGCAAGCAAGGAGCTTTAGGCAACTTTGAGAGGACTTTCTTTGCTCCGCAGCGCTCGCTGGCACCTGCCTTTCGCCAACGAGCAGCTGAGACCCACTGCAGCACCCGAAGTTCACAAACAAGCCAAGAGGCTGCATGTGAAGGGTCTGAACCGAGGGGTTGTCATCAGCCTTCATTCTTCTTCCAAAACAACGCACTTGAGGAACGCACGTGGTCACAGATAGATTTGAAGTAATTGGCAGGCATTTTTTTTTGGCTTCTTACTAATGATAAACAGACACAAAATTTAAGGCTGCACTGGCCTATGGCTGTTCTTGGCAGAATTTGACAGCAAAAAGGGCTTATACAGAGGATTTCTGCTACAAAAAGAAAATCGTGTCTGCTTCAGAGCTCCTTATCGGCTACATAGGGCACAAACTATTTCTTGTTGCTTAGACTTTCCCTGTTTTACTAGAACCTCAAACGTTCATTAGAACATTCAGGATTAAGAGGCTTTTGGCATGATTTCTGTAGAAAGTCTGTGTGCATGTGTGTGTATGTACGTAAAATGAAAGACAGGAGGACGCTACGCGGGTGCAGGTGAAGTGTCAAGAATTTGGGATCTGCTTCTGCAAATAACTACGTCAGCAGAAAATGCACTTCTGTTATTAAAATAGATTAGTTCTTGCTCACATGAAACTCCAGAGTTTTTAACGGTTACCTGGGAAAAATTTAGATTTTGAGCCAGTTTTTATGAAGTTTTTGAGAACGCGTAAAAACAAAAATAAAATGTGCTGTGATATATTTGCACCTGCCTACTTAAAAATGTACTTCATTCCATGAAGGCTAATTAAGGGCACAGTCCCACAAGAGTTATGTTGTTTCACATCAAAAGATCAAAGTCTAAATGATCAGCTTGTTTCAGCCCTCATAATTACCCAAGTGGCACACTTCAGGAGTTGCTTTTCTCATCCAAACTCGGCTTATCTCTCTTGTAGCATGTGCACATGATTGTGAGCCTATTTTAAAAGGTTATTATCTGTCAGCTGAGCTGCAGATAGTGAACCAACCATCTATGGGCTGTTGGACATCTGCAATTGCAAAATAAAAAAATGAAGAAAATGGGTTTATTTAAACAGCCTACCGTTACTTCTTCCCTGGGTAGCTTGAGACGGTGTTTCCGCTAACAAGGGATAACTCATTTGAATATGTTAATCAAGCACTTGCGATCACATCACCTCTCATATCTCATAAAACAAGCCTGAAACATGAAAAACTCTTTTGCAAGATTTCTTAATCAGCAGCACTGAATTCTGCGTTACTTCTCATATATTTACCTTTTTTTATTTTTTTTTGGCTGCTTTAAAGTCACCACATTAAAACAACTAGTATACAAATATACACTTAGAAAGTATATTCTGGGTAAGAATTTTTATACACTGTATCCTTCATAGCAACTGATTAGCAAGATAAACCCTCTGGTAACGCTTCATTTTTCTTCATTCAGATTGAGTTCACACTATTGCAGCACCCACACAGTGTCTACTAACCAAGTTATCAAACATACAACTTCTGCGAGCCTAATCAGTGCTGGTTCAATGCACAGACATTCATTTTTTTCATTGTAAAATAACAACATGACTACTGAAAAATGAAATCTAAAATAAAATAAAGGTACAACACTTCTGAGGAACATGCAAAGAACACACTTTACTCATGTGGCAACAAAAGGGGGTGCGCACAAAAGCCACCAAATGTTAGTTTGCTGTAGTTCTTGCCGTCAAATGTGAAAGATTTTCAAGCACTCAACTAAATTCTAGGCAGAATGAAGAATAGTTTAAGGACCATTAAAAGGTTCTTAACATTTTCTGAGGAAAATGGAATCATTCAAGGGGAAAAAAAAGCCTATAATAAGAACATTAAGAAGCAAAAAATGTTAAAATATTAACAAAACCTAATTTACTATGAAGTAGGACAGATGGATTCATTTTAAAATACATAGAAATTCTACAAAAACATCCATGTAAATAACTAATATTTAGGGCAATGCAGAAGCAGCTAAGGACTAGCTGATCATCAGGACACGGGAATAAAAAGGACAATTTCAGTCCCTCACACTGAATGTTCAATTATTCAAACAACATAAAAGACTTTCTTTCAACCACGTACTCTGAGCCTAATGATAAGGTAATTCTCCTTCAAATGAAGAGATCTGAGTTCAATTTGCGATGCTCGCCCCTTTCTCACTTTTCTCTGCGCGTCAGCTATCAGCCACAGCCTGAGACAGGACGCTGGACAAGACGAGACTCTGATTCATCCAGCACGGTGTTTTTTATAGTCTCATTCTCACAAGAAATCGATATACGGTTTAGAGACCTAAATTTGGAAAGAGTCACAGCTGAGAATGCTGAACAAGGCAACCTGCTTCCCTGTGGCCCAGCGTCAGACACTTAGAAGGCCGGAGTTTAGGCTCTTTTCTACAGCTTGCTTTTCCCAATGGCTCCCCGAGGCATGTCCCTATCATGACTTTGGGGTGATAATTTTCTCGGGTGACTACTGCAGACAGACGCGAGTGACCCCTGCATACGCTCCTGAGCTCAGGAGACCAGAGCCAGTCTGGGTCAGTGGCCATGCAAAGCTCAAGCTAATTGCGCAACATGTCACTCAATTTAATAATTACAGCACAGCTCTGTGCTGACCAAATGACTCGTCCTCCATGCCAAAGTGGCTCCCATCTAGATGGTGTGAAGCATGGTTCATGCTTCACATGAGGTGAAGGTACTTGCATTCTTTCTTTTAAACATGGCCCCACAAGCTGTAGAGGGAGCATGGGATGTAGCACTGCCCAGCAAATGCAAGAGACCCCCAAAGAGACATGAAGGTGAATTCTGCAAATGCAACGCTGGACTGAGAGCCATTGCAGTTCCACCCTGAATGACTCCCAAGATCCAGCAAGCGTCTTGCAGGTCTCTCAAAAGATCTTTTCTGTTCCAATTTCTTGCGCTCCTGGATTGTTTATGCTCTAGAGGAAACCCCACCCTTACTTTATCTTCCACAGTAGTCACATGGTGAATATAAAATAAAAATGTACGGCCAAATTAATTCCAGTGAGATCTGGAGCGGTAAGTCTTCACGGCCTTGTGCAAATTAAACCTTTACAGCTCAGATTCTCACCATCCATTCAGAGTCCATGCCAGTTACACTCCTCCCAAATTCCCAAATGTACTTTGAATGATCGTGCGGTATGCAGTGTGTTTTTTCCAGAACGACCCTGTTAAATTAGCCTAGTATTTTAATACTGGTCATTCACACTCAGAAGTTAGCATCCTCTAATAATTTTAAATGGTAATCAAATGATTAGCACATTTTAAAGATACATCAGTCATTACGTAAGTAATACCACAGTTCCATTTTCAACAGAAAATGTATATTTTCCAGACATTTAATTTTTATANGAGACATGAAGGTGAATTCTGCAAATGCAACGCTGGACTGAGAGCCATTGCAGTTCCACCCTGAATGACTCCCAAGATCCAGCAAGCGTCTTGCAGGTCTCTCAAAAGATCTTTTCTGTTCCAATTTCTTGCGCTCCTGGATTGTTTATGCTCTAGAGGAAACCCCACCCTTACTTTATCTTCCACAGTAGTCACATGGTGAATATAAAATAAAAATGTACGGCCAAATTAATTCCAGTGCGATCTGGAGCGGTAAGTCTTCATGGCCTTGTGCAAATTAAACCTTTACAGCTCAGATTCTCACCATCCATTCAGAGTCCATGCCAGTTACACTCCTCCCAAATTCCCAAATGTACTTTGAATGATCGTGCGGTATGCAGTGTGTTTTTTCCAGAACGACCCTGTTAAATTAGCCTAGTATTTTAATACTGGTCATTCACACTCAGAAGTTAGCATCCTCTAATAATTTTAAATGGTAATCAAATGATTAGCACATTTTAAAGATACATCAGTCATTACGTAAGTAATACCACAATTCCATTTTCAACAGAAAATGTGTATTTTCCAGACATTTAATTTTTATTGAAATATTCAAAATGGGTTTGTACTCTTTGAAACAGGAGCAAGCCTTGAATGACGTTGAATCTGTTCACAACATCTTGAATTGCTGGCAATGAAATTAATTGCATGACAGTCTCTTATAAGAAAATGTTACCTGTAAGGCATTTCATATCCAAACCAATAAATGCTATCATCTCTATCATTAAAAAAAATAGCATAAAAATAAATACCAGATCATTGCCTTTTGAAGGAGATGTTAAGGGCAATGCTAACAAGTGAACTGAAGCAATATACAATAATCGTACTCCTGTCAAGAAATATGTCATGAAGAAGTTGATGTGATATGTGTGTTAAAACATGCCAAATTTATTGTAACATCAAATCAGAGTCCTAGGTCAATGTTTTGAGTAGCTGGTGATCAAAGTGACACTGGTAATAGCAGTATCACTTATCAAGATGCATTAATGTCAGCTTGCTTCTGTCACTGTCAACAGCTAAAATGTAAAGTGATAATGTTCTACGTATGCTACCCACCTCTCTCTGCCAACATCAACCTAACTTATGTCAAATCTTTCTGAAAAACACTAATCAACGTGCTCTGCCGAGGAAAGCTGAGATACCGAGGATATCTAGCTTAAGCAGCTGATGAATAAATAATAAACCTTCAAGCATGATACACAAACTAACATTCCTCCAAATGTAGATATTATAAAAGACTGACAATGATTGCAGTTAGACATTCAAATGATTTTTATATTAGGAAAATATCACTGCTTCACAGTGCCACATATAGCACCTATTGATATGATACTGGAAATATAATAGAAATATCTGATTATCTACACAAGACCTTCAAATCATTTTACAGATTTTCTCCCAGTTAAGTTGTTATAAGAGTTAAAGAAACCCAGTAGAACTATGCAACAGACTAGTTGCATTGTTCATTGTCAATAAAGGAGCCAAAAAACCCCTTTGCGTCATCATTCTACTAGCCTAACTACTGTATTCCAGCAGTGACAGTCTTCATAAAATAAAAATAGGAACACCCCTTAAAAAAACCAATACAAATAAGAGCAACTTTTCTGTGCCCAAGCATCACCTTCAGGAAAGACTAGTCCCTAAATCTCTGACAACTTGTAAGTACTCCTTGGTATCTCATCCCTACTTAAATGAGCTCCAGGGAGCACTGCCTGCAGTAGTGGTAGTGGATGTTCACGTCGCAGTCACTAACCAGCACTTTTGTGTGTCACTCAGACGGAAAGGTGCCAACGCAGTGACGTATTTGCTTAAGGCAGTGAACGAGTCCTGAGTTAGGGAGAGATGGGGTAGAAATTATGAGACCAGAGGTGCCTCTGAGATTTTCACTATTGATTTAAGTGAAGAAAGAGTATGTCCTGAAATATCGTCTGAAGTACTTCAAAGAAAATGTTTGCGCAAGGTCAAATGGAGAAATGTTGTTCGGGTTTCCTCTAATGACAAAAGAAAGCATAGGGTGGACTTGAGTTGTGTTCTGTCCTTTGATTTCTCTTTACTTACATAGTAATTTTTCTTTAACTATGAAATTATTGTAGTGGGATTTTCTAATGGAAACCTAGTCAAATCCTGGGTAAGATCCTTCTATATCATACGCAGAAGACTGTACTGTAAGCAAAGTTAAACATTATTACTGTGCAACATTTGGAACTAAATGTACAACAATATACATTATAGCTTACTCTTTACATGAGACTCCAGAATAACAACTCTTTTTATTACTATGTTTGGCATGAATATTTGTTTCCTTAAGTAAGACAGAGGACAGGTGCTAAAAGATTTGAAGAATCACTGATAAAGTTGTTAACAATATTGCTACCTCAAGAAGCTGATGCTTTAAATGTAGTCAATTTGCAAGATATTTTCCTATGCTTCCCAAAATCAGGAGCAGCATGTCTTGTGGTGGCTGAAAGTGCACCACAAGTATTGTACATGGTCAGAAGTGATGTACTAATTTGTCAGATTCTAAAATGGCTGCTTAACCACTAAAAAAATAACTTACTAAGTTCGTATGAATGAATTACATCAGTAGTCTTTGTACTAACTACCAATGAAGACCAGGTTTCACATTTACAGTGATTAGCATAAGGTTAATCTCCATCGGTCAACTGTAACTGTAATAAAATGCCCTGAGAGCCCTTCAGCTTACTGTATGCAATATTGCAAAAGCAATTACATTTCTCTGCCTGTCATGGAAGTGAAGTTTTTTGATGACACACAGCCAAGTTTATTCCTAGTGATACAGAATACCAATGGTATAAAGGCAAAAGCCGCAGGGATCTGTCTGTTACCTCCAAGCAGAATCAATTTCATGTTCATATATATGTAAATATATATAAATATTACTGCACCTTGTTGAACCTCCATTGTCTAAAAGCATTTCCAGAAAACTTACTTGATCCATGCAATAAGTACTCTAATGAAACAAAACTTTACATTAAACCAAATAACCTCAAAACTGACAAATGACATGACACTGAGAAATGAAAAGCTAATGATACGGTACTCTCCTATTCAGTCCGCATGATCTGTAGGCAAATCCTAAACTATACATCAANTCATATATATGTAAATATATATAAATATTACTGCACCTTGTTGAACCTCCATTGTCTAAAAGCATTTCCAGAAAACTTACTTGATCCATGCAATAAGTACTCTAATGAAACAAAACTTTACATTAAACCAAATAACCTCAAAACTGACAAATGACATGACACTGAGAAATGAAAAGCTAATGATACAGTACTCTCCTATTCAGTCCCCATGATCTGAAGGCAAATCCTAAACTATACATCAAACATGATAGAGAAAGCAGCAAATTACTTTCTAACCACAAAATCACCATAATAGTCACTCTTTGGGGATGGATAATCACAAAAGATAAACAAAACTTTGTTCATTAGCACGAATCACTGAGAATATCTGGTGAGGTCTGGGTTAAGGTAGTGATCACCTTTAAGCTAGTGATCAGCTAGTGGTCAACTTCAGCCTTTCAATCTTCTATGCTATGTGTCGATATATAGTTCCATATAAAACACTATATACCATACTGGACCATTCCTGTAGAATACTCTGGTGCAGAGCAATTTAGGATCCTATAAAACATTGTAAGCCCCTTCCTTTTTCTTAAAGGTTGTCTAGATACATTGGCAGTAGTAAACAACAACAAAAAAAAAAATCCGACACCGCTTTTCCTAGGAGAAAGCATTGAAATAATGATGGAGCAAAGTTTGTAAAGAGCTAAAATTGCGCAGTTGGACAGAATGATTCCTGTGGCTTCAGGAAGGCATAAAAATCTGAAGTGTCTGAGGAGGACTTCATAAAAGAGGTAAAACTCATCTGAGGGAGGATTAAGGGTCTGAGGGCTGCTTCTTCAGCTGGTGTGAACTGGCACCACTCCTTGCATCTCCCTGTGGCTTCACTGGTCCACACCACCGAATCAGTAGTTACAAAACGGAGCAGGAAAATTTTTCTGCTGGGTATCAGGAAACATTTCCTAGTGCCATCTATCACTCTGTGAAATAATCCCCCAGGACAGTAACGCAAATTCTGTGCCAAACTTTAGAGATCAGGTTTTTAGTAACACGAGAAAGTAGGTAAGGCTCAAAAGGTATTTCCTATCTATCTCAAACATCCATGAATCTGTATTAGTTATCATTTATTTCTTACAATGTTTTCCTTTAACATATACCTCATTTCTAAATACCTTCTTAAATCTTATTTAGCATCCAATTAATATCTTCCATAACCCATTCAAGTCCACTAGTATTTGCGATGCTCAATTATTCTTTCTGTTATAACAGGGAGGAGGCTGGCAATATGGTTACAGCGCTAAATATTCAGGCAGGTGTGTAATAAAGGCAGTTGTTACTCCATTTAAAACCAACTTTCTGAATAAAGTCTACCTGAAGAAACTTAAACCCATGTATTCCTCAATCACCAGGCAAGAGGCCATTCTTGCAAGATATAACGCTCGTTCCTTCTTCTATTATAGCTTCTTTACATTCACAAAATATTCAGCATTTATGACTCCTTTTTTTTTTTTCTGCCCACAAATAGGACACATTGTTAATTCAGGTTGAGATTTTGTGTTTGGGCTGCGTGTTAAGGTTGGTTTAAACAAATTATTCAATGACTGGGTCTCCAGGGTGCTGGAGACCCCCCACCCACCAGCCCCACCCCAGCAGGATGTCTTCTAAAAGGGGCCAATGACTTTTTCTTCCCCTTTGTATGAAACAGAAATGGCCACCTTGTGCATCTCTGTTCTGCGAGGTGGACTTAGATCAGAGCCACAGGATCAGAGGAGTTGTCAAAATAACTCCTTCTTTCTGCATTCGTGGTGCGGCTACAGTTTCAGACAGGCACCACAACACTCAGAGCATACTGTAAAACAAAGTCATTGAAGCTGAAATTGATGTGCTTGGCAAATTTTAATATGCAAAAGCCTTGAATGCCCTGATGTTGATGGTTGTCCATGACTTGAAGGGAATTAAAAAAGAGCTTTCCCAGAATTTTGACAGAGACATTTAAATTCTGTCTGAATCTTACTCTGGATGTGAAAGGCTTTTCAGCTCAGGTCCCAGAGTAAGAGACTGCTCTTTGCCTCACACTGCAGTAAGCTAGCTTGCAACTATGATCAGTAAGATACATTTACTTTTTTTGTCTTTTGCCATCTCTAGTTAAAGAAGTGCAGTATAAATCTGGAAAATAAATAGAGAGCAGATTCATTTTAGACTAAACAGACTAAAAATAATCTACATGCCATAATATTACCAGGGCTACTTTGATACATTGCTGATATGTTATCCTAAGGTTTATAGGATTTTCAGAACAGAGTTTTTGGTGTGGGAGAGAAGAACAGCTCGACCCTGACAGCAAGACAGTCAATGAATATATGATGCTCTGACACGACAGTACCAAGAGCTTCTGCCTGCTGCTGTGTGATGGGCCCTGGAGATGCTCAGTACTTCTTGTCAGTTAGAAAATTTGAGATAAATGTTTGCGCATCCCTACCCTAACCCAGCTATTCTCTATGCACTGTGCAGAGGAAAGGCTGTGGTACCAAGTAGCAGCAGCAAGGCTATTCAACCAGCCTATGTTACTCGAGAGCACTTGCTGTCATTTTCATCTTACCTGTCTATGAAAGCATTAGCAAGATATTTTGCATGCCTATGAATCTCCTTTCAGAAAAAAGATGGCCAAATTCATTAGTCTATGTGTCTGTTTAAAGAAGTAATTCTCAAACACAGCCACCAGGGACCATAGGACAGCTGCCGTGTGAATGCTTATTCACTTGCAGATTGGCTTTAACTGTCAAAACTGATATGGTTGTGGATTTACTGCTGTGGTTTGTGCCCTCTCCTTTCTTAAATATTTTTTTTCTCCTTAAATGCTCAGTGTCTCTGCTCCTGTAACGTTGAATTGAACGTAATCACCAAAGGCAAGAATTTGAATGTGCAAGGTCCGCCTGGGAAAGGCCACGCTGGGAAGCCCTTCTGCGCTATGGGAAATCACGTATCCCCACCGAGACCTCCACAAGCCCTGTGTGACATGTGGCTGCTTTCCACAGATGTTAGCAAACGTTTGGGACTTTTGTCCCAACGGTTTGCCAGTAGTGTACGTCACGCTAAGCCCTTGTATTTGTAAGGTTCAGTTCGGGAAGGCAGACAAAAATTGTGTTCTTCCAAGACTTTCCTTTGGGTCTGTGAATTAAATAAATGTGGATGCCTTTTTACAAAGGCAGTGGGGGGGCGTGCGAGGAGGAGAAGGGAACCAGCTTCATCGTCTCATGCACATTTGGGGTCAAGCAGAGGTACAGAATTTTTTAGAGAGCCTGGAATAACTCCACATCAGCTTTCAGTAAAATTGATTGATTTTTTTTTTAATAAGTTCTGACCAAAGCAAACTGAGGCTAACAGTTTTATACACACATATTTCCATTTCATACTACTTAACTTCAGGCAGTTGCTCAGCTGACCAGCTTGATTTGCAGAGACTGCAATCCAGCGAGCAGTGTGGCTGAGAGAAGCAGGTTCCTTCCCAAAACGCCTCTGCCCTTCTCGCTGTGCCTGCAGGCATAGATCCCCTCGGATCGACTCCACATCTGCAGGTGATGTGTTTTGTCTCCTTAGTGCAACTGTTTAGCTTTCTCCCTTTCCTATAGTAATGTAGATTTCTTTCCCTGAAGAATTAAGTTTCCTCTGGGTGAAATAGTCTGCCAAAAAAAAAAAACCTGTCAATTACTCCTGATTTTATCCCAATAAGTATAAATTACAAAGGAAATCAGATGAATCCTAGGCCAGGTGCAATGAGGCAGAGTATCTGGTTAAGTTATACAGCTACTACATGGGTTCACTTGCTATGGGTACAATGGTCAATATCTTTGACAAATCTCACGGATTTCATTCCTGTCTCTGTCACTATGTGACCTTAAGCAAGTCACACTTCAGCTTACCCTTGCATATAACATGTTTGATTTTTTCTTCTTGGGGAGGCTTCAGGTTTGTAGAGTACATCACTCTTTTTGACGCAGCACAGGGCACCTATGTCCATTAATAAGGTCTATTAGGTGAGATGTTACCCAGTCCCTCTCCCTTCCTATAAAGGAATGTGCTTACTTCTTTATTTGTAGACAGAAGGTCCTTTGTGAAGTTATTCTTGTTTAAACGAAACTTTCTGTATACATTTTATGTTGCAAGGCAGTTTTTTGTGGAACTGAATTGTTCTGTATTATGATTTTCAAACAGAAATGGACAACTAAATGAGAACAATCAACTGGCTCCTCGGTTGCTGTAATCCAGTAAATTCTTGCAAGACATTATGCAGAGTTCCTGCATAATTTTACTCCTTCAGTTAGTTAGTATATACACTATGGAGTTAAGTAAAATTCAAGCAATGAGAGTGTGACATTTCCACAACTTTCTGTCCCTTGCTTTCATGAAAAAGGAGCAGAAAAGTTCTCTGCAGCCCAAGTGAAATTTGCACTAACTCTTTAAAGGAAGATGGCCTGACCGGTACGATCTGTGAATACATACTAATTAAGTACTTTGAATCTTCTTCTGACAAATTACTATTGGGAGAAAAGCATTTATTAAGTATATGTAATTCATCAGATTAATATAAAGACCTTTTGTGCATATTTCATAATTCAATTTTCTGAAATCAGAAGTTTCCAAGGAGAAAACAGATAGTTCCTTTTATCACATAGCAATTTTTTTTCTAAACGTGTGATTGCCCACTCTCAGACGCGTCATGTCCCTTCACATTTTTTCTTTCCTTACTAGTAACTACTAAATCATAGAGATGATCCTGAATTCACAAATACAGCAAAGAGAGTAACCTTCCAGGGCTATTCTCTTTGATAAGACAGTAAAGGAACATAAAAATTGCAAGGGTCAATCCCACTGCAGTGGTGATATCTAAATGGCAGTGTTCCCTTACCAGGAAGGGGTTATGGTTACTACACCTTGAAAACTGCAGTACTTAGATTTGCATAATTAGCAATACAAATAGAATGCTTTCCTAATCATTTTATCCTTTATTGTTCAAGTAAGAAACACGAGCAGAGCCTTGTTAGCTTGCCAAATGTACCAGAAAGAATATTCAGGATGTAGTGGAATGTTTAACCAGGTTGTGTGAAAGAATGACTTCATAAAACACGAAAGACAGACAAAAGTGTGTAAGATAATAAATGCCGCTGACATACTTAACATGCTGAAAGTCTCCTTTCAGACTGAAACCCCCTGTGCTATCAATCAAAAAGAGTGGCTCTTAAAATAGTCTAACGCTTTCCACAGCAGTAGGAATGTCAATGGCTGTTTCTTGGGACTTTGCCCAGATTTCAGTCTACATTGTCTCTGCATTTTCACTTGTGTGTATCTTGAACTTTCTCTATAAAATTTTCGTGTGTCTGCTCCACACCAAAGATAACTCTGAGCAATGAATGAAATAATTTGAAAGGCAATAAAATAGTATTGCAATAATATGAAAAGCCAAAGTTTCTGCAGAATTAAATTGCAGTTTCCTGTAGATAGTTAAGGAAATGTAAGTACTTAGCACACCTACATTTGAGCTTGTTCAAGGCTCCATTATGGTCAAAGAAGGGAGAATAGGCACTTCTTAGTAAACGATTCATTTCATCATAAGATAGGAATCTAAACTACATCAAGAGACTAATACCAGAGAAGTCCCTATTTCCACTCACTGACTACAACAGGAGTCTAGACAATCTGTTCAGGTGTAAATGCAGCTGTCTAAACTCAGTGTTTAGAATGTGCCCAGCAAGATCATGGAGCAGATTTTCCTGGAAACTATGCTAAGGTACATGGAAAATAAAGAGGTGATGGGTGACAGCCAACATGGTTTCACTAAAGGCAAATCATGCCTGACAAATTTAGTGGCCTTCTATGACGAGGTACCAACTTTTTTGGACAATGGAAGAGCAACTGACGTCATCTGCCTGAACTTGTGCAACAGTCCCACACAACATCCTTGTCTTTAAATTGGAGAGACGTGGACTTGCCAGGTGGACCACTCACTGTACAGGGAAATTGGCTTGATGGTCTCACTCGAGTTGCAGCCAATGACTTGATGTCCAGGTGGAGACCAGTGACATTTCTCGGGTGTCAATATCGGGATTGGCGCTGTTTAACATCTTTGTTGGCGACATGGACAGTAGGATTGAGTGCACCTTCAGCAAGTTTGCTAACACCACCAAGCTGTGTGGCATGGTTGACACACTGGAGGGAAGCCATCCAGAGGAGCCTTGACAGGTTTGAGAGGTGGTCCCGTGTGATCAGCATGAAGATCACCAAGGCCAAGTGCAAGGTCCTGCATATGTGTCAGGGCAATCCCAAGCACAGATACAGGCTGGGCAGGGAATGGCTTGAAAGCAGCCCTGACTTGGGGGTGTTAGTTTATGAGAGGTTCAACATGAGCTGGCAATGCACACTCGCAGCCCAGAATGCTGACCATACCCGGGACTGCATCAAAGGAAGTGTGACCAGCAGGTCGAGGGAGATGATTCTCCCCCTCTACTCCACTCTTGTGAGACCCCACCTGGATTACTGCTTTCAGCACTGGAGTCCTCGGCACAAGAAAGACATGGACCTGTTGGAGCGGGTCCAGAGGAGGGCCACAAAGCTGATCGGGGGCTGGAGCATCTCTCCTATGAAGACAGGCTGAGAGAGTTAGGGTGGTTCAGCCTGCAGAAGAGAAGGCTCCGAGGAGACCTAATCACAGCCTTCCAATACCTGAAGGTGGCCTTCAAGGGAGCTGGAGAGGGACTTTTTACAAGGGCATGTAGTGAGAGGACAAGGGGTAGTGGTTTTAAACTGAAAGAGCGTAGATTTAGGTTAGATATTAGGAAGAAATTCTTCACGATGAGGGTGGTGAAACACTGGAACAGGTTGCCCAGAGAAGTTGTGATGCTGTGTCCTTGGAATTGTTCAAGGCCAGGTTGGATGGGGCTTTGAGCAACTTTGTGTAGTGGAATGTGTCCCTGCCCTTGGCAGGGGGGTTGGAACTAGAGGATCTTTAAAGTCCCTTCCAAGCCAAACCATTCTTTGATTCTATGAATCACAACCTATTGACTAGCCATGTTAACTAAAATAAGAATTACTAAATTTCCAATTTTAGGGAATGAAGTTCAGGTAATTAAAGCAAGATCAGACTCTAAATTATTAGGAGAAAAAGGCTTACCCACTCTCATGACTTTGATTATTCCTAAAGACTAGCAAGTAGAATATTGTAATCTCCTGTAAGTCTCAAACGCCTAGAACTTGACTTCCACATCCAACATTTATAGCATAGGCCTTAAATAAACTTAAAATGGTAGTCTGATAGTTTCTTTACAATTTCTGTATTGAAGTCTCATGCTGGCACCTGAAACTTCTGTGGGAAGGAATGTTGAAATGCCAGAACAACCACAAAATGGGCATGAATGTCTTTTTTGTTTGTTTTGAAGAAAGCATAGCACAAGAATGCCAGAAAGCACTACTAGAAACTAAATGTCATTTGCTGTTAGTTACAGAAACTGCAAAACCAGGGGAAGTAAAATGCTATGGGTTCTTGAATGCTTACTTGTTGGCGTGGTCTAGGATTGTTTATGTCCTTGGATCAATTTTCCTCTCCTATCTTTTCACTGGAAAAAAGTTAAAATCAAAATACCATTTCCAATTACCTAGTGGAATTAAACACTATGGATTTGGCATCAGGATCAGGAAAGACTTGATGCCAAAAGGGCAACATCTATTGCAAGGCAGTATGTTTGTGCCAACATGTGGTACGGCAGCAACAGATTCCTCAGCCATCAGGAAGATCAAATTTTGGAACGGATTTGATATGGCAAGATCTCAGCTAAAGGCAAACCACCAAGGCATTTGCAAGCTGAGGCTCACTATCTCCCAGGCGCAGGGACTAACTCTCCCTTCCCCTAGCCCGGGGATCATCTCTTGTTCTCCAGCATCTCTTATTCTGTGCACCATGTGCTTTTGAGGATAACATTTACCTGCCACCTTGCTTTAGTTAAAGGAGCAAAGTGGTTTTTTCACCTTGCCTTGCTTTTTTCATGTTCTCTTTTCCTCCCTTTTGCTAGCTGCCAAACATAAACAGGACAGCATTAATCAGAATGTTCTGGGCAATTTTTTAAGAGCCACTGTGCTGGGAACCCTCTTTACAGTCCAAATGAAACACTTACGTCATCCCAGGAATGGGCTCTCTTGAGATTATAGACGATTTCATAAAAAAATATGTGGGCACGTCATGATGTCAGGCATTTAGAAAAAAAAAGAATAGTTTTAAGAGTATTTAATTGGATGACATTTCCTTGCCATTACATTCTCTACTGCAGAAGCTCCTTAGCGAGTGCCCAAAGGGTCTAGCTACCACCTGCCCAAACAGTGTCTGAGGAAGGACAGCAAGTAAAATACACTTTATCAGCCTGTTACCTGGTGAATGATTTCCTAAAGCACAGTTGTTTCCCAGGATTATTTATATTCCTTCTTCCCTGGTGAATGACCTCACTAAGAGTGATACCCATCTGACCAAATGCAAAGGTATCCAGAATAGGAATCTACATTTGAGTCGTGCTCTCTTTATATGCAATAGATATAAATTGGCTCTTCTGAGATGCAGTTCATCCTACTCAAAGGTGAATGTCTAATATGGATCAGATTAATCATGCTCTACAGTTCCCGTGCTTGGTTTTTTCAATTGACTGTAAAAGAAACTCAGGTTATTTTCTTGCTCAGATGTACATTATAGACATCTAAAAGAGGGGATATGAATCCTATCTAACCAACATTAATTGGACCATTCATGCACAAGATTCCCTGTAAACAGGAGCCGGTGGTACCTAGGGCGAGACTATGCCTACTGCAATATTGTGTAGAGAAACACATGTGTATGAATGTCAGTTTTCACCATGATGTCATGGATTCTTGGTATAAGATCAAAATTGCCATGAGGCACTGCATGAATTTATCCTACAATCCAAAATCGTAGGGCTTCATATAACACATAATTACATTACGAAACTCCCTGCCTCAGGAAGTTCCAAATGCCAAAAAGAAAAACAGTTCAAAAACCAAGAAAATACATCCACAGTGAATAGATCCACTCATTTACACTAAGGCCGGGAGGAGGAATAGGAAGGTGTGGGAATATCTATCCTTTTCCCCATGCCTTTTTTAATAAAGCATGAACTGCAGGCAACAGTCGGGGACAGGACACTGGGCTAGGTGGACCTCCATTAAGTCAGTATGTCCATTCTTATTTGCTGACCTAATACTGCCAACATGTTTCTTATGGCAGAGAGTCAAGGCAGGAATACTATAAACCTGCCCCACACATATCATTTTTCCTAGGATTACTGAATGCAGGTTAAGCCTCAGTTTCACACCAGGAAAGACATCCAAAGCATAAACACAGAGTGGAAGACAGCACCCCACCTGGTAGTTCAAAGCATTTGTGCTTGGTCTGCTTCTCTATTCCTAATACATTATTTCAGATATTTACTGGGGGAGACAGTCAGTGTAGGAGCCAAACACCTACTTGACATTATCCATTCTGTTTGTCATCAATATGACTCATCTCCACTGGTTTCATCTTCCATCCTTTTGGACAAGGTTGAAAAATTGCTAAGAATAGCAGCAGAACTTGACTGCAGAGCATTTTTCTGGGGAACTCAACTCTTGGACTGTGACTAATGCTGCTAATTGAATTTTTACCTCCATCTTGTTAGGGGAGAACTCAAACAGTAAGAGATAAAGCTGCTTTTTATTTTGCTTCTTTCTACTGCATTGTCCCTGTTCCTTCATTTCAAGTCGGTGAAATACGAAATCATTACACAAAATCCTCTCCTGAAACCCCTGCCACTATTTTTCCAGAGAACCAGACACATAGGGGTTTCCCGATAATAATCTGGAGCTCAGTGGTGAGCTATCATTGCGACACAAAATAGCACATAAGCTCTGATTGTTTGTGATAAAAAATATTTCGCTTATGGCATATTATATTTTTTCTCACTCCCCCTCCCTTCTTTTAAATTAGCCATCTGACTAACTACTGTATTTCAGCAGTGTCTGTTGTTATGCCTAACCAAATCTGAATTCTTATGACAGACTGCAATGGACACATGTTGTTCGCATTAAGTACTTCTCCTAGATGGCTGAGGGAAGTATGTTAGGGAGAAAATTTGTCGTATTAAGCTAAGATAATCTCTTTTGAGCCCTTTTAAATCAGCCCTCTAGGGGGAAAAAAAAAAAAGTGAAAAATCTAAATAAGCACAAGAATCCTAAAAATATTTTATACTAAGTAACTACCATTCCATTCATCCCATACTAATTCAGACAGCAATGAATTACTCTTATTTTCCAGTAAAATCAGTGTAAATTAATTGTTTCAAAACTGGGTAGAAATAGACACACACACACACCCCCAAAACAGGAATGTTCAAATGCTGCTAAAACCAGGAAATAGTTACGGCAGTTTACACTAAAATCTTTCAAAAGAACCCCAAAGTTTCCTTCCTCTGTGCCGAATTTTGCTTGTGTTTACTGCAGCCAAGCCTGCATAGATAGCCCATAAGAACAGACAGCACCAGGAGCAGGAACTGTTTCGATATGCAAGCCGGCTGGCTAGGGTAAACCTGTGTTCAGTAGTGCTAAGCTTTAGAAAAATAGTTGAAGTTTTGGTGTTTGGGTGGGGTTTTATTGGGTGTTTTTTTAATCAAGACAGGACATTATATAATCCAAACTGGCTCCATTTGTAGAAAGGAAGCCACGTGAATCTGAGCACTAGCAAATAACAGCGTGAGTGCTTTTTCTAATGGCAAATACAGTCAGTGCTTACATTCATCTCTGTATTAGCAGCCAATCACACAGTGCTTACAGCACTCATTGTCATGGAGTTATCAAATTTTTCAACTGCAAACTCTGATCCCTATGGAGTTTAAATCACAGAAGCCATTCGAACAAAATCAGTGGAGTGTTTCTAATGAAGTGTGTGCATAGATCCACACAAAGTTGTAGCCTCAAGTATTTATCAGACAGGAATTGAGCTGCTAACCAGATGCCAAAAAAATAAATAATATGTCAGAAATTAAAGACTAATACGAGTCAGTCTGTTGTTGATGTGACAGAAGACAACTGAAAGGAAAATAAAGGAACCAAAACATAACCTTGTGAGATCCCACAAACAACCAGGGCAACCGTACAATCTAATTTATGTTATCTGATATTACTCCAGGCTTCTTCACGCTGAAAAAAAGCGAGGTTATTTCTAGACTCAAATAAAGACCCAACCACAGGACCGAAGAGCACTGCAAAGCTGTGAAAGGACAATTCTTGTTATTATGCCCAAATCTCCCGTCAGGCTGGAGCACAGCAGCTGCCTCGTGTGCCTGGCTTGCAGCGAGCTGAAGTAACACAAATCCTGTAAACACTTCAGAAGGCACCAGAGAACAGGAGATCAACCAAAAATGTGGCATATTGCCTTGTGCTGATGAGCAAGAAGGCAACCTTGGCACTGAAAGAACAGCAGTAAAGGAAGATTGTCTGCAGATGCTGGAGAGATTAACCACGGAAAATAATAATAGCAAAATAAATCAAGCAAAGAGCTGAAGAGTTCTCACTTGAAGATACGAGGGGAAGTATCACTCCTGGCTTCCTCAGTAGAAATATATCTTCTAGTTATACAATGATCCTGGAATACAAAAGTCTTCTTTACACCAATCTGAATCTATTTATATAGATCAATATAAAATCATTTGGGTACGACTGAGTAACAAGTGCTGTCAAGTGCTTTACATAAAAGTGCCAGAGGGAAAGGAGGGAATCCTGTTTACAGTTCAGCTATGCTCAGGTATGAGAGTCAATGGCAAAACTTGTTTGTATGGAAAGAAAAGAGTTGTCACTAGTATCACTATCAACCCACGTGGAAAGCTGTGCTAATCAAGCCAGTAAGTAAATGCAACCGCAGGATGGTTTTCATCTTCTTACTGAAATCCTTTATCCTGCAATATGTGAAAAGCACAAGTATACATTTTCTATGAAGAGGCTTAAAATTGTTGAGTGGGGAATTAACAGATGTTGGGAGAATCACTTCATCAATGTGAAAAGTTGTTATAAACACATTAGCAGGAGTGTCCCCTGTCAAGCCATGCTTACAAGCTACTTAGAAGTGTTCTGACAAGTAATCTTTGAATTCTACCCAATTATTTACCAAAAGTGTGAGGAAATTTACTATTAGGTGCAAGTGATGAAGTAGTAGATCAATCAGTAAAATGCGGCCATTCACTTCACACCTGTCAATTATTAAAATGATAAGGCTGCAGAAAATTCAGCCCATGACATCTCCATGACATTTTTTTCTTTCTCTATTCCAATGTTCTTGAACTTTTTTTATTCACACTTATCTGTTTAATTCTCACTCCCACCATCTTTTAGTGGTTTTACTTCATTTTTTGACAGTAATTATCTTTTTTCCCTTTCTTTCATTTCTCCCACTTCTGACTCCCATTACTTTTTCTCTACCTTCTCATAACGATTTTTAGCACTCCTTACCTCTCCCATCTTACTATCAGCTTTCTTCCCAAGCCTTGTCTAATGTGTGCATTGCAACTACATCTGTAACCTGCACTACAGTACTAAAGGTGTTTGTGGTGTACATGACATTGCTCGGGACTTCAATCAGATTAATTCAGCTACTAACACTGCAATTTTCACATTTTGCTGCAGTACTACTGAGTACAAAGATCCCCCAGACTCACTCCACTCTTTACTTCACCAATACATTTCCCTACAGCACTGATTCCACTGGCCTACACCGGGAAGGAGTAAAACGATTTAGCTAAGTCCCATTGCTTCAGGAAACAACTAAATGCTGAAGCTCCCACCAAAATCCATTTAGCAACTCAAAACATCACTTATGCCTCAAAAGTGCTGCTAGGTTCAATTTTTCAACAACTACTTCTCCTCCTTTCAATGTCCATCCCTTTTCAGCATCTGCAAACACACACATGCCTCAAATTGGGGACTAAAATGTCCTTAGGTACCTATGCTACCACTATTGCTTGTCCAAGGGCACTGCTGCCTTGCCTCAGCTCGACATTGAGGTGCTCATCTCATGCCCAAAGCCAGCCCATGATTTATTCATCTGGTATCACGGATTCACATCTCCTGATACGAAGCATGCAATTCTCAGGGAAAGCAGGGATACTGCATTACGAAACTACACTGCAGAGCACACCCAGGTGCCAGAGGCATTTCCGACGGTGCGGCATTGCTGTTCAGCTGGAGGAGGGCAGAGCGGGATGAAACATTGCGCTAATGGACCAAAAATGTAGAGTTAATAAGTGAGAACATAATGAAACAAATCTGAAAAGTAAAAGCCTGTTGCAAATAACCTTCACTGAGAAATAAATGGTTGTTCTGTGTCTACTTTTAAATGTTAAAAAGTAGCTTTCAATTTCTTTGTGGGTTAATAGTTCCAAATACCCTAAGTACTCACCATGCCACATAATACCTAGCTAGTCATTTTAGTGATTTTCTGAATAACTGATTTCAACACACAGTTAACAGACATAAACGTACTTTCTGATTATTTTTCTCTTAGTCAGATATGTTCATTCCTTTGAAATGAAAGGAAAAGCAAAGAAAACATCTTAAACTTATTATATAATTACACTTCTAAAACTTAATAAAAAGTACTTTTAAATGTACCTCATTTTCCTGCACAAAACCATACATAAATTGTAATTCATGGCAATAACCTTCTGTTTATAAATTCTACACATTTAAAATGACACACATTTAATTACAGAACTGCTTATTGAATTTAGGAATATAAAAAATGTTGGGATGTTTAGTCATGTATTAGAGCAGAAAAAATGAACTGTTTACAGACTTCGAAGATTGTTTCAAGATCACAAGAAATAGTACTTTTTCCATACACTCAGTAACAGCTCAAAATAAATATCTGAGCTTTACTTGAAAGACATTTACAAAGAATTCACATGAAGAATTTAGTGTACAATAAAATGTGCAGTGTGTTCTGGAGACAAGACTAGTCATTGGTTATATGTTTGCTCTTAACCTTGAGATAAAAGGTCCTGATGTAGATGATCCATGGGTGACATTGCAACATACATCATATAAAATTACAATATTAGTAATGCTAATGATGACACCAAGACTATTAATATTTATGCTATGATTTAGAGTCTACATCGGTTTCCAAAACAACCATTTTGAATCCTGAATATTATCTATCATCTGACTCACTTTACTCCACGTTCAATAAGCTTGAGCAGCAAAATTTCTTCCCCAATTCCCACCACCTCCAGATAAAAAAGAAAAAGTGGCTAGAACATGTCCCGGAATGGCCAGATTCTTTCAGAAGAAGGCGCAGCCATGCTCCAAACAAGTCATGGTCTCTTCTTTTGAGAGCAAAAGCTGTTGCACTGAAATCAGAAACACCTAATAGTGCTTCAAAATATCTTTGGATTCTGCTTCAAAAGTGAAAGCTGGTTTACAAAACAGCTTATCAGCTCCCTTCACATTTTCTGCCACAAATGCTGTCCCATGCTTGCACAGCCAAATACAAAAATACTGTTCTTCATGGGTTGGCATCTGTTCTGCTGTAGGGCAGTATTTTAGACATGCCACATGGATCATCACTTTACCTAATATAGACAATACGTGAGAAGACATACACAAGTAACAACAGATTTACTGGAAAATTGTCGTCTGCTCATTCAGACATTGATTGAAGTGGGTTATCTGCTTTTGAAGGGACTTAAATATTTTGGGGGACATTGACTAACCCTCTAAATCATTTACATGCAGTGAACATAAGATAAATTCTTGGCCTACACATGTAAGCTGCTGGATATCTGTTTAGAAATTGTACCCTCTCACAGACATTAAAATTAAGGTAGCTACGATATAAGACTATGATACATCTCTGCACTTACAAAGGAAGACAAACAACTATCAAACTGAATTACTGCTACCCTGAGATAGCTCAATAATACAACTATTGGTAAGTATTTACATTTTATGCAAAAGTGATTATTTCAAAGATAATTCCATTATTGGAACAAGTTGTTCTTGTTTAAGAAGTCTGAAAGAAGACAACTGATGTATTTAAACCTTATCCTGCATCACTGATGAAGGAACATCTAAATCTGTAAGATTTCATATGAGAAATAGTAACAGAAACAGAACTCAGGAACATTGATTGCAACATTCTAATAGACAATTTCATAGACAGATAATGTTTTACAAGATATCTACAACACACAATAAGACTGTATAAGTAGTCCTGTTCTTAAGAGCATTTTCTATCAAGTCATGCATAAAAACAGAAAAGAGATGCTTTCGCAATAGTAAGGTCAACATTTCAAATGAGATTAAGTTCTGAATTTTAAGGAGTATGTAATATTAATTATTACACCATATTATATTCTGAAAATCAACATCGGCATGTGTCAAACACACATTTTGATACTGCAATGTCTGATCTCACATCCCTCCCAAGCCTTACACTGAAGGTTGACTTCATTACAGGAATAATTCATCACTGTAATACTTCAGCACATATACTTTCCATCACAGAAAAAAATACTCTAGCCTAGGGTATCTTGCTGTTTAAAAAAAAATCCTTCTTGTTAGGTTTATCTACTCCTCTCCTGACAAATAAACCACTGACAGTTTCTTGGGATTTTTTTTATACCCAAATATCAGTGTCAGTTCACCTAATAGATTGTAAACAACATAACTGTAATGAAAGCTGCTGTATTTTCAGCCGAGATCAGTTTCATGACATTAGTGAAATCATTATCTGCTAAAGAAAAACAGAGAGAGAGAGAAATCATGTCCTTTTCTCTGCTGGGATTTCAAATACAAATAATTTGCACTTTGCTATTGTCTGAGACTGAAAGAGAGAGCACAGTTTTGTCTCAGGAGCTTTGCTAAGAATTACCATCTATTTGTTTGATTATCACTTACTTCAGTTGATGTTTGGCTTTTAATCTGATTGTGTTTCAAGGTGCATTTACTAAAGAAGGATATTCAGGGACAGTTGTTGCTTGAGGCTGAAAAATCTAACAATCTTTCCTAGCGTGTTTGTTATATAAAAACATCACCGACTTCTGTATTTGTAAGAAGCAAGAAAATGGTGATAAATGTGCTGTCAGTAACTTTTAATGAGATGTACAGAACCGCTATGAAAACAATTTTAAATCTATTCAATAGGGAAAAATATTTGATGGCTCTTTCCAGAATCTTCGATTTTAAGTGGTTCAAGTTAATCCAATTGATTTATTTCACATCATTTAAACACATAGCCTTTAAAAATCCCTATAATTTTCCCATGTTCAATTTCCAAATTTTCTTCATGATCAAGATAAGAAACGCAAAACAGCAAAGAGAATGGTAATGATTCAATTTCTATCTCATAGAAATAAATGTGAAAATTTTTGGGGGGTTTCTGTAAGTATGTCAGTTCTGGAGTATGAGTACATTCATCTGTGTACAATTCAAGGCAGGAAAAGCTTCAGCCTTCCACTGCTTTCCACTTTTCAGAATCCTGAACAAACTAAAAGCTGTTGAGTAAATTTAATTTTTCATCTAAATTCAGCAAACTGCTTTTGTCCCTGTTCCTCAAGAATGGATCTTCATTTGTTCAATCCATATTTAGTTAATCTTTTTAAGCTTACCAGGTAGGGATGAATATAGTAAAAATGCCATCAGAAAGTATTTTGCAATATGTACTACCTGTCACCATCACTCCTCTGGAAAAAGATACCAGTCAACCCTCTACAATGAAGTATTTAATGCAGAAAGGGTTCCTTTCCTGCATGACCATCACATTCAATCAAGATCAATCTTGTGATGTTGCGATCATCAGGTAGATCTCACAACAGGATGACCACTACCAAATGACAGGGTGACCTCTGCCAGATGCAGTTTTTGCTACTGGAGAAGACATCTGGTAGTTCAGCTATCTATTTCATGAGAAACACTAACAAATTAGATGTAAATAAAAATTTCTTGTGAAAACGCAGAACCATTGTGGAAAGCTGTCTACTTCTGAACATATGTCAGCCTGCAGATTTGGCTGTGCAGTATAGCCAATGCTGCAATGTCATTTGCACAGCTACATTACAGTAACTCCCCGGCCTCGGCACACCAGAATGCGCTCACTGGTCTCTCTCCATTTGGACTGGCTCAGCATTTTACTCTTAGAAAGGCAGGGAAGGCTGCAGAGCGCCTACTACAGCACTGAGCATGCAATGTGATGGGTTGATAAGCCAGTACATTTCTTTTTTCCTGCCACAGACAGTCTTCAATCCATGGCAGGAAAAAAGAGTTGCAGCTCTGCTCCCTTGATACAACAGAGCTTAGGCAGTTAGGGTAGTGCTCACTTCTAAACGAAAAACAACAGGAATCAAAAGGTTTGGATGGTCCTAGAAACTAAGGACCACCAAGCATTGCTCCATTTCCCATACCGTTACGAAGCTGCAGGTACTCATCAGCACCTCGTCATTTGCCTGCAGCACAAACCCGTTCCACACACAGGTTGGGTTTCTTCAACCTGCCTTTGCTAACATCATTTAAAAAGTGAAATATAAGCTACCCTATTCCCTCTTCTCCTACATCCAGTCAAATCTTCTCAAGGAAAGATGAAAAAAACCCCAAACATCACTTGACAGACACTTGATGTATTATTTCGAGTTCCTTTAACAGTCAACAGTACATGATACAACCGTATTTTTTATAAAAAGAGAGAAAAAGTAACCACTGCCTGCCTTGGGAGAGATTTTTGATAAAATGCCCTGATAAAGTTAATACATTCACTTTTTTTGAGAAATATCAATGAAGTTATTGCATTATTGCTGCTGCACCACCAGTCTTATTTCAAAGACAAGCACAAAAAACACATGCCTTGATATTTCAACAGTTTTCCTTTGAAAGACTTTGTTTTTTCTGTATAAGTTAGTGCTTAAGATGTTTAGATTTAAGGTCTAAAATGCATTTAGGAAACTTATCTTGAGAAACAATCATTAATTACCAACTTGTAAACAGAATCTAATGGTGTATCCAGAGAGGGCAATATGGGCAAAACATACTGAAATATTATGCATTTCATAGTTGATACAAAGCAAACATGGAAGCATGACATTGCTTGCTTGCGTGTTGCCTTCAAAGTCTAGCTCACTTAAGGCCCACCTTCTTTCTCCCTTTCCTTAATCACTTCTTTCCTTTTATTCTGTTCATTGTCAAGTAGCTCTGTTTCCAAGGATTCAGATTTAATGCCACTACAGTGTTATTGAGTGCTTCCACAATTCAAGAGACAGTGAATTGAAAGCAGTAGGTTTATAATGCAAGAATAAGGAAGCCTTAATGGTAAGCACAACTTCATTTTGTGTCTGTGGTAAATGTGTTAAAGGTGTCTTGTAGATGGAAAAGGCTGTTAGCATGTTTCATGACAAATGCAGTAGTGCAGCTTTAAAAAAAAAGAATGACAGAAATGTTGTTTGGAAGGGACCTCCAGAGGTGATCCACTCCAGCATCCTACTCAAAGTAAGACTACTGCCAAGGCAAGGTCAAGTCAGCAGTGGCTTCATGTATTTGAGTCCTGAAGACTTCCCAGGGTGGATAGTCCACAAATTCCCTGGTCATTTCAGTGTTGCCCTACACTTCCAACAAAGGAGCTTTTCCTAGTGTCCCTCCCAAATTTCAGTGTTAGCAGCAGCAACAGACAGTGAACATCTTCCCAAGTATCACCCATAACTCACTCCTACATTCCTGAGGAATATCTTTTGAAAACCCATGATTTTTCTCAGTAACAGTCTCAATATCCAGACTTGTTTCTGGAAATGTTCTCTCGCCTATTCTGACTCTCAAGCTGCATGTGGGTATCATTTAGGCAATTACCAAACCGATACCATACCACATACCAAACTTTCAATTTAACTGAATGAAAGAAAGCTCCGGTGCCTAGAAACATTTCCCAGAACTGTTTTAATTGCCCTGCATGACTTTGTTGCAGCAGTTGATCCAGCTGTTACAGGGGCTCTTACCTTTCCTCACCCTAAAAAGTTCAAATATGCAATTGCTACTTGTTCCTAAACAGCCTCTTTTACCATCACGCTCAAGCCCCTGCAGGAGTCTGCTGCTCTTTTCTTCTGAATCCCTGCGTGAGATTTTATGGTAATGTTTCATGTAAACTCCAGTCAAAAATGTGCTGATGATATCTCTCCAAGATAGTTCTTTTCCCACTGATGCAACCAAACCCTACCTCAAGCGTTCCAGTAGTGCCTCTGTATGACCAATGTTAGGTTAAAGAAAGGTAGCATGAGCTCAAGTGAGGCGAGAGCTACGTGACAGAATTAGAAAGGAGGGCAGACCAGGATTCAGTGCTTCCCGCTTGCTTTGGCCCTGTTTAATGTCACATCAACAGTGCTAAAAATATGCTGCTACTTGCAGCCTCCAAGTTTATTCCTTCCTTCTTGGCGATCACTTGCTGGAGTAATCCATGTCTCCACACAGCTAGGAGGGAATACCTCATCGCTCATTACGCAAGAGGAAATACTGATCCTCTAGCCAGGGTGCTGTCCTGGCCATCTTCTTGCACCTGCACAGCAAGATGTGGCTACCTCCACGCTAGAATCTTATCAGGTTCTTGCTGCAGACACTACGAAGACTTAGTCTTGATCTTCAAAGCTCAGGGATATTTTAAAGTGTCTCCCATGACCAACCCTTTTAGCCAAGGCTGCTGTAATTTGGGACAAGGTAGCACAAAATGCCTGAAGTGTGACCATTCACCCAGCTGAACTCAGCTGCATGACAGAAGGTCCCAGAGGAGGTCACAAACAACCTCCAGAGCAAGAAATAGAGCTTTCCTCTTAGATAAACAGGAATGATTTTAAATGTATACACACATAAAAGCTTCTCTGACTACGTAGTAAGTATGTGTGCTTCTTTAGTTTCATATGCTATACTGGAGATGCGCATGATGCTCATACTTCAGTACTGAATTATCAAACTGAGGAATCAATCAGGCAGGCAACATATTCTTAGGAGTTTCTTTTCTGGGTAGGTGTGTTCCTACAGGAGACAAAAGTAGAAAAGTCAAGGTGTAAAGTAAAGAGGGATGATTCTATGAACAGGCAAAGAGGACAAGGTGTTTGCATCTGGCATTCCTCCATATACGAGCCACTGGCTTTCTCACAGAGTGTAACCTGTTGAAGCACGTATCCGTTCTGCACTCTGGGCTGTATCACTGTATTTCACCTCCTCCGAATCTCTGTCACCTTCACCCACAGAGATTACTACCTCCTCTCTCCAAAGAAAAAGATGATGCCTGGCTGACCTCAGCAGTGCTGTTCTGTGATCTTACACCACTGGCCTGGCTAGACGCGTACAAGCATGCAGCCCCTCAGTCATGCGTGGACACAAGATACTTGGTGCACAAGGAACCTACGGACCAGCTGCTCTCACAGACTCCAACACCAATTGCTTCCCTTGAGCAGCAAGCATGTCCCCCCATCTTGACATTTCCAGGCTCGCTTCCTTCACCCGCTGCAGTGAACTGGAAGGGCATTTGCTTGTGGACACTAGGAGGGGAGGCTCATGAGCTCATGTGTCAGACAGACATACACACAGTCGTGCAAGGCTGTGGGCAGAAGCAGCTATTCTGTTGTTAGTCAACTGTAGAGACTTCTGCTGTTGCCAAAGATGATCCTGTTGTCTGGGCGTTTGACTCCCTGTATCTGCACAAAGACACTTGCTCTTTCCTCAGCTCCTCTTCCTTTGCTGCTACTTTGCACTAAGAGCTTTTACTGCACCTCTTCGACCGGTAGTGCAGCCACCCGTGCTCACTCAGCTGCCCAGTCTGAGTACCGCAGCCGCTATCGGGCAGCCAGCAGTACCTGCTTTGAGAGCCTGATGCATGCCCAAAGGTAGCATGACAGAGCACTAGCCCTGGGGTCCTGCTCCTGGCAAAGACGGGACAGTCTGAGCTTGGAGGCTGTGCTGCCATTCTTTGCTCTTTGATGCCAGCCCTGACCAGCACAAGAGCAAAGGTGACCTGGTAGAAGAGGTCTTCATGGAGGGGTTATTGTACCCGGCGCTTCCTGTGATGTCCTGTCCTGCCAGCCTCCACTCAGCTCTCCTCCTCTTCTTTTGTTCTTCAGACACTTATTGTCCCGTACTCACTTCTTGCCTAGTTTACGCCTAGCTAAAACAACTAAATGTGCAAGTAGGACCAGTCATCACCATATTTGTCACCACCCTCCATCCTGTTTGGGCTCCCTTAAGTGCAAACATCAGGAAATGGTCTGTCTTCTCCAAGGAATCTTTTACTTCCCACACTTCCCACAGAGAGGGTCTGATCTTGACAGGACTTTGTGATGCTACCAGTGTACAAAGGTTAATCGTTGTTTCGCTTGGGTGGGATTGATCTGAACTGCCTCACTCTGTATGAGCTGTATCCACAGCAAACGCTGATTATCTGAATGAAGCCCTGCAGCCCTTTCTTACAGAGTACATCCTCTCATCCGAAAACTAACCTTAATGTCATTTCAAGCAGTGCGTGGCATTCTTTCTGATCCATATATTCAATTGGTTTAATTTATTTTCTCTATATGTGACTTCTTTTCTTTATCACTATTTAATGTAACAAGAAAACTAAAAAAAATTTTTATAATGCAAAATAAAGTACAAAGATCGAATATTCCCTGTTAAACATACGAATGTAAACATTATTTTAAATGCAATGCTTCATGCGCTGTATTTTCATGGGGAGACAAGAAATCAAATAGGAGACAGGCAAGTGTGAAATACAATTAAAATTATTTCAAATAACAGAGTCAATATGCAGTCACGGAGGACTTCAGAATGTAAACAGACTATTTTGAGATGAGCTGTCATTTCAATAGGGAAACTCCTTCTGAGCTGTGCTAAAATCAAAACTGTGAAAAGGAAAATGGAGTCCATCTGCTTAGTCCAATCTATTTTATAGTGAGTCATTCTATTTTCCCCATCATAAAACGGGCCCTCCATTATCTTCCATTTCCACAGCCAGCTCCACACAGAGTCTCTTCAGGATTCTAGCTGCCAGGGAGTCTTCCTCCAGGAAGCAAGGACAAGAATTCTTTAATGATAAATTTCACAAATATTAAGTGAAATAGCCTGAAGTTGTAGAGAATTTTATATTATTTATCTCATCCACCGTAAGCAGTGAATGTAAATGTACAATACCACTTAATAAAACTGTCTGTGAGGCTGTCCTCCATGGAGGTTATACTTTGAGCATGAACTGATCTCTATTTAAACTGACACACTGCAATCAGAATATTTTCAGGAAGATATAAACCTTGTTCTTCTGAAAATAGGCAGAAATATTTGTAACAAAGTATACAAAATCAAGATTTGTCTTATACACATAAATATATATAGGTCATAGAACTATGACATTGTAGAAGGAACTGAGATGTCGTTGGATAGCTCACATGGCTATAGGGCTGCTCTTCAGAAAGACGTCCAGGGAAGATAAGGAGAGGATCTCTCCGTGTGAAGCATCAACTCGGATGCGTGGAACTCTCGTACAGGTTGGACAACAGGGCTGGGTGAGACCTTGTGGGTCAGGATCAGAGGAGAGGTCAACAAGGGTGATGTCATGGTGGGACTGGGCTACAGACAGCACGACTGGGGTGAGGAAGTGGAGCACGGTCCTCATAACTTCTTTAAACAACTCAAGGAAGCATCTGGATCGCAGACCTTGTTTTTTATGACAGACTTTAGCCCCCCCAACACCTGCTGAAAAACGAAATGGTGGGATGCAAGCAATCCAGAGGATTTCTGGAGGGTGTCAAGGATAGCTTCTTGATAAAGCACCAGACGGGCCAAACAGTGCCATGCACAGTTAGTTCTGTTCTTCAGAAACGAGGAAGGAATGACTGGGGATTTGATACTCAGTGGTAGTCTTGGCTGTAATGACTGTGAAATAGTGAAGCTGAAGGTCTTGTGGGGCACTGAGGAAGGCATGTACCAGAGCACAGATCCTGGGCTTTAGGAGAGCTGACTTCAGCTTACCCAGGAGCTGGTAAGTGGGATCTCATGGGAGGCAGCTTGGAAACACAAGGAGCTTGGGAAAGCCATCATGTCTGTGAAAACAACCTCTTACACGTGCAAGACTGTCCATGCTGATATTCAGGAAGGGAAGTAGACTTATCAGAACACCAGCGTGGCTAAACAAAGAGTTTGTAACTGAGCTGCACTGCAAAAAGGCAGAGCAGGAGGTGGAAGCAGGTACGGATAAGGCTGGAGTAACTCAGTGATGTCTTTGCCTCAGCCTTCACCAACAAGGTCTTCTAGACCTCTGTGCTTACTAGCAGGGATCAGCGAGGAGGAGAGCAACCAGGAGTGGATGAGGATCAAGGCAGGGATGACTTAACTCCACTCACACCTGCCTGTGGGAAGAAGGTGGTTGGGGACAGCAGAGGGATTCACCAAGGGGAAATCATACCTGACCAACTTGATTGCCTTCTATGATAAGTGACTATTTGTGAACAAGGGGTGAGCAGCAGATGTCATTTACCCTGACTTGCCTCCAACACCATCTCTCACAATATTCTCGTATCCACATTAGGATGTGGCAGCCTGGGTGTTGGACAAGTAGAGTGCTAAAAAGCTAGGAGGAAAATCGGGCCCAGATGATCATGGTTAGTGCTTTGTACTCTTCTTGGAGGACAGTAACAACTGGAGTGCTGCAGGGCTCTGTCTGTTCAACATCTTCATCAATGACTCAGAGAAGGTGACACACCAACTGGGAGGAAGAGTCTTGACTGAAGGTAGGGCTGCCATTCAGAGGGGCCGTGGCAGGGTGGAGGAATGGGCCAACAGGAGCATTATGAACTGGGAAGGGTGGCCCCCTGTCAGTGATCCAATCTGGAGCTTGACTGCCTGGGAGGCAGCTCCACTGAGGAGGCCCTGGGGGTCGTGGTGGGCAGCAAGTGGAGCTTGAGCCAGCAGCGGGCCCTAGCAAGAAGGACAGCATCCTGGGCTGTGCTAACAGGAGCACAACCAGTCGAGCAAGGGGAGGAATTACCCTCCTCTAGTCAGTACTCACTAGATTACATCTAGAATATGGCATCCAGTTTTGGGCCCTCCAGTAGAAGACTTTGAAAGATTGAAGCAAGCTCCGTGGAGACCACCAAGATGGTCAGGACTGGAGCACGTGTCCTGTGAGGAGAGGCTGAGGGAGCTGGGCTAGGTTTGTTCAGCCTGGAGAAGAGATAACTCCAGGGAGATGTAACAGCAGCCCCCAGTCCCTATGGGAGGTTGTTGAGGAGGTAGAGCCAGAGCTCTTTACAGCAATGCATGGCAGGAGAAAAGCAAAATGGACAAGAAGTGAAATGAGATATTTTTACTTGATAAGACAAAAAACCTTTCATCTCATGAGGACAATCTAGTAGTGGAGCAGTTTGCCCAGAGAGGTTGTGCAGTCTCCATCCTTGGAGGTTTTAATGATTTGACTGGGTAAAGCCCTAAGAAGCCTGGTCTGACCTCATAGTCCCTTTAAGCAGGAGATTGGGCTAGAGCCCTGCTGAGCTCCCTTTGCACCTGAGTTATCCTATGCTCCTATGAAATATACATAAAGCAATCAAGTATCATCCAGTTATACATAAATAAAATATCCAGTTTATAGGAAGTGATATTGAAAATGGACACCTCATGTTGCCTATAATATCAAACAGCTTATGTATTTGCTATACTGAAGTTAGATACGTGAACAGACATCAACAATAATGTACAAACAGTATCTGTACCACAGATGGACACTGCCTCCACGCAGTGTTTGAATATTGACTTGCCCTGCATGTAACAAAGAGAAAAGGGCAGAATGAACAAATGCCCAGGAGGTACAAAACGAGGGAAAAAATGAGAAAGTGAAATCCATCCAGCAATCAGAAAGAAAGGCGTTAAGGCTAAACAGGCAAAGAGATAAGAGAGGTGGGACGGAGAGGCAGTTAGGGCTCGGCTGGAAAGGGACAGGGAAAGGCGCAGGAGGACTGGCACTGGGCCAGGGCATTCCTCCACTGTCAGCAGAGTGACGTGAAACCACTGAGCGAGGGCCTCCTCCGTCCCCCTCACCAAGCACCCGCAGGGGTGTAACCCACTGCCGCTAACAGGGACTCTCTCAGCTTGACACGTTAGGAGGATTCAGCTTTGAAACCACTGAACAGCGGGTGACCTGGCACGGGTGTTAACATGACTCCCACCAGCGGGGTCCCTGTTTGCTCCAGTTTGCCATCTTAAAATCAGTAAATTATGCACACAGAGAAAGTCATTAGAAGATCATTAGGGTTCCAAATGAAGCACTCTGCATTTTGAGAAAGCCTAATTTAAGGTTGCCTGCTCAATTCTTTGTGTATTAGGATGCAATCTGCAATTACATAATCATACTGTCTGATTACATTGCTATATATTTTCTCCACGCATGAGCTAGAATGTAATTCCGAAGGTTTAATTTCAAAGCTTTCCTGAAGTTTTTGTGGATTTTACAATTGTTTTTACTTTTGAAGTGTTTCCCTTATATTTTATACATCAACCACAAACTTAAAATGAGGTCACTGTCTAAAATATGAATTCATTAATGAGAAAATGAACAAGTAAAACATTAGATAATATTCATATTATAACTTCATGTTGAAGCTTTAGCAATGCTCTTTCAAATACTACTCTTTAGATAAACACTTCTTTTCATAAGAAAAAAGAAAAGGTACTTTAAGGCCAGATCATTAGCCGGATCATTACTTTGTTTCGGCACTTTCCGTGTTTCCTACCCAATGCACCTTGCCTCGGTGAAGCTGTATTTAAAACTATTAACTAACACACAAGTTTACCAAGCGTCACTTAACTAAGGCTAATTGAGGCAAATGTTGTGATTAGACAAGAGTAAACACTGGCCCACCTTGAAACCAAACCAATGCAACACCACCACTATTTAAGATAAGTGCTAAAAATTCAGTGCTAATTTGTTTCTTAAAAAAAGTGATGGCCACTTTTCTTCACAGCTTTGCAACGCCAAGAATAAACTGCCCTTTTTGTGGTATCAAGAAAATAACCTTGTTAATGCAAGGTAGATTATAAACTGCATTTCAAACCTACGCTAATTAGGAACAAGCAGTGTTTTGACTGTTTTCACTTTCTCTTAATAATTTGTCTTCATCACGTCTCCTTTTAGTAAGCTCCAGACACAAGCAAACAATTTCTTCTGCCATTTACTGATCTAGAGTTATGGAAAACAGTGTGCAAAGACATGAAATTGTCCCTCAAGAGAAATACAAGAAAACCACAGACTATTAGCTATCAGTCTGGGTTACGATAACAGATCAATGTTGACCTAGATTTCGGTTTTAGCACTTTGCACGCACACAAAATGCATTCACAAATTTCTGTAATTTCCACAGAAATGGACCGTCATAATTAATTTAACATACATGAATGAAGTTTTAATCTTCAAGGTCAGTGGTTAAAGGAAGCCGGGAAATATTCTTCTGAAGTACAACAGATTGTTTGCCATTTCTTCTTATCATTAAATTAAAACATAAATAAATAAATCAACATTTCTCAATATATCTTACCATTTGCTTTTCCTCTAAAGCTTCTCTTCCTGAGACTTTTCTTTCATGTTTTCCTAACTCCATTTCCCACAGGAAAAAAAAACCAAAACACCCTAATATGCTGAGCAGAAGTGATTTAACCTGACTACATGTTAGATACCCCTGCACTTTTGGAGTCAGGAGAGAGAAGTATCAGGCAGCACTGTGGTGATTTCTGGTCAGCGTGTGTTTCCACTTATAGCCATGAAAAATCCACAAATAGAAGCGTGAAGAGAGGGCAGACAGCTGCCTCCGATAACAATAAACATTGGTTTGGCATCACAGCAAATTGTTCAGGAGGGATTTTGGTTACCAGTCCCATTCACCTCCCCCCTCCCCGCCCCCTCTCTCCCCAAAAGCTCATACTGAAAAAGTCCATGAAAATGAATAGCTGTGTCTCCGTAGCACTAACTTGTGTTCACAGAGATTATTAAGCAAGTAAAACAACAAATACGATTAGCTGGCACCACATGTTGTTATGTAGAGGCAGAAAGTGTACAGAACAATATTTTCAAACAGTGCTTTAGCATGACTATTGATCTTTCCCTGTTGAGCTTTTTTGGACTGAACTATCCTAATATATGTTAATGCAGAGTGTACTCTCCTCTTCTAATATAAGGACACGACATCTTTGTGGATTTTTGAAATGCACAAAGAATTCCAAAACTTTCAGCCGGCACTATGGGTACACCTAAATACAAGGAATGACCACTGAGCATCTAAAATGGAGCTAGTACCCATACAGACGGTGGTTGTGGAGTCTGATAGTTGACTGTAGAAGCATAACCTGGCTCTGGCTCACAACGATAAAGTCAGGAGGCCAATATTAGAAACCGCAGTGCAGGGGGAACCTCTCTGCAGCTCTGCGGTGGGTGCCAAGGTTTATAACACACACTCTGGTTGCCACATCAGCTGGGCTCATGTTGTCTCTGGGGCGATTCACGCACAAGACTGGTTCTGCATGTACAAACACGGGAAGGGGAAGTGCAATGACACAGAATCACACAGAAGATGGTTGCTATGAGAATACACTCTCTGTTCCATCTGTGGTTCATTAAGAAAAGCACAGCCCTTTGTAAAGCTGGCAGCTTAAGCATCTCACTAAATCCCTAGTAAAGAAAACACACGTCCTTTCCCTCTCTTCCTCTCAACATGCTGGTAAAAGATGAGTCGCCCAAATTAAATAAATAAATAGATACATGATAGACAGACAGATAGATAGATAGAGAGAGAGATAAGTATAAAACCCTTTTTCATCTATCATTCTTCAATCATCTTTGTGGAAATGACAGCAAAAACTAGGCACACTCCTTTCTGCTCTGTTTGTTTCTTGCTGGATGCTATACTCACGTGATGTTTAGAGCCTCAGATATGAAGAAAAGGCAGTCAAAGAAGTCATCGCACAACAGTCTATACAGTTTACACATTAAAAGTTGACCATAAAAAACCCACCTTGGAGTGTTCCTGTTCTGAAACACTCTTCAGAACAAAGAAAAAGTTATTCCAGTGACAATTACATTTCTTCAGTCTCTCTTTTACCTTTGTTTTCAGAAGTGTAAGGGAGTCAGCATACGAGCGAGCACAGCAATGCAAACACAAAGAACCAGTCAAATCTGCAACGGCTGTCGTAGTAGAGGGAATAAATATGAGCTTGATGTCACAAGAGTAAAAATACACCTCACTGCATCTCCTGGAAATGCTGGGATAAAAGGAACAAGAGTAAGCGACACAATACCCAGAGGAAAGCTGTAGTTGTTCCCACTCTTCAGCAGGAAGGCAAACAATATTAAGAAGTTTGTATTTCCAAAATCTTTTCTGTGAGGCTGAAACTTATCCCTGTGACGAGGGGCTTGCATAATGCCTTTGTATCACTTCATGTCCTCAAAGGAGGTCTTCGGTGGGATTCAAGCGGCAGCTTGCATTACACTGCTGCTTACATTACCAACCATTCCTGCAGTGCAGGTCAAAAACCTGAAGCACTTTCGGTCCCGGTAACCTGTTCATTTGCAATGGTTTTAAATCACAGACAAGGACTGGAGCATCTCAGGTGGGCACGTTCAGCGGTGTGTCCTCAGTGCGCTCCCCAGCCCTGTCCCACAAGTGGCTGGGATACCCTGGCTGTCAGCAGGCTCCCGAACAGCAGCTCCCGGGCGAGCCGCTCCTTCCTCACGCTGGGGAACGGATACCCGTGTCGGTAATAGAGCAAGCTGTCAGTGGTGCAATGAGCCAGCAGCATAGGACTCAAGACATATGTAAGTCCATCCAGGCTTTACATCAGCATTGGTGGATTTTATCTGGAGTTTATGCTGTGTGTAACTTAGCACTCGTACTAACTACCCTAAAACTTAATCTTCAATCACTTTCATACTCTCTACTACCAGAGTCTTAAACAGTTTTCATGTGAATGTCAAAGGCGATCGCTACAGAAAGACCTAAGGAAGTGACTATGAACTGACTTTACTCACAGTAATTCCACCGTTAGATGCTGATGACAGTATGCAGTTTTACAAATGGGGTTTTCATCAACATTCTTGTAAAGGTGTCTAATAACACTCCCAAGAAAAAAAATTAACACCTTCCCCTTTCACTGTGCTACAGCCTGAACACTGGGTTCCATAAAAAGGTTAAAAAAAAAAAAAGAAAAAGTGAAAATTAAAATACTAGCATAGGGAAAAAACCTAATTGCTCCATTTCTTGTGAATGGAAATGCATATTCTAGATGCATCACGCTGCCGACCGTCCAAGTGCTAGACAGTTGGAGCACACTGCTTTGAACATGGCAACAGGAGCAAAAAGCTAAGAATGCAAAAGACTATCACACCAAACTTCGTGTCATTGCTCTGAAATCAAGGAGCACAAGAAACATCAGATGCAGGGCTCTTCCTTCACCTGGATGTTCATATATAAGGCCCCTGGAGATCACGCAGAAAGGCTGACATCACCTTGTTATCTACCACAGCTTGCTCAGCATGACATTTCAGCACGAAACCTGATGACTACCAACATCCTAACCATATGAGAATTTGGTTATATAAAATTATAGGAGTACATTTCTTACTCGTCCACAGGAATAATGGTTATTTTACTCCAAGGACCTTCTAAAACACTGTTAGTAACTGTATATTTCCTGTTGTACTTCGCAAGGGAAAACGTAGTAAACAGGTGCTAAGTAAAAAGCATGTTATAGACGTTGCCTAAATTACTGTGCTATTTTCAATTACTTCTTTGTATTACAGCCACTGGTCTCTTGACACCTGTTTCTCTTCTCAGAGCAGAACCTAACATGAGGCCAAGAGATGAAGTTGATGGGGGGGAGGGCTGTATTTTTTTGGTGAGAAGCAAGCGCTGAATGTCCAAAATAGTAGCATTGTGTAAATAAACCGTTCGAGCAGATGTATTTTCTGTGGTCACTTGATCTGCTGTTCTTGGAGAACAAAGCAAGCGACTAGCATAAAGTTTGTGTGTCACACTCAGCTGTGTTTTCACTCATGGCTACTGCAATTCTTTTACTTTGCACGTTTTCATTCTCAGCCTGACACGGCTGCAGGCCAGGGCTGCCAGCCAGTGACTGTATCACACGTAATAGAGCTGCACCGCTTCTTCCTTAAGCCAGTAGCTTTTATTTGCTCAGCATCAAACACACCGTAAGCATTCAACAGTCAGAAGTATTAATTCTGACCTTGATGTGCTCAATAATATTATACTCGGATGAAAGCCACCTAGTTAAGTCACATAGACCAGCTCAAAAAGCTAAGACTAATACAGAAATCACATCCACAGTGATTTTTAGAGGTCTGATTTGGAGAGACAGTTTCTGTCACACACTTAAAACAACCAGTCAAAAAGTTAAAAAAAAAAAAAAAACAAAAAACAACAACAACAAAACCCCCACAAAACTCAGTGGGCTCCCTCACTACTTGTAGCCACAAGTTAAGCTTTCCAGGTTATTTCTGGTGCCCACCGTCCTCTCAGTCCCAGCACGACACGCCAGCAAGTATCCCTGTGTTACTCCAGCACGTCCACCCAAGGTCACGCGCACACGCCTGGAAACGTCAGGACCACAGCAGTTTTTCTAGCTGGTATTTCATGGCATGTTCCTCGCAGAAACGAAAAGCACGCCGGAGCCACGGGGGCTGTACATGGAGCAGACTTACCTTCCAAGCTGAGGGAGCCGAGGGCGGCAAGTTGATCCTTAGGAGAGGTGGGTCCACATTCCTGCCGCGGCACCCGGCAGCTGCTGCTGTCACTCCCTGGTCCACCCCGCTGGCTCTGTAAACACTCTGGGGGCAGAAGGTAGCAGGCGTGGAAAAAGAGGGAAATATCACAGGCACAGCAACTCGCTGCTTTCCATGCAAGGAAGGAGAGCCCTACATGCCGTGTGTGGGGAGCAGGAGACCCCTCGACAAATCTTCTCCAAAGTTGCACGTTTGAATGTGTTTGGGAATAAAAACAAGGAAGGTTATTTCAAATTACAGTAAGTTGATTCTGAGAGCTCTGAGCCTTCTCTGACATGGCGGTCCATGGAAGCTGTTGGTGCTTTCTTCTCTTCACGGGTCTCTCAAGTCAATTGTGTTAAAGAAGTGGGCTATCCTTGTGCTGCCAAGGTCCTACACCTGCTCTCCTCCAGGAGTACGGACAGCGGAGGAATAACTCTTTTTTGAGCTCTTTTTTGTTGGATATCCATTGTTTCAGCTAAACACAAATGCTGTCCCTGAATATTACGCTATATCCCAGCAAGCCAAATTATTCCGCGTTGTAAAATATATTTCAATAGATGCACCACAAAAATAATCTTCCCTCCTATATACAGTGGTACTGTTTGCCTTGCCTCGCTCAACAATGACAGATGGGGCAATGATGAGATGCGGCTAACAAAACACATTAGGAAAGCGTTAAATACCTTCTTAGCTATCTTTTTAACTGATGTGGCAGCTGGGAAGGAGGAGAAGCCAGTTCCCATGCAAAACAAGCAACTGCTCCCTAGTTGGGCAGTGGGCTTTTTCTAGACACCTCCCTGGTCAGCAGGACACGAGAGCGCAGGATATGAGCTGTCATTAACAGACCAACTCCCATTGCTTTTTTTCCACCTTATGTCTCTGCCCACTCTTAGCAAACACCAAACCTCCAAAGAGGCATTACTCAGTGCTGATAAGGACACCAGCATCTGACCTCCACCTCTGCCCCTCTTTTGCAGAACAGAAGCGAAACGTAATCACCTGTCCCAGTGGTTTTTTGCTTAAGCAAAGCCTGAATAAATGCGTAGCAGAGGCTTTGACTGATGTGTTTCGTAGAGCTGCATGTCCATTTACAAAACTATCTGTGCTCATTTGTCAACGTGCCAATTTTTTCCATAGAGAATGTTAGCACCATAAGTTTATACCCACACCAAAATTCCACACACTGCAATATGAAATTTGCCTCGAAAACAAATTCAGTTGGAAAGGACAAGCATTTAAAAGTTATCTGAATGCTGACAGCATGTAATTTTGACAACAAACATTTTGACTTTCAAGACCTAATGAAGACTCTAAAACACACACCTGTGCATGAGAAGGAAAATGAATGAAAATACAGAGTTCTCAACAGAACTCCTACTTTATTTCACTAACTCTCAACTACAACTTATTCTGCAGCCTGGGGCTGCTTCATAACAGCAGAATGAGTTTACTTTGTCTGCAGTTTAGTAAGACATAATAAAGCAATAATAAACCATACGTTACTATCTGGGTTGTCAAAGTGTTTATGGGTTCTGAGCTTGATGATAATTTTGCAGTATGCATTGGTCAAACATTAAGTCATAGTAGAAGAACCTTGTTTATTTTAGAGGAAGAAAAGAGATGGAAAGCAAATATTTTAAAATATATTTTGATTTATCGACATCATTTAAGCTAATTCAATGTTTATGCACATAACACAGTCTATTATTAAAGCCATAGCAGATTCTAAAGTAATGTTCATATTGCAAATGAATGGAATTTAGTTTAATATTCCTATTGCTGATAAATTATCTTCAATTAAAATGCTGATGTACAAGATAAATGAAAAAGCCATCGTGGATGCAGTTGAGAGACAAGAGAAATCATTATATCATAGTGTTATTGCAAACTTAATTTTTCAAAATAAAATATCCTTTTCATCGGTAGGAGATACCATTCTAATTCTGTGACAGCCTTACTAATTCCTGAAAAGACAGCTACCAACATTCATTGAAGTCATATGTGAATGGTCACCTGAGAAATCTTTCAGAATGTGAATAAAAGATGAGGATTAACCAGGTCACTGGGTTGTGTTATATTATATTCACAGGAAAAAGCAACTGTATGCACATCATAAAAACAATCAATGCACACTTTATGCACGTGAAAAAAAAGTCACGGCATCCCAGTCTAGCAGGGCCAGACCTCACCTCTGAGTTAAGGCAGCACCGTGGAATCCCAAATAAAGATCAATCCCAAAAGGTTTGTCTTAGGCGCCTCAAAATGCGTTAGGAACCTGAACAGCAGTGAAGACAATTAAAGAATTGAACACTGTTGTACAAGAACATTTGCTCTTAAATGCTTGCCTCATATATACACACACACACGTGTGTATATATATAGATATATACACACATGTGTAATATATATGTACATCACGTGTGTGATATATATATAGACACATGTGTATGTCTCTATATATATACACAGATGAAATACAGGCATATTGCAGTAAGGCAAATTTAAGATGTTCTTGCTTATATGCAAGAAATTCTTGCTTATATGCAAGTCAGGAGAAGAAATAAAAGAGTCTCAGACAGTTCCTCAAGCGTAAGAAATTGCTTTTCAGTTCACTCTTCAGGTGCGTATTTGCACATGATTCCTCCTGCATTTAGATCTAATAAAATGTCACTTACAGTTCCTGTTCAAATCTGATATACATTTGCAGTCCCAATACACCTGGAGAAACTATTCTTTACTGCTATAGAATGAGATACAGAATTGCAGTGGAAATAGTATTTCTCTGCAGGAGAAAAAAAAACCAGCGCTATTTAAAAGACAGAAAAGGATTTTTTATTCTCATAGAAAACAACATTAAAAGGAACAATTCAAAGGAACCTGGGGATAGACAAAAGGGCGAGCTATATAGACGAAACATAGACACGAGAATTTTAAAAAATCAGCTATACAATTGCTTCCAGTGTGTTTCCAAATGCGTAAAGTAACTTCTGAATAAAAATCACCTGCTCTTTTCACTATAGTATTTAGGTGCTGTAGGAGGCCCTTACAAGCAGCTATTGAAACACGTGGTGACATTCACATAACCTCACCCATTTGTTTCAAGTGCATTTTGTTTCAAGTGCACAAGTTCTGGTCGAAGGAAAGTTCAAGGCAAAGAAATACAAACACAGGTTCTGCTCCCGCAGCTCAAATCCATCCTCCACGTAAAGGTTTTCCCTACAAATAAGGCATAGTGGTTCAAGTACTACATTAAACACAATCGAACAATGGGAAAGAAAACCACCCGTGAACTCTTTCCAGAAAAGTACTTTATTAGGGAGGATAAAAAGCACTGTTCAGACAGTCCGAATAGGCATGGCCTTCCGCGCTGTCGGGTTCCTCGGGCTCAAAGTCATCCGGGTCTGCGGGTAACTGGTCGGTATCTTCATCGGAAGTGGAAGGGCGCGTGAGGATTATCCGAGGTATCTTCAGCAAGATGCGAAAGATTGCAGAGAAAAGAGTCACATCAAGAGCAGGGAAGTGTTTAAAGGGGATATTTTAAAGGAACAGGAGAAGCAGGTGATGAGAAAAACACGCGAGAGATGTAACACGGCAGGGCTTCCTGACAGATGAAAAGATCTATGCCTAAAATTGCATTGATAATTAAAGCAAAATTGAGATAAAGTGCCTTTTCCTCTCATTAGCTAATTAAAAAAACCCAAAAAAACCAACAAACTTCCACAGGAAAAAAAGAAAAAAAAAGATAAAAGAACTTTAAAAAATGAAGACAAGTAAATATGAAAAATGTACATCTACTTTTCTTTAACTTCATTAAATTCATGCACCTGAAAGCAATAAAGGATTAATTAAGGACCATAAAGCATATAAATTATCGATCTTTGAAAAATTGCGTATTTTAGCTTTTTTACTGACAAAATGTACTTAAGGTAAACGTTAAAACAAAATACCGATGTGTAAATTTGTTAGTAAATAAACATGCATAGGGGGATTTTATTCATATAAATTTTTTTGGCCAAGAACTTTGTGTTCTTTGAGAACTACACTGTAACGTTTTAAAATTAATTTAAATGCTGTAACTGAGAAAAGAGAAGAACGTCAGGTTCTTTGTGTATAGCCAAATAATGTGTCAGTGATGGTGTGTATCAATGAACGGATTATTACAAATTTAACTCTGACGCACAACGTCATCCTACTTTTCAGTAATTTTCAAAGAAAGTCTAATATGTAATGAAACCAGATATAACAGTAAGTCAATATATCTAATAAGCAGGTAATATAATAATGTGTAATATTTAAAAATGTCTATCTTAGCAGTAGTCTGAAAAATTTCCAGAAAAGTAGTATTTCTTCTATATCAGCTATTTTGCATTTCTTCACACGTTAATGTTGACACCATGCAATTCAATCATTTACATATTATTTCCTTGCTGTACATTATTTGATTTAGAAGAATGACACAAGCACATAGATGCTTCGTGACTGTTCAGCTAGCCAGCCGGGCGGTTTCTGCACTGAAGTAAAATGAATTATTCCCCAGGCTCCACCGACTGCATTAGCTCTGACTCCAGTGGCTATGGGGGGCCCTGGCACCCCGCTGGCTCACGGGCAGGCACGCTGCACATACAGACCGAATTGCAGGTCTCGGTCCGGAGTTGAACCTCACCCATAACCGTAAACTAATTTTAAAACCAGGTATAAATTTATATTCCCTGGAGTATTGAATGTCCAACTATATCTCCTTTTCGCTTTTTTTCTTTTTTTCAGTTTTTTCCCCTTTTGCTAAAACTAAGAAGGACACATTTCTGGAAGCTTTAAACAACCTATGGAGATCCCAAGCACTGGCCAAGCCAACAGCTCCTGGGAAGATTTTCTTCTGTCACGCACACCTGACAGCATTCATAAGCTTAAGCTTTCCACACGCTAGATGTTTCTCTTGGCTGTTTTCATTGCTGAAAGATGTTTCTTTCTTAACGATAGCCAGCAGCCAGCTGCTTTGTGCTACAGCAAATGCACATCCTATACGCACAGGTGGTATACTGCATCATATATTGAAATTCTGCCACCTCGAAAACTGGTGCGGAGGTCTATGCCCTATCTGAAATTACCTGCAGAAATATCCAGGGCCAGGCTTTGCTTTTCATTGAGCTGTCTGTTCAAAGCTCAGTGGAGATTTTTCTTTGCGTACTGTGCCACTCAAAACCAGACATGTCCACGTTTCCCCAAGACCAGGCATGCACTGCATTAGCAAATATGTAGGAAGAGTTGCCAGCGCTTCTTTTTTAACTTTTGAATTTTGAATTTTCCATTTTGAATTTCAGTTATTGAAACACTCTTTATCAGCATGGTTTCCACTCCCCAGCGATCCCACTTGCAAGGAACCAAATCCAATTCTCTAAAAAAGCCTTCCTTCAAACATTTCATGACGTCCAGAGCCTGATTCTCTCATACTATCTTTCAAATATTATGATGGGACTAGATCTTACAATCACAAAGTGAATTTAACTGACGGAACAGAAAATAGGAAGAAAAGATTCTAGCTGTTGGTGAGGCATAACCCTAAAAATTTAAACTAATAACATGAAGTTCTTGTGGATTATTCCACTCCACCACCATTCCCAAACATATACACTCAGAGTTTTGATTAGGAACTCTGAAAGACTTATTTTAGAGATCATTATTCATTTTAATCATTACCAAAAAATAAGTCCTCCTTTTTTTTCAAGTAATTATCTACATGTAAAAGAAAGATAAAATGGAAATTGTAACAATATTGCTGGAGGAATGAATCCCACAGGATGCTCAGTTCTGGCACAAATACTCTTTTGCATTTCTCCCTACGTTCAATACACTGCTAGCTGTAGTTAGGCTTTCACAACTTTCCCAGAAACTCATCTCCTTTCCTTGATGACACGCTCTCTCCTACGCCCACGGTCTGAAAGCCTGCACACCTCTAGAGCCTGAGCTGCGGCAAAGCCTCTGGAGGACATCCCCTGCCCACTGGCAGCACCACTGTCCGATCAACGTCCGCGGTTAGGCTCCCCATTAAACGACCGCCTGCCTACCGGTTCATGCTTGTCCAGCAATTCTACCATAATTGTATCAACCACTTCCACGAAATTCCATCAAACCGCTTCCAAAAAAAAAAAAAAAA
>VZSC01003539.1:49757-126383 GCA_013398225.1 Steatornis caripensis | reverse complement strand
GCTCCCCGCGGGGCTCCGGCCGCTGCCGCCCAGCAGGGCTTTGCCGAGGGAAAGTTTAGACGTTGTCTGGAAAGGCCGGGCGACCCGCAGTTAAGTCGTCCTCGCTGAAAAAGTTGCCTTTTCTTTTTCTTCTATTAATCTTTCTTCGCCAGTACTGCTTTGGTCTGAATAGAAGCGGGCTTTGAGTTATTTCCCCCCCCCGCCCCGCCCCGATGGCAGCTAAGCAGGATCCTCTTCCAGTGCGGGATCCTCGGGGCGAGCTGTGCAGGGGGGGTGGGAAGCGGTGCCCTGCGCCACGGTGATGGCCGGGGCTCCTTCGCCTCCCAGCCCTCGTTAGGAGAGCAAGGGTTTCGGGCTACTTGGGGAAGAGGCTCTTCGTTTTGCAGGGAGTGTGATTTTCATACAGATGAGGGGTTTCCTGTGCGCGCTGCTGTCCGGGGATCCATTTCGTACTCTGCTTCTTCCGTGCCGCTAAAACAAGAGGAGGATTGTTCTCTGCCGGTGGTTAGAAACGTCTCCGCTCTAGTGAAACGGAACCAAACTCGGGTGGTTTTGGGCAGTGTTGTGCTGAGAGCGCCCATCTTGACACTGAAGGCTTTCCGTTTTGATGGAAAGCGTCTTTTAGGGGTTACGGAGAAGAAAACTTTGCTGGTGTCGTGGTGTAAGGCCAATTGGCGTGAGTAAGAGCGTTTGTCTTGGGGAAGGAAATAATAAATCTGATGATTCAATTTGGAAGTGCCAAGTTTGATGCCTGCCACGGTTCTTGGACTGTACTGGTTGTGAAGAACATCGTTTTGTCTGTAGCCACAGCTCGGCCTGCTATAAACAACGTGAGCAGCAGGAAGGGAGTTTCCGTGTCGAAGTAGAGCCCAAGTGGATTTTAGGAATTGATTTTAAATTCCGTGTGTACATCCCTAGAAAACAACAGCGTAACTTTTAAATTCCTAGCTAATCCTAGTTGTCCGGTTATGCTCTGTGAGCGCTGTGAGTAACATCGGCACTGAGGATGCAGGACAAGCAGAGGGAAGCAGAAATGCTACAGCTGGCAGTCACTCATTAAGTTTTCCTCCTTGGTGGTGTGGGATGTGTAGGGTGTTTCCGAAAGACTGGAATATCTAAACTGTCACATGTATATGCTGGTGGTGTAAACCAGGGACACTCGAAAGCAAGTTCCTCTTCTGCAGGAACTCATACCTGCTACTGTGGTGGAGGCAGTTGCCTGGACCGGGCTTTCCAGGAATCGCTGTCTTGGAAGTGATTTTGGAAGGGTGAGAGAGTGAAAAGTGTGGAATAAATGCAGTATTTAAGTATATACTTTGAAGTGTATTTGGCTGTCCAAGCGTGGAAAATTGTATGTGCAGTAAGAGAATGAGACAAATGTAATTTAAGGAAAAAAAAATTGTTTCACAGTTTCAGAAAGCACACGATTATGTGCTCAGTTGGTATTTTTTGCTTGCGTCCGCTGCTCCGGAGAGAAGTCTGTTGTGGTTTTATAATAGGTTTGTTTTTCTAGGGTAGTTTCTTTTCTCTTTTCTGCAAGTTAGCCGAGAGGAGTGATCCTCAGCAAAATCAGGAGATTTCGTTGCTGAACTGCAGGGATGTGAGCGTCGAATGTAGTGTTGCAAGGAGATAAAATCGGATTTAGAGCTCATTGAACGTTGCGATTCATTGGCCCGTGCTATGCTATTTGATACCGTTTTGGGAGGGATAGCTGCTTTTTGGTGTCGCTGGGTTTCCTCCTGTGGAAGACGAATATTCGCTTTGGTTACACATACTTTACAAGCGTTTGTGTTGTTAAAAAAGGGCGCTTCTGTACACTGTGCGACTTCGGGTGTTTTATTTATTTGCTGCTTGTGAAACTTTCAGGTTGTGGAGAATTGATGCAGCAGTTACATAGTCCCAAACAGAAATGGAGAAGGCACTGTTAAGCTGAACGTCCTAATATATGAATGTTTTTCTTCCTAACTATTTGCCACGACCAGTGTGGGAGGCTCACGTTGGATCCGTATTGCCTGACAGTGAAAACGGAAACATCTGCGTGTTCCCAAGTAGGATTGTTGATTGAACTGCCATCTTCGTGGTATAAAAGTGCGATACACTTAGTGCGTATGCTTCACTACAGCAGAAATAAGAGGAAGGTATCTGTTGTTGTGGGTTGTCTTACTTATGTCGCAGTTGTGGGAGCTCAGAGATGTGTGTATGTTTACACAGGTGTGTGTATATGTAAAATGTACATGTGTATGTGTAATACACAGATGTACGTTTATTTCTTCCTCTTGACTAGTGTGTGCCTGTGCACAACTAAGCTTCGTTAACCTCTCAAGTCCCGAAGATTTGCTGCCTGTGACGCAGTAGGAATAAATTAGTGCGACACAGCTACACTGAGGCTGTGGTAGGATACAGGTTGTTAAGAAACGCTCCTCCTGCTCAGCTCTCTCTTTCCTGCACGGTGGGGTTTGAAGATGACGCTGGATGTCCGGCATGTGTGTGAACTAAACTTACTGCCTTAAAATGAGGAGCGGTGCCGCATAGTGCATAGGCGTTATCTCGGCAGGCAGTTGTGAGCGTGACTCAGCCCCGCTTCCTGAGAGAATTCAGGGCTCAGCGTGCGGGGAGGTTGGATGAGGAATGGGTGTGGATATAATGGGATAATACAGTTACTAGATTAACATACGGGGAACCATCCGAAACAGGAAGACGATCAGCTTAAAGTAGCTTTTCTCAGCTCCCGGCGCTGCGTATCCTTCTCCTTCATCTCAGCCCCTAGCTCTGGATTCCACCTCTTGCCCCGAGCCGGTGGGGAGGCAAGTGGAGGTGGCGAGGTGGCTGCGTGGCTGTATGGCTTCCTCAGTAGGAGCATCAGAGGCTTTCAGAGAGCCCCAGAAGCTGCTTGTGTCCGCCGTGTAAGCGGCTGCCGAATGTGGCTGCTCAGTCTCACGTTTGCTGCATTTAGTGTGATGTGAAAATTGTAATTTTGGTGTTCTTCCTTCTGCCAGTGGAGAGGAGATGCAGCGAGCTGCTTTTGGGAGTCCACGAGCCTGATTTAGTGTATGGTGGCTCTAGTAACTTCCAAATCCTCTTGCCTTCTGCTGTCATTTGACCCTTTTCCTACAGACTTAAAACTGCAGTAAGATATAGAACTGGCGCCACTGTGGTTACTGCAGATACCGTATTTAAAATGACTTTGTGTTTGAAAGTGTGTGCAGATATGGAGCAATTAGACCACCACTGTGATAATCTGTGCTTTTGGGTTTTGGTGGTTTTTTTGAATAAATGGGTAAATAGAAAAGTAGTGCCATGCCACACATGGTCAGATGTAGAAGGAAAACTTCCTGGTTACAGGACTTGTGCTGAGATCCCGTTGATCTTCAGGACGCGGATTCTGCTTTTCTCTGCTGCTCCTAATGAGTCACTGCAAAGCGTGGATAGTCGTGCTCTTGCCGTGATCAGTAAGCCAGTGCGGGCTCTGCCTGGTGGGCAAGGTGCTCCTGGCTTTGGACAGCATCATAAATTCAAAGCCATGATGAAGAAAGGGCTGGTATATGTAAGGGGAGCTGCACGGAGTGTTACTACTTCAGGACAGTGTGTGCTGCCCGGGTACGTGCTTCCTAATGCCGTGTGTTAGGTCAGAGTTCACGTACATGTCAAGGACAGTAGCATTTTTAAAATAGCCTGTACTTCTGTGTCTGTGTATGAGCAATTGTTGCCCTTCTGTGGCATATCTCGGTGCACCCAAGCTTTCTGCTAAGTGGACAGCGTGCTCCAAGTACTTGAGGTGGTATCTGTCGTTCTCAGTCCTTAGCCAGCATCATGCAAGCTGCTCAGATACGTGCTGTACTGTGTAGGATGTGTGTCCGCATGTGCATTAATGAAAAAAAAAAAAAACCCAAACCAACCAACCAGCCAACAACAAGCAAACAAAAAACCATTTCGCAAACAAAACTGATTTTACTGTGAGCCACACCAGTTGGGAGTTCCTGTATTTGCACTTCTTACTGGTGAGTTTCTGTTGTGTGTCATGACAGGACAAATGGTAAGTAGCCTGATTTTAGGTGCTTCAAAACAGGATGGACTTCGGCCGCATTTCAACGTTAGGGTATTTTGGTGCCTCTCTGAGGTTGGGATAGCTTTTCGAAAGGTGAATGTAGAAGTATCTTCACACCAGGTACGCAGAAATATAGTTTTTTTTATTACAAGAGGAGGCCTACAACGAGTTGGTGGACTAAGTGATGGTACAAAGGTTGTGATATTTAGGTTTTGCGACTGAGTTGTGCTCTTGTAATGCCCCTTTGAAAGGGAGGCTAGGAATTTGGTAAGAGCGGTGCCGTTGAAAGCACAGGAACCTCTATGGCCAAGCGCTGCTGCTTCGCTTGTGCTGCTCGAGGGAGGACTGTGGTGGTTTAGGGCAGATTTAAGGCTTTTGTGGAATCCTGGGTTTACAGTCTGCAGCTGCAGTGAGTGGTGGTGGCACGTGGAGACTCTCTCTGGTTTCCTAAGAGAGTTGGTGACGTTGTGCTTGTATATTCGTGCCATGAAGTAGGGAAGAAAATATTTTTAGGAAATTGAAAAAGTTGCATCTTAGTGATGCGTCTTAGGAATTCTAGTGATGCTGTGTTGCGAGTGAGGTTTGGAGCTGTGTGGCAGGACAGGAGGTTACCTTTGTACTGTTAATGACAGCAGGACTGAGCTCTGACGTGTCCCAAACCGATGGAATGAAAATGTCTATGCAGCGTTTGCCGATGAATTTATCGGTGTATTACCGTTTTGAGAAAGCATATGCAAGTTCAGTCTCCTAGAGACAATATGCAGTGCTGTATGTCCGGATCAGAGTTTTATTTTGTGGTACTTTGCAATACCTTTTAATTCCCTGCTTGCTGGCTGGCTGTATTTCTGTGCTCCTCCGTCTCTGGCATCGCGTGAGGCGGAGGGTAAGGGACTGGTAGACGAAGAGTACTTCTGCCTAAATGAATGACCTTAATTTGACTGTAGGCATGTGCTTGATTACTCCCAGTTTACTCGGCAGTCGCAATTGCTCTCTGTCAATAAACGCTTGTTGCAAGCTACAGATTGGAGAGGGATAAAGGTACTGGGTAAGGGAAGCAAACGTGTACTCCTCTGTTTGATTTTTGTCCAGGTCAATGACAACATTGCAGACCAGGGATGGTTCCGAGAAATGATTCCCGTAGGGATTTACCAGAAATATTTCCCACCTCCCCACCCTGTAGAGCACAAACTGACTTCCTATAGGGAGCTGGCTGCCTGTGGGCATAATACAGAGCATTTATTTCACTCTGCAGGGAGAGTTCCCAGTCGGTGTAGGATTTTTTCAGCTATTAGTTGACACTCTTGTTCCTAGACAATAAAAGGGCAGGGGAGACTTTCACAGGATGAGGATTTATACTTCACATCGTACCAAAGTATGCAAGTGACAGTAGGACGAGGTCCTGATTTAAGGTTTTTGATTTGGTTTTAATTCAGGGGGAAAAAAATTTCTGAATTTCCACCTGGATTTCAAGCAGTACGTTAGTGGATGTTGTAGTTTTCCTCTTTGTCTCTCGTTGCCATAAATGCTTGATTTAGGCGCACCGATACAATCTCAATTTTAGACTGTTTGCTGTAATTGGCACAGCTTGCTTTGTGTTTAAAGTGCGTTTTCCTTTCTGCATAGGCAAAGCTTTCAGGGGAGGGGAAAGTAAACTGGATGTAACCGTCGTCTCCAGCAAGCCTTTCTGTCAGCTTGCAGCTACAGGCATAAGCATTGCAATGATTTTTCTTTGAAATATTTGTGTTTCTGGAGTTTGTCCAGTGTTGGCTGTAGGATATGCCTTGCCTAATCCTTTAGCAGTCCTTCAGGACTGAAATCCAGTATGTCTTGTTTAATACCTGTAGATGTGTCCAACTTTAGATAAATAGCTGGAAGCTGACTTAGAGTAATGAATCGAAGCTCAAATGAGCAACTAGTGCTAATCTAGTTTTAAAGTATTTACTCTATTAAAGATGTCAGTCTTAGCTCTCCTTTTCTACTTGACGCAAGTGTGAAAGTTTCACGAAACATTCAGTGGCAGCTGATCACCGTCTCTACGAAATGCATGGGCTGCTCTTCTTTAGGGGTCTTCCTTGGCAGAGAGATGATCAGTGAAAAATTAGCATGTATATATTTTTTTTTTTGCAAACTTAAAAACACTTTAAATTCTGTTTTCTGGCCTGTGGTAAATCCCAAGGCTATTCTAACAATAGCTGTTTTCTCAATAATGCTTTAATGAATTCCTTAATGAGTTAGTGGAATACTTTCTTCCTTTAGCTTGGGGTTGGGGGTGGGGAAATTGAAACCGTGCCCTATCTAAACCAAAAGAATATTCAAAAAGAGATACTTCTTGTAATTCTGAAATGTTACCTACATTTTCAGGCTGTAGATGTAAAAACATATATATATTTGTAGTATTATTTATCTTCCTGTGTTTATGTAATTTGTGCATTAAATCTGATTTCTGATGTAAAGACTTGTAGCACAAGAAGCAGCAGTCGCTGAATTTGAGTTTCATCAGCAAAATATGAAATATCTCTGGAAATACTTTCCTGCTCCATATAGCTTTGTAACTAAAGTGCAATAATTACATTGAGAACTATTATGTGGAATCATGTATCTATATACATAACAAAACAAACGGATGAATAACTGAAGTAACTATTGGCCGTGATACTTGAATTTTGGGTTTTTAAAATAATATTTCTTAGCACTGCTACTTTGAGTACTGTTTATATTATTTTAGAACAAACCTTTTTTATAACATGTTTTCAGAGGTTTATGGTGGCTGATTTTGCCATGGGGCGTTGGAGTTGCAAAATGTCTTTCTGTTACGCAGAGGGAAGTAGAAGCAATGAGTGATATAGGGTTTGCTGTGTAATTTATGAACAGGACTGGAAGTAAAAGTGTGCATAATTGGTACGTACGCTTGTAGGCACTTGTTCTGTACATCTCTAGCGTTGTAGTAGCTGTGTCACTTCAACATTTTTACTGCACAGATTAATCAGTATTGAGCTTGAAAACCTGCTTGAGCAGCGCCCAGGCTGAGCTAGGTGCAGGGGTTTTGCGAGCGTACTGTATTAAAGCAGGAGTCCCTGAGGAGTCCTGTGTGCGGAGGGCATCGTTGGTGGCATCGTGGAGAGCGGTCTTCCTCATGGAAGAGCCTCATGGCTTGACGTGGTGAGTTCCTGACTGATTGTTGGCAGAGCTTCGTGGAGTCACGGCTCCTGAGCAGCTTTGAAAACGTACGTCTGACCGTGCAGGTGGGCGCTTGGGGTTTGTGAGAGCACACGAATCGTGGCGTGCCTGAGAGCCTCATCAAGCATCCAGATACCTTTTGGAAGCCCAGCCTTACTTGTTTGTGTTTGCTCTGCCCGCTGCCTTCTCCAAACAAAGCACGGAAATACTGACAGCACTTGATTGGAGTTGAATGTAATAGAACAACATATGTTTATGGAACGTAGCTGAATAGCCCGTGGGTCCCAGGAGGAGGTAGCCGCTGCCAGACAAGGAGTTGATGATGCTGGACCCAATGCGCAAGGACCTTCAACTGTGCTGTGTTAGTAGAGAAGGGATTTCCTAGTTTCCATGCATGGAATAAAAAAAAAATAATTCAGTACTAAGATGGCAAACCCTGGCACTGGTGGTGCCCGTGGTCCCCGCGTAAGGCTAAAGGGAGTCATTGGAAGGCGGCAGGGATACAGGATCATGGAAAGCTCTGCTGTTACCTGTGTTTCCAGCAGTATGCCTGCCTGCGTGCCTCACAGCTGACGCCTTTAACATCCTACTCATGGTGCCAGCTGGTCTGCAGTAAAAAAAATTGGCAGTGGGGAATGATTCAGTGAGTGGACTCGGGTGCTTTTGTTGAAGAGTTGCTTCTGCTTCAGTGTGGTGTGTGTATAATGTTGTCTCTAGCAAAGGCTGCATATCAGAAATGAAGTGAAATGAAAGCAGCCGGTAAATGTAAAAAGTATTCCTGTACTGGACCCTGACAGGAAATATCTCGATGCTGAGCCAGATGGAAGTAGCTGATGATATTTGAGTTCCCAAGTCTTGAACACAGATGGTGAACAATTTAAAGGGACGCTTGCTTTCAAAAATTCTGCTGTGCATATGACTCCAGTGAACAAATCATGACCCTGAAATGGCTGCGAATTATCAAGGCAGTTACTTGGAATGTCCTAGGAATCCTGTCCCCTGAAGGAGGGCTTGCACTGCAGTTTTAGTGATTTAAGTAGAGATACGGTTAAACGTGTCACTAGGGTTGGGAAAGTTATAGATACGGGTCTGTGGGAACCTTTAAAATTCATCTTGACTAAACATAAAGGTTATTCTCCCAAAATATGAGCATATGAATAAAAACTAACATCACGATGGCAAGAAGTGCAGTTTTTTACTTATTTTTGAAGTAATGGAAAGAGCTGAAGAGAGTTTATTCATTGGCTCTTGTGTGACTTGCGTGGATCTCCTGTCAGTTGGTGGATCTGAAGAAGGGACCAGCTGCAGATGTGACCGAGCCTGTGCTCGTTCCCTCCTTAACTGCTGTGGGGACTGTCATCGTGTGGTGGGCTCCGAGTCCCTCTGTCCTTGCTGCTGCCTTGCAATACAGCCTGGGTTTGAAAAGCTGGTCCTCTTGGTTTCTTCATTTTTTTCCTGCTGCCTTGAGGTCACACAGGAGCATGCTACTATTTTTGCTGTTCTGCCTCAGACAATCTATGGCTTGTTTGTAACTCAAGTATGTAGGAAATAATGCTTATATTCAAGCCTATGGTGTGCTCTATTTAATGTGAGGTACTGGTGGTGTTGCGTGGTGTCTGGCCTCTGGACTTGGCTGGGAGCTTTGCGCTTTGCTTTGTGTCTTTTGAGCAAAATGTGGTTGTGATACAAAACTGTCTATGATTATACACAAAACCTTTCTCACTACCTGCTTATTTTTTCCTATGTATGTTTTTTAATCTGTCTCACGCTTCATACTTGTTAAAGATTTCTAAGCTTTTTTCTTTGTTTCTCGTGTTTTGTCCTTATATGCAAGCGCCCACCAGTTTTCTGCAGGCATCACGCATTGTCATGTCCTTAGTGGAATTCCTTCTTTCATGTTTTCTTGGCTACCTCTGTTTCATGCCTCATGTTGATGGGAAATGTTGGTTGTGTCTCTGTCGATCTGTAGCCTTCCCGATGCTTAATTGACCAAGAATCTTAGGTGGAGTACGCTTGAGAGACTTTCTTTGCCTCCCCCCTGACGTTGGTGTGGTTTGGAGGTTGAGTTCGTTATTTAGTTTGGTTTTTTTTCTGTGGGCTGATCTCTGTAATTTGCAAGGTAAAGTGGTACAACTGAAACAATGGTTTTAGTGATAGTGTTTTTAGTAAGTTGGTTTAGAAAAAGGTTTAGTTTTTCAGTTTAGTTTTGGAGGTATTTGGGCTTCTCCTTCAACTCAGTTACTCTGCAGAAGGTGTGTCTTTGGTACGGCAGTATCCAGCTCTGCCTCCTTCTTTGACGGCTCTGGCATGGCAACACCTCTAGCTGTTGGCAGTCTGGCTTCCACCCCTATGTGACCTTGGTCAAGTCTGTTCTGCACTTTTCTGTGCCTTTTCTGATGCTTGAAGACGACAACCCTTTTCTCATGGGCTTCCCAGGCGATGGGCAGCAGTATGCAGAAGAGCCGCTCAGAATTGCTGTAAGACTGGGACTTGCTCACAAATACGGCAGCTGGCGTCGACTCCTTTTTAAAATAGATTTAGTGACATACAACAACACACTGGAAGTGGTGGATAAAGATCTCTTCCCCAGAGTTTTCAGTTATTGAGCCCTTCTGATGAGAAGACAGTTGTTCTTGCTCCCAAGGTAAGTGACTGGAGAACAGCTATTTTTATGGTGCAGAGGTATTTCTTAGGCAGTGGTTTCCATGGTGCGTGAGTCAAACAGGACAGAACAGCAACTCCAAACTTCTGATGGAGAGCCAAGTGTTCTTTTGTTATTTCTTATGTTACGCTTTGTTTATTTTTATTTGTTGGTTTTGTTCTTGAGTGTTTCACTGTAACTAAGAGTCTAAAAGGATTAAAAAAAGCATTAGACATGTATCTGGATAATGGGGACATCTGCAGTTACATTAAATTGGATCAATTTAATGCTGAGCGCTACTGTCCTAAACAGCTCCAGGAGTGATAAGGTGCTGACGGACGAGGCAATTTCTGTAATGCTGGCTGATACAGAATTGCCTGCCGCAAGGTCTCCGTGTGTCTCTAAACCCCTGGTTATGGGAACTGGACTTCAGACTCCATTTAGTCTGATCCGGTCTCTCTCCCTGTGAGTAACGCTACTGGGATGTCGATGCAGGTAGCACATGTGCCAGTCTTAACGCGATTGTAACAAATCCTTCGTTAGAACAGCGCCGCCTTGTAATTGCGTGTGTAGCTTCGTGGAGAGTTACTCGTTTAGTCAGTGTATGCTGCCCACATAATGGGGAGAGTGTCCCATTAGCAAGGTTTTATTTGGGGGGGAAAAACCCAAACTTCTTCAAGAAGCAAGTGAGTCTTCGAGGAGTGCCTAAGGTAGCCTGCGTTGAGCTCTGTGGGGTGGGAATTCTTATTCCTAAAAACTAAAGCAGTGGCTTGGATATAAGCACAGTTTAATAAAGATTTGAGAGACTCACTCAGTGATGGTACTGTTTACATTTTTAGAAGTTTTTTGTGAGTTCAGCTTGTGTTTGATTTTCTAGTTGAATGTGTTCTTGAAATGATTTATTTACAGATCTTTATCAATAAATTTTGCTGCAGAAGAGGCCTTTGTTTATTTACTGAACTGTGATAACCGAGTGATTTAACTGGTTCGGATTTGTGCCTTAAATGCAGAAAGTAGAGTTTGGGCTTAATGCAACGGTTGCTGGTTTCTGCGGTTAGAGTGCACGAAGGTGGACGTGTTCTTGGCTGAACACTGGAAGAAGTTTTAATACTATTAGGGCTTGGATATCTGAAATATTGGGATAACTGTGTAAGCTTTTACAGCCCAGGCGTGATACCATCTCTAAAGCAGTGTGCTGATCTGGGAGCTGTTCTTACATTGAGATATAAACTCTTAAGATTAGGAGTTCGTGTATTATGTTTGTATAATAGTGTCTTGATGCTTCCATAACATTTACATAAGGAGTGTGGAAAATGTAAAATAGTTTTGTGGAGGGGAAACAGGATAATTGAATACCAGCTCAAGTGTTGATAAGATGGGTACTGTAGTGATAGCGTTGAGGAATGACTTGAGTAAATTTAGTGGAAAGTGAAATATTGGTGAACATTCATGAAGCCTTGGGCTCTACCGTCTTGTTTCTCTGCTGACTGCATCTGTGCATTGCAGGCGTTTCTGTTGTTACCTTTGCATGCAGCAACACAGTCTTGCTCTTGGGACACTACCGGACCAAGAAACGTCTTTAAAGTTAAAATTGTTTTTTGCCAGCACACTGAAGGCTTCTAATTGAGAGGAGTACATTGGATTCCTACAGGAAAACGGCACAAATCTTCTCCCCCTCCCCAGCCTTTTCAACACCCCTCCATCCTCAGCATGTAGGCTGTGGACACGAGTCCCACTGCAGAACGGTCCAGGTGTCTCCTAGGATGTTTTCACCAAACTTAGCCAGCGCAAATGTGAGTTGATTTATATGTTAAGAATCAGTTGTTTTGTTTTGCTGGATGTGGGGACTTGAATTGAGNTAAGATGGGTACGGTAGTGATAGCGTTGAGGAATGACTTGAGTAAATTTAGTGGAAAGTGAAATATTGGTGAACATTCATGAAGCCTTGGGCTCTACCGTCTTGTTTCTCTGCTGACTGCATCTGTGCATTGCAGGCGTTTCTGTTGTTACCTTTGCATGCAGCAACACAGTCTTGCTCTTGGGACACTACCGGACCAAGAAACGTCTTTAAAGTTTAAATTGTTTTTTGCCAGCACACTGAAGGCTTCTAATTGAGAGGAGTACATTGGATTCCTACAGGAAAACGGCACAAATCTTCTCCCCCTCCCCAGCCTTTTCAACACCCCTCCATCCTCAGCATGTAGGCTGTGGACACGAGTCCCACTGCAGAACGGTCCAGGTGTCTCCTAGGATGTTTTCACCAAACTTAGCCAGCGCAAATGTGAGTTGATTTATATGTTAAGAATCAGCTGTTTTGCTGGATGTGGGGACTTGAATTGAGCATACAATGTGCTAGCTACCATTAGTTTGTTTCTTTTTTTAGTAGTGTTGTTTTGAGACAGAGGTCCTGAAAGTGGTGAATGAGTTGAATAGTTGAGGAATAATCACTGGTCATTAGACTAATGGAGTATTTTTACAGCGGGGAAGACACATGTTTTAAGGTGAAAGTGGCTGTGGAGAATGGATACGCTGTCCAGTTTCGCACAAGCTTGTGCTAAACCCGTTGGAGCTTGCCAAATACAAATATTTGAGCAGATTTAATATGTTCTGTGTTGCTTTGGAAATCATTACAGGGAAATGGTTCTCCTTAAGCCGTTGTTCCCAATGGGGCAGTGCTAGAAACAGCCCTGATTTGCTCCTCTGGCCAGGAGCTGGATCTTGCCTCCTCCTTTGGCTGGTCCTGCTCTGGGCTGCCAGCGTGCAAGTGCTGTGTGCTAATGCTTCGCCTCTTTTCAGTGCATAGTTGGAACGATGCTGGGAAGGTAACACGTGAAAAAGAAAAAATAGTTAAAATATTTTTTTCGTACAGCAGCGTGTTAGTAAGTTACTGCTGGATTACTGGCACCTTGAGCGTCCTACTGGCATTGATACACATGATGGTCATTAACTTCTTCAAAATACACTCTCTTCAGGTGGTTATGCTTGGGATGTAAGGTGTTACGGCCTTCAGCTATTCTGAATTAATGGGGGTGATTTTGAGGCTCGGGGCAGTAAGGGCAGTAGTTAGAAGGGTCACCTTTGCATTTCAGTAGGCTGAGGGGTGCTCTAGCAATGGGGACCAAACTGGTCAGCAGGACAGGACTCAGCAGCTACTGGCAGAAAGCTCTCATCTGGGAATTTCCCACATTCATTTGTGATAAATTACTGTGCTAGATCAACTTTGATTGGGCTAGTGAAGGCTTTAGAACAATCAAATGAACTTGTGATAAAGTGTTGCGCTATAAATTTGGGTTCCTATTGCACAAAAAGGCATGGAGTTCAACGTCTGAGGGCAGAGATTTTGGGTGTTCCTCTACTCTGCATTTCCTCGCTTCCCAGAAGTTTGTAGATTTGATTTACGGAGAGAGTAAAACGTGATGCCGGGTCTTTTAAGGAGTAGTAATACCATGTCAGTTACATTTCCTTCCCCTTATTTCTTCCGGAATGACCATGAAAAGTAGCATGGGTTCAGAGGATTCCTCTTAGGTGGCAAAGGTGGAATTTGTACGGATACGAGCTCCCTCTGACAGCCCTGTAAGGAAACCCCATTGGTAGTGGAAGGAGCTAATGATGAGAGACTGGCTCCGCAGCCTGGAGCGAGCCGGACAGTGACTCTTTGTTACGGCTAGCTGCTGAGCCAGCTCTGTCGCTCTTCTGAAAGCGGCACGAGGCATGTGATTTCTTACTGGTTTGGAGAAAAACAATTTTTCCCTGTTTTTGCAAAATGCTGCTCTTATCTTTCAATGCATTCAGTGCTGTTTGACTCGCTTCCATGGTTACATTTTTACATTAATTGCTGTATAAGATACAACTTCAGGAAAAATACAATGTATTTCCATTTCTGTATTTCCAATTTCTGAAATAGCCTAGCTGTTGTGGAAAATAGAAAGTGTTGGTGGATCAAACCGGCTCTTAGCCGGTAATTCTTCTCTCTGACTACTATTTCTAAGAAAGGAGAACAAGTTCCTTGGGGATTATTTGAATCTGGATCTGTGCTCTTTCTCTGTAGCTCTTGCTGTTGGAGACAGCTTGAAGGACTCAGAGACAAGTAACATGATGGCAAGTGAAAATAAATTGAGCAAGGTTTAATGTGCAAAAAGTCAAAAATGCCTTCTCTTTTCTTCCTGACTCCATAAGCTTTCCTGAGAAAGCAACGGAGGAATTCTGATTTTGTTTTTCCCTTGTAGAAATGGGAGAACAGGAGGAAATGAAGGCTTCTTCCCATCACCCCATTTTCCCCTTGCTTTAGGCTTTTTGCTCTGCATCATCAGCTCTATATTGCAGTGGATAGTGTCTTGCAGGGGCCATTTTTTGGCTAACTATTTTTGCAGTATGTAGCAGTTTTATGATGTTGAACTTGACTTTTTTTTTATAGTCACTGAATGGCTAGTAAAATATAGCTGTGACATTAAGCTCCCTGCTATAGAAATGCTTAGTAAAAGACACCGTCTTTTCAAAATTATGTTCTGTGCAATAGAGACCTGCTGCAACGGTAAGGGAAAAGCTTGAAGCAGGGGACTGATGTGTCGGGCATCTTCAGATGGAGCTGAGATGAGCGCGGATTGTTCTTGTTAAAATCGTCATGCAGATATAACTGGGCTTCTGTGGAACAGTCACCAAAAGCTGGAAAACGAACTTTCACGAAGGTTCTGCTTTGTGCCATGAAGGGTGAAGGTGCTGAGGAACTGGCTGTGTCCATTCTCCGTGACCAGTCTTCTGCCCAACCTGTGTAAGAGGTGCTGCTCCCAGCCACTTGGGAAGTTAAGTGCCCTACTTGAGCGCCAAACCGGCAACTTGCTATTGAGTGTTGGGGCCTATGCCAGACACTGTAATTTGTGGTGTTCTGACCTGGGGCACTGGATTGGGAAGGACTTCTAGGTTTGGTTGCCTTGTGCATGCGACTGCGATATAGCCTCTTTCACAAGCTGGTTTTCAGACTGAGCTTGTTGGGTTTGAGGATGTTTCCACCTGCTTCTGTGTTGGCAGGACAGTTTTGAACTGCACTGCTGTGTTCGGGACCTGTTCCTAAAGTTGTCGTTGGTGTTGCGGAGTTGGTGCTGCCACCTGCCTGGGCTTGGCCACTTGCTTCTGCCTTCACTGTTCTGGCGTTGCAGTTTGCCCCGATTGCTCAGAGTTGTTTTTACGGCGCTATTGCAGAAAAAGCACTGAGGTTTTGAGCAAGCTGAGTTCCTTGCAGCTGTTGGCTGAGGGATGAGGTGGGCGGCAGTGCTGGTGCAAGGGAAGGGGCAGGGACGTGCAGCCGGAGGTGCATCAGCCACGCATGGGTGTGGAGCTGCAGCCCTGCCAGCTTTGGTCATTTATCGTCTCTTGGGGAACCTTTGTCTAATAATATGGCCTGACGTTGACTCATGACCAGTTCGTACGCATTTGATCCTCTGCCAGCATTGACCGTAAGCTGAACTAGTTCCTCCTCCCCTCCAGCGTTTAACTCTTCTCCTTCCTTCCTTCTCATGCCCAACAGATACCTCGATGCTTTTTATGTGCTGCAGTATTGAAGGTTTTGCACATTTTGCAAAGACTTCAGGTAGAGGCTGTTTTGAATTTTAGTTTTTTTAATTAAAAGCACAGAAGTCCTTTCTTCAGGTACATGGTGGCAAGCGTAGTGCATGCTCAAATGCTGTCTTTGCCATGTTTGAGGATGTTGCCTGTAGACCCACTGTAGCAAGAGCCAAGTTACCTCTTCTTAGTGTTCCCCAGTGAAATGTAGGAAATTCAAGGGAACATCAAAACTCACTCACTCTGTGATTGTGTGTTCCCAGAAGACAGGTGCCAAGACATCTGCCTCTAGATAATGTTTTCTGTTGGTCTAAATCAGCACCTTGCTTTTCTACAAAAGCCAGTGTTAAGAGCATGAGGAGGTACGGTTACTTCTTGCATACAATGTGTTTCAGTTAATGGACTTTTTAATATTAAAAATCGATTTGAATGTTCTTGATTGTGCTTCTTGTTAGCTATGCATTATGGCACATTATTAATGCTGCTGTAGTCAATAATGATACCCTTTTTTTAACACTAGTTTCAGCTTTATACCCTCCGTACTTAGTAGTGAAGTACTCTGAATACAGATTAAGTAGCAAGAAGGAGGAGGGAGAAAGCTGTTAAGAGAGTGAGTTGGCATCGTAATTCCTTAGCTCCCTAAAAACAAAGTGTCTGGTGTAAAAGGAGGGAGGAGGAAAGTGAAGAACCTGAACTGGATTCTTGGAAATCTTGGATAGGTCCAAACTCTGTGTGTGTGTGTATATAAGTGCAGAAAGGACAAGTCTGCATTTTGTTTTGTCCTGCTTGAGCTCTGCAGCAGGGTGATTGTGTTCCTGGAAGGCAACTTGGCTAAAGTTTGGGGATTGCTCTGGGTTTATGAAGTTTGCTCAGTTTATTAATTCGTGTTGGGTAGTGATGAGACACCAGATGTGTTGCAAAACACCCTGTGTTGCCATCTGTTATAAAACCTGACGTGTCTAGGTATGTTTATAGAGGCTTGGGTGGCCCTTCACTCTTTCTGACCTGTGCTCAGCCGGCAGTCGGTGCTGCACCTGTGCTTAGCTTCTCCTCTAAACGCTGGATTTATTCCTGTTTACGTTTTGTGTCCTCACTTGGACAGGGATTTTGGTTTGAGGGGTGCCAGAGTCGCCATGCAGGATTCTTTAACCCTTGTCAGACGGCCTGTGCGGTTCGTGAAGGAGAGGCAGCGCTCCTGGGCTTGCACGGTGATAGTTCCCAGATGAACGCTTCCCCCCCCCAGGAATTTGCTGCTCAAGTGGAGGAGAAGGAAGAGGAATGGTCTCCCCTTTGTAAGGGAAAATGAGAATAAATCTTTCCCATCTGCTTAAACTTATGTAGTCTTAGCGTTAACTTAGTCTACCTTAATTTAACTAGACTAGCTTTAGCTAGACTAGCTTTAACTTAGTCTAGTCCTGCTGGAGAGATACCTGCCATAAGTCACATTCGTGGATTTAATCACTAAGGAGTAGTGTGTTCCTGGGGAGGAGGAACCATGAGCTCTATTTTCTTCGTTAGCTTGGTAATTCAAGCCTAAGAGTTTCTTCACACTTCTCTCTTTAGGAAATTCATCTCTCGTGAATGCTTGCATGACCTTGCTGGAATATTGAGAGAGAGCTGTGACTCAAACTTGGGGAGACCAGGAATGACAAAATCCAGGGTGACGCCAGGAAGGCCTCCCCTCGGTTACTAGACACGAGAAATAATGGTCTTGAATGAATCTTACGTGCAGCTCCTGACTCATACACTTCTTTTCTTTTTTTCCTTCTCCACTAGCCTCAGCTTTAAAAATCAGAAACTTGTCAGCGTGAGGAACAGAGGACTAAGGAGTCTCCCCAATACTGAAAGCAACCACTTTCTTCTCAAATAAAACAGGAGGAAAACCTTCAGGTTTCTTTTATTTCTAATACTAGAGAATTTGCGAGAGACTTTGCTTTCACCTCTGTGGCTTCAGTTGGCTTTTAGGAAAAAAGCACAATTATGATTTTGTGACCTTTTTTTTTTTGAAGCGTAAAATAAAGCTGATAATGTGTTAAATGTAGTTTGCTTTCTTTTAGGAGTGCGGGACGATTAGTACAGCCTTTAATGCAAAGTAATTCCAGGGAGTGTAGCTCTGTAATAATTTTATGACATCTTAAGATAATCTCAGTTTTCATACAGTCAGAGAAAAGCTTTTTCAGTATATATTGATGTTACCTTTGTTTGCTTTTTCCTTTTATTCCCCTCTGTCACCTTGCTCTCATTCTTCTACTGTTGCACTCCTCATTTTTCTAATGCACGCAGATTAATGAGCGCCGTTCTGTAGAGGTGTTTGTTTGGTATTCTTAGCAGTAAATGGGTTTTTAGTGCAATTACTGTAATGCCCTATTCATTGTGCCTTTCTTTATGAACTCCTAGAGTTGAAAAAATTGCTCTTCCCATGCCCACACTAATCCTTAGCTGTTGGCACTTCAGTACTTTTGTGTAGATGCGCTTTGTGGCTGTGGTGCGAGGAGGAGGGGAGCAGGGAGAGCCTTTACCCAGAATGGCACTCGCCTGGAAGCACAACTGTTGAGGAACAATATCTTTGGCGGTGCTGAAACCTTCTGTCCTGCGGCGTGGGAATGAGAGGTGACTTCAGGATGGTTTTGTCACTGTGACTTTGTTCTTGGTGGTTTCTCTTCCGCCATCCTAGTTCTGCCCATGGCATGTGATCCCATAGCTTGTGCCGGAGGTATGGGGGAGCACCTGCCCCTTTACCTTCTCAGGGGTCTTCTGCAGGGAGAGCAGTCCTCTCCGGGGAGGAAATCACCTTTACAGGCAACTCCCTCGCTCGTTTGAAGCTGATGGCCATACACTGAGCTGTATGAACCTGAGACTTCATCTGTAGTGCAGAGTATAGCCCAAACTGAGGGAAGCAGTGCTGGGTTCCGAGTGCCTGAACTAACTCCTGTGTTCTTTCTGTGGAAAGGCAGCGTGCTTGTAGCTCAAAGCCGCGTCTTTCCTGAGCTCCGGTGACTTTGGTATCTCTTCTGCATGGTCTTTTGAGTTACCTCCATCACAGGTGTATCCCTATGGAGAAAATGCACTGTAAGTAGCATTGTTCTAAATAAGGGATGAGAGTGGTTGCAGTAGTAGAGAAGCTTAGCTGTGCCTCTTCAGCTGAAGTTTATTGGAGAGGAAAAAAACTTCTGTACAAATGAAGAGCATCGGGATGCTGCGTTCGCGTTAACCAGGAGGTTTTGTCATAAATCTTTTGATGCTTAAGTAACCGTGCTCCTTATCTTGCTTGTGAATTGTACTGCAAAGGTTTTTCTAACTTAGGCATCTGCGTAACTCCTTTGCCAGAACAGCGAGCTTTGATTTGCAGTGCAGGTGCAACGGGGAGGCCTGACGTTGGCTTGTGTGAATGTTCCTGATGCTTCGTTTAGGTTAGAGCTCTCCAAGCTAAAAATCTGTCGGACTGAGACTTGGATTTTCCAAAAGAAAAAATATTTCAGAAAAAAAACCCCAACCAAACAACTCTGGAAGTTATACTTCAGGCTTTTAAATATTTTAAATGGCGAATCAGAATACAGTTGATCAGACAGAATACAAGCATACCAGTTTCATGCTTTATTCTTCCAAATTTTGTCTTTTCCGTTAATTAAAGCAGTGTTGTTTGCTCCAATCAAACATTTTATCTGTCATAACATGTTTTGATATCACTCTACATGAAAAATTACCCTGAGAGGGAGTTATCTGCTAGCTTATATAGGACTAATAGTGTAGTATAGGAGTAGCAGTGTAGTTCAAGCCTTGCTTTCTAATCGCAGGGGTAGAATGCACTTTATTATGGTGGTTTGCTTCATGATCTGTCAATGCTGCTGCAAAACAGAAGTGTGACTATATTTTTTTTCTTTTTTTGGTAAGCGTATTTTTCACATGTATGTTTTTAAGATAAATCTTCCTTCCATGGCCGTCGCTCCTCTCTCAGTTCAGGTCAGTGGGAGCTGTTGTGGGCAGTAATTACCACTTGATGGCTGTTTGTCATCTTCTCTCAAAAGAATTGGTCATTACAGTGAGGCTCCTGTTACGTGACCTTCCTTGTTATGATAGACACCAGTTAGCACTCTTGCATATAAATTTTAATGTTGTTTTATTCATAGCTGCTTTTGATCTTTAGTGTTGTACCGTTTAAATGTTTGAGAAGTTCTTAACTGATATGTGAATTGAGGACAGGGCTGTTTGTAATCGGTTGTAATGTGACTTTTTCCTGGCTGAGATGTTTGGTAGGAGGCAACAGGATTGCTCGTCGAGGTCCTGAAGGTGGAAGACTCGAGTTGGATTCATTTTTGGACTTGTTGAGCATGCATAGAGCGTCTCGACTCTGGTTACAGCTCTGAGTGTTCAGGAGATCTAAATGAAGGCTCGAAGGCTGGAGTTAGGTGTTGAACTCCAACCACACGGGTTTGGTGGAGTTTGTATCCACTGCGTTGACTTTGTCTTCACTGGTACGTACCGAAACTGAAGACGTTTCTGTTGAGTGTTACTGAGCAGAGTGCCCCGCATGCTGTGTGTTCACCGTCGTTAACATCTCTCTGCTCAGCAGTTCAAAATGTTAATTTTTGTTAATGCGTTTTTCGCAGAGGCCTCTTCTGCAGAATAGCAATTATGGCTTTGAAATAATTCTGTGCCAGATACATAGGAGGGAGGGTTTATCTCTCTTTAATAACGAAGAAGTTAAAAACCCCATTAAAACGGGAATAGCTAGCTTGGCTTGTTTTGATGTCAATAAAACTATATTAGTTTCTAAAGCCTTCCTTTAAATGCTGTTGGTATTAGTCTCTGCAATGCACTTGACCTTTATTCCTTTTACCCTGGAGTGTCTGTATATTACCCTGTATATAGTCTGACGCTGTATGCTGTGTTTTCTCTTCCCAATCGCTTTTTCATATTTTTTTCATTTTTGTACTCGGGTATACTTAAGCACTTCTTAACTCCAAAGTCTGTTGTCTGTCAAGCGAGGGGGGTACCATTGAGAAAAGGACCAAGGCAGCCCTCCGTGCATTTGTCGTTGTTAGCGTTGTAAACTGGAATTTGATAAATTCTGGGCAGACTAAATAGGAACTCCCGGAGGCTGGAAATGAAGTCACAGCCACGGTTGGAGGCAGTGCCGGGCACCGTGCCCCGTCCTCGTGGTGGGATTAGACCTTCTCATGTGCCCGCTTGGATGTTCCCTGCTTGTGCACTTGGGGCTAAATCGATTATCAGATTTGAGATCAAGAAAGTATTTTTCTCGTTACGAGTTCTTATGGATGTAACTTGTGTTGTTGATCTTCTGCGTGATACGGGCTCTAGCCTGCTTCTTAGGACTGCTTGGGAATAGGAGAAAATTGGGCTGGTAAGTGAGGGTGCTTCCTCGGTCCGATGTCTCATTGCCTTCGTAACGGCGGCTTTCGCCCTTTTGCTGTAGGTTTTAAGTTTGAGGTTCTCTTGGAAGTGCTTTGTGACCTGTAACGAGCGCAGCACGTGTCGTTGTGAACTCTCTTGATCTGAACATCTGTGAAGGTTTCCTGCGAGAAGGGGAGGGCCGGTCTCAGCTACGCATAGCTTACCCAGTTCTTTCTGTTCCAGCAATAACATCAGAGTCCCACCGGAGCGCTTCTGACCGATGCTGCACACCAAGTGCGACCCTAGAAACTGATGTAGAAAGAAAAGCAAGTGGTTATCTGAGGGGTGGTAGACATTTTTGAGGTAGCTGTCATACTCCAAAAACGCTTTCACTCCCTGAAGAGTTATGACAAACAGTAAGGAATTCTGATTCTCAGATATTTTTAGAAGGCTATCGTCTAATGCTGCCTTCTGGAGGCTGTCGCTGTGAAGAGGAGGTCTGTGCTCAGAGAAGCACAGCCCTTTATGTACTGGAAGTGTGAAGGTGAGAAGTATGTAGCACCTCGTGGTGAAGGAGGAAGAGTACTTTTGCCGCTTCATGAGTTGTTAAGAATAGTGTATAAAACACTTTTGAACTTGGTGACCTCGTCGGAGGGAGTAACTGCAGTTGCAGAACTGTGCAGAAACTTTCACGGGTGCCCCGTGAGTGCAGTTCATTAACTTTAGTCTTGTGAAATGCTGGCGTCGCTGCTTTCGGTCATGAGGACCTGCTTGGTATTGGAAGATTCAGTTTCTTACAGAGAGTTTGCTCCATGAGGAACGTAAAAAATCTTAACTTTAGGAGTCGTAACTGTTTTGTTTTTCAGATTATTAGTATTTTTTTTCCAGCCAAGCCTAGTTTGCAGCATATTTGTCAGATAAATTTCCTGTGTTCTTCTGGGCATTGCTAATCCTCAAGCATTTCCAGATTTTCTTTTGGGAAGGGTAGGGAGGAGTGGTCTTTGAATTACTCTTTTTTTTTTTTTGTAGTTTATTATTTTTTGAGGGTGGCAGTTCTCAAAAATTCTGCTTTCTTATCAGCCCGTTCTTTAAAAAACCAACCCATCATCGTTGTTTCTGTTTATTCGTTATGATGCCATTTCATTGGTGAGTGGGGTAATGCATCTTTCCCATTTGAATTATCTCTGGCAGTATACACCTGGCTACTGTTTGGTTTTTTTTTTTCCCAGAGCCAACCCAATTTTTGTTCTCTCCAAAGTTACTCCCTGGGCAGGAGTGAAGCCTGGCCGAGCACAGGCAGCCAGCGAGTCGGTGGCCATGAGGAAGGAGCCGCTTCCAGCATTTGTTTTTTCGCTGTTGACTTCATCATTGGCTGAAGGTGTTCATCCAGTGCTCCTTCAAGGAAGATTAACGTGGGTGGGCACGGGTGGAGGTGACCCCTCGTCTGGGGGCAGCCGTGAGGAGACTCTTCTCCAGGGGTTGGCCTGGGACTCGTGACCTATGATGAATTCACTTTTGGAATATGCATAGCTGTGAGGTTTGCTATTTGGGTGCATCTAAACACATCTGAGAGCTTTGCTCGGTCCAGAATCCTTTCTGCCCTCCTTTGGGTCTCCGGTATGGACACCAGCAGTGCGTAACCTGAGGGTCTTTCACATCTCTCACGTTGGGCCTCTTGCTGCCTGTGTGGGATGACAGGACTGGGGCTTTCTCTGAGTTCAGCACTGGAAGGAGAACTGGTTTTCACTTTATTGTCTCTCCTCACCCTGTTTGTGATTGGAGCCACTCAGGAATATTTGTGAAAACAAATACATTTGGAGAATTTGCAGGCTGTGGTGGTGCAGGTTGTGGCTGCTGACAGAGCTTGCTAATGAGTAAAGTACGATAACTTAATTACAATACCGTAAAACAAGGGATAGGACTGGTCTCCCATGAATACAGTGGGTTGATGTGGTTCTCTTTCGCACTCAGGAATTCTGAAATCACGATGTTATTTAATATAATATACATGCAGTAAATTAATGAAGTGACTGAGAAGTCATTCTCTAATATTAGTGGTGGTAATTCAAGTTTTCTGAAGACGCTTTGTAGTTTTTCTCTGTGTCAAGCTGACGGTGGAAGGAAGCACAGTTCATTACAGAGCAGCATAAAGTTGACACAAAGTGCTGGAAGACAGACAAGTCCAACAAAAAAAAAATTGAGTGCATTGTTATGAGGAAGCAAAGCATTATAAATAGAAGTGGGGGGCTATATTTAGAAAGTGGGCTCGTGGCTTTTTTGCGATTTGTTGCAATGGGAAATATTAACGGGTGAAAGGACTGGGCTAAATTTTTAAAATATTTTTGTGTTTTTTTTGCAAAAACCTTTGCAAAAAGGTTGAGAACGGCAACAATGAGTAATCAAAACAATTATGTTGAGAAACAAAAATCCTGGAAGTTATGTTGTCTTGCATGTGCTAATAGCAGTGTTTCCTCTGTCCAGCGCTCTACAACTACGACGCGAGGGGACCGGATGAACTTTCCTTACAAATAGGCGACACCGTGCACATATTAGAAACGTACGAAGGTAAGCTGGCAAAAGTTGCATTTAAGAGCATTGTTTTTGCAATTGCATTACTTTTCTGTTTGTGACTTTATCTTCTCATGTGACGAATTACTTCCTTTCTTGCTAAAGGACAAAACACATTATTTCTAAGGAACGCAGAATTCACCAGTGCTAGATGTGAATGAGGACGTGGTCGATAGCTGGTGAATAACCACTTCCTTTTCTGTGGAAGATGGATGGATGTTCGCACAGCTTTATTTGTATGGATCGATGGTAGCATCTATCCCGTGTTAGAGAAATGATGGATGCTTTTCAGATACCCTCGGGTAATGCAAAAGAGCCTGCTGCTGAAAAGTTTGATTTGAATTTGCAAGTCACCTGGGTCCTAAATTATTTATGCATCTCTTGTAAGATGGGTGCATGTGTTACAGTGCCACGGACTGATGTCAGGCTTTTTAGATGCTTTGCTTGTTATGATACGAAGCTGTAGAAACATTACGCATACCAAAATCTTTCCTCCTTGATCCACATGAAAGGGAATTTGAATGGTGAGGTTGCTAATCAGCAGAACGTGGAAATTGTCCTAACGCTCCTTGGCTCTTGCTTGAATCCGGTACTGAGCCAAGCGAAGTACAACACTTTCATTATATCCTTGACTTCAAATTTTACTGCGTGCTGCAGTTTGGAAAGGTGTAAGTACCTTGTAACAGGTAACTAAACTGTGTTTGTTTAAAATATTGTAACACTTACTGTCTTGTGGACGTGTGATTTACTTTAATACATTGATCTGATTTGCGTCTCTAGCCACTGAACTTTTGGTACACCTATGAGATGCATTTGTTCTAGATACTGGCTTAATAGGTTTTTTTTTATTAATATTGTTATTATATTTACTGAAACAAACAATGCTATCCTAACAGAAGTAAGAAGCTCTCGCCATTGCTGTGCAGATGAATTTTCTCATTGTTTTGCCTAGGCTGGCATTTTCTTATGGAGTTCGGCTTGCTGCTACAATGCCGAGTTTGAGGAAAGTAATCTTTCCGTTATCTGACGTTAGGTTTCTATTAAAGCAGGTAACAAGGCAAACATTTTAAATGCAAATTGAATGATTTAAATATTGTGCAGCTTTGTACTTTCATATATAAATACATTTATTTAATGAATGTGGGAGAAGCTTTGAATCCTGACTAGGGAACTTGAAACCTTGTCAAATTGTGACTGCTGCCAACTAAGTGGGACGATGGAGATGACTCACTTTTCCCCTGGACTTGAGTAATAGAAAGCCCTTTGCACTCTCATGGTTGTTAGGCCTCAAGCACATGGGATGAGTTCATGTTAAAAGAAAGTCAAATAAGTTAATGTTCTTCCAAACATTTCATACAATGATTGCTCATTATGTACCTGCTGTGGTGGGAAATGAAGTGCCATAATTCTTATCTCTCTTGTTCACAGAGCTGCCATTATTAGGTAATTACTTGAGCTTTTTGATCTCCAAGTTCCTGTATGCGAAATTTGGGTAGATTGTGCCCCAGGAGGTTTCGCAGCAGTTGCAGTAACGTCCAGGTGCGCGCCTGGGAACTTCCCTGCCATCCGTCCTGTCCATGTCAGGGCTGTGTTAGGCTGTGGCGGGATGGGCAGGTCTGAAGAAAAGCCCCCTAATAGTATGGGCATGGGACAGAGAAGTCATTTGACAAGTCAGTAATGCCTTTTTGCTGAGGATCTGTGATTCTGCTTCTCCAAAGTCTGCACCCTTTTAGTTGTGGGAAGAAAAATTGGCTTCTTTCAGTGCTGGCTGCTGTACTATGCGTTCTGCTCTTGTCATCCTACTGTAGAATCCTTACTATTTTAAAATAGTTTTCTGCAATAATTCCAAAGTTAGGAGTAGTTTTGAAGACTTATATGTGTCCATGGGGTTTGAAGGAGTAGATTGTAGTTGCTTGGGTGTTTTTTGTGGTGTGTCCCCCCCCTCCCCCCCCTCCTGCCGAATCTGCTTTTTTGTAAAGAACAGCTTGTGGTAAGTCTTTGCTCAATTGGTCTTCTCTCTGCAGACAGAAGAGGCTGGGAAGTTGGGAGGGCTGGGTATCACGTGCGTAGTCTAGAAGACCTGTTTTAAGGACAGGCAGGTTTCTATAGGATTTTGTGTTGCTGCCATGTACTGGAATGGATTGCTAAGATGGATTTTGCTGACGTGTTTAAAATGTCATTTGTTTTTTCATCTATATGTAGAATTTATTTTGGAATTTGTTTTTGTGACTGAAACATTTTAATGTTTTAATTTTTAATCAAAACATTTTTTTTCTTTGAAATGCAGGAAGGCATTTCTACAAAGAATTCAGTGTGCATGTCCTGTAAAGTCTTGTTGCAAACTGCCTGTAGTTTTATAGGAGTTGTAAGGTTGGAAATCAACGTGCCGCACAGGAAAAGCCAAACGACAAAGCCATTGGGCTTCATAAATATCCTTCATCTTGCAAGGATTGTATTTCATAGCAGATATCCCAAACCAAGTATTCGCTGGGTTGTGAATTAGTGCTTGCCTGATCTTTATTTTCTGAATTCTGTTTCTTTACGTTATTTGGTGGAATGGGCAAACGGAACATACGATCAATAAATGTGGCTTATCAAGGTGAATAGCTATTAAATATAACAGTAATTAAGCCTCAAAACCAAGCTTCAGAAATAGTTCATTTCTAGTGCTGCTGTGGGAAGGGAGTTTGGGTTTGTGAGTGTTTTCAAATAAGTTATTCCTGGTACTGTGGGAATATGTTGTTGTTGGTTGCAGCTTTTGTGTGTGGGTTTTTTTTTTGATTTTAAATGCAGCAAATACCTTAGCTGGGTAACTGTGTAGCAAATAGGTGCTTCATTCCAGAGAAACAACAGCAAATTTTTGTCTTCAAGTGTCTTTTTCAGCTTTAACAGACACACAGATATTTCACTGGGTGCTTTCCTTAGTTGCATGTGTATGTGGATGCTATTTCCAGCTCCTGTATCCGGTAAGACTTGTAAAGGGAGAGGCTAGAAACCTTGTAACACATCAGTAAGCCACTTAAAAGCCCAGGTCGCTTTAGAAAAATATTTATGGCATCAGCTTGTTTTGCTCTTGCTGGCATTTTGTCTGAAACCGAATTGGCCATGAGTAGAGCGGGGAGGATCTGGAGCTCTGTGTTGTGTCCTCCGGGGAAGGGTCTGACGTCAGGTATTTGCCCGCTCTGCCCTAAGGCTTTGGGTCTTTCATGCATTTTTTTTTTTTCCCCCCCATGATATACAAAACTCAAAACTGCTGGGGTTATGAAATCAAGAGCTAAAGTTAGGCAGGGCCATAGCATAGGTTGATAGGTGCGTTGGGATACTTTCTGAATGTCATTAACAAGCACATGTACTCACACATCCCTTGACCCCTTGCCTTTTTAGTGTGGGGGACTAGATACTGCTAGCCTAAAAAAACCCAGTACAGCTATACTGTGCTTGTTTTTCCCTTGTCCACTGTCTGACAACAAACAGTATTTATTGTGCTTTGAAGAAAAATCACAATTTTGTGACTGACCTTAATTCATGTTTGTGAGCGGCCTGGTTGTTTTTGAGGTGGCTATGTGTATGTGGAGGAGAGCTGTCCTCATCTTACTAATGAGAAACTAAGGAATTGAGTAGTTTTTGTGTCTTGGGTGGTTGATTGGAACTAGGTGATCTTTAAGGTCCCTTCTGACCCAAACTGTTCTATGATTCTGTGATTTCAGTTACATTACCCTTACACGTGTGTGTCCATGGCACGACTCAGTGCCTCCAGCTGAATTGGTCAGAGTTAGCTCTGCTTGAAAATTAGGCTCCCCATTGCATAGCTACAGGCTTGATACCCAGCAAGAAGAATGTTTAGGTGGTGGCTGCCAGTGATGAGCCTGGCTGGGCTTGCCTGGCCGCATTAGGACCTGTGGGGCGAGCAGGAGTGTAACCAGTTCTCCAAGGCAGATTTCCGCTGCTTGCTTATCTGCAGTCTCTTGTAGGTCTTACTGCTTGCTGCAGAGCTTTGGAAAGCAGAGGTTCAGCGGTGAGGAGCTGTCTTTGCTATGTGGCTTTCTAATCTGCAGGTGCAGTGCGATGCCCTGAGTCAGACGGCAGCACAGAAGATGGGGTGGGAGAAGGAGGAGGCGATGTGATGGTATGGCCTTTAGTTTGTACAGTGCATTGGATCAGAGTTATGCTGTTCATCAGTTTAGACTCCAGAATGTCAAGATGTTGGTTTATTCATATTAAACTGAGGGAATTTAGTTTTTTAATAGGATTGAAATCTCTGCATGCCTGTGCACAGATTGCAACTAGTGGAGTAAGTGCAAGCAGAAACGCTTTGCCTCCTTTGCACCTGAGCCAGAAACTGTGCGTGGTGGTTTCAGCAACAGTTTTTGTTGATACACCGCTGGAAACAGTGGAGATGAGAGATGTGAGGCTGTTGCAGCCTCTGTAGGCAAGTGAACTGTGATGGCTGTAGACACCACATTGAAGAAGGTAGCACGAACTATCCCCAAGTGATCTCGGAGGATAGGCTTCTCATGCAGTGTGAAGATGATGAATCATTTTACCCTTTGCTACTGGAGAGCAGACTGAAAAATCTTACATGCTTGAAACTTTAATTTGTATTTCTAGTCCCAGAGCATAGGTAATGAATTTATCAGCATGTGTTGTCTTGAACTTTCTACCTGCCCTTGTTATCAGGAAGGTTTTTTTCCACGTCTGCTTTGTGATCCTTCAGTCCTCACCCACGTTGATCTCTGGAGAGCGATGCTTTGCTGTACAAAACCCCTGTTTGCAGGGCTAGAGGGCATGATATTGCACCCAGGCTCAGTATTCCAAAAGCTGCAGAGGGCAGCTTGGTCACCTGGGGGGTTCTGTGGGGCGCTGAGCGGGAGGGAGCGAGTGAGCCACGGCACAAACTGAAATACAAACTAACCCCGGTGCAAGCGTACAGGCGAGCTAGTGCTGGATTGGGGACAATATGCGTGGAAGATCTGCCCTCCGTTCCCTGGCACAGCTCTCTTCCATGAGGCAAAATGACTGTAGTTTGTTAGGGTTTTTGTTTTCACTTCGCTTGTCCAGTCGCGCTGAAGTGGGATGGCTTGGGAAATGCTAAAAGCTGTAATGGTGATTGCGTGCAGATGTGTTGTGAACTGGGGGGCACAATAAACGAGACGGTTTTCCAGGCATGGCCGCGTGCCTAGGAGCAAGGCACAGGCTGCGTAATCGTGCTGCGGAGTGGGTGTTTGCTGCCTTGTGCTGAATTAGGGCTGAATGTGGGGCTCCTTGCTTTTGTATTGGGAAGTGTGAGTCCTCAATCCCAAAGTATTCTTGTCTTCAGCTGAGACGACAAACGGCTGATCTACATTTGGAAACTTGCATTTGTGGAACTTGAGTAGGCTTTAAAATGAGACTAGTCAAGCAATACGTTTTTGTGAAGTTAATGCTCTTAAGTTGGTTTCGTTTACGTTGGTAAATTAGTAATTAAAATAAAAAGAGTGACAATTAAACACATAATGTTAAATGGCATCTCTGTAGGTCTTCGCCATCAGTTTGATCCTCATCACTCTGATTTTTATAGCTTCCAGGAAGACTTGTTGTAGCCAGGATATTAATAATCCTGTAGAGAATTTGAATTTGTGTGTGTGCATGTTGGCAGGGGTGAAGCGTGATCGCAAACCACGTTACGGTGCTGTTGAGCTGAGGAGGAGGAACAGCTGGTAGGTGACAATGAACTTTTTAATGCTTTTTCCCTTTTTCCCTCCTAGGTTGGTACAGAGGTTATACACTACGAAAAAAATCCAAGAAGGTAAGTGTTGCCAGAGCGGAGTGCTCCTTTTTCTCGTGAACAGAGATGTGTTAAGACATTGGGTGTGGTGTTACAGCGGAGAACTCCGGCATGTATTACAGCACTGCGCGGAGCCATTCGCCGTGTGTCCGCTGATCTCTGACAACTGCTGGTGCCTAGGCTCAACCTCTGGTAAATGTGAATTTTTCAAGTTAACTGCAACTTACTTCAGCAAGGCCTAAAAGCTCGGTTGCATATGTTTTTTTGCAGTTTAAGGGTATATGTACATACAGTCTCTATAGATGACTTGATGTGCATCAGCTTGTTTTCTGCAGTAACTGGCGGACCGGAGCCTTTGCCTCAGTAAAAAGTTCAGAACTCCATGTTTTAGTTGATCTGTTTAGAGGCTTTGCTTCGCTGTCTGTTAAATAACATATTACTCGTAAATGCAATTGCAACTTGGAAAGTGGTACGGAGATCTACATGGTGATTTTCAGTCGCTCTCTGCGAGAGGGGGAGTAATCTTCTGCAGCGTAATTCTGCCTAGTTGCTAGGCTTTCGGTGTGCATAACGGGCTGCTGTTTATAGCAGCCTTTCTGAAATAAAAATAAAGGAAACAGCACAAATACTGGTTGTAACATTGTGTTTTATTTCTTTAGCGTTTTACTTTATAGCAGTAATTAACCAGAATTAAACGACTTCTGGTTTTGCTTCTTTCTTCACTTGAAGTAAAACACTTAAAATGTAATGTTTGCCTGCGGAGGTGCCCGCATGTCTAGAAGTACAGAGTGGAGTTGTGTGGTTCATCCCACCCATTTCCTAACCAGGCCCATTCTATGGCTTTTCTATTCTATTTTGATATTTTCTTTTTTTGGAAATACATTAGGTTTCTTACAAACTGTATTTCGTAAACATGCCTTGTACGGCCTAAGAAGTAATTATGCGTTCTTCTTGGCTTAAATTAATTCCATGTCTCCTGCATTTGTCTGACTACTGCTAAATGTAGTGAGTTGTTTCTACTGGGACTGAAAGGCAGACTCCCACCCCCCCAGTTTCTGTAGCTTTCTAAGAATTTTTTTTTTTTGCATTCCCAGATGATAAGAAAACTGAGCTACTACCTCAGAGGGTGAGGTGGAGGAGCTTAGTTTCTCAGCTCGACTCAAATTGGTTTTTAATACGAGCTTACGCGATTTTGAAACTGTTACTGTATTTGTGGCATCTCAGGATTAATTTATAACGTTTTTTTCAGAAAAACGGTACTGCACTTCTGCAGTGCTGTCCGTGGAAGAGGATTTTGGCTTGTAGCGCTAACGATAGGTTGGCGGTGGAAGACACTGTGTTACACGTGGTCTGTGTACTGTGGGTTGCGATGCAGGATGTGTGCGTTCTGCGTGTGCACGTGCCCGTTTATTTCACAGCAAGGCAGCTGTAAACTGTTTATTTTAACTGGAGGACTGAAAACACTGGAGAAAAAGCTTTGGGAACAGAACTAACATCTTACAGCGGGGTGAGAAGACTTGGTTAGATGTGAGGAAAAGCAAGCGGCGGATCTGGAGGACAGGCAAAATGTCATTTTGGAGTAGATCTATTTAAAATCATCTATCTTTCATTCTTTCCAAAGCAAGTCTGTTTTAGTTTGCATCTGTACGTAGTCATCCAGGGATGCGGAGAATAGCGGCAAACTGTACCTTGGACTGGGGGAGGGAATGCCCCTGTGCAGGGCCAGGGGTGTGACAGGGTATCACTGCTGCTGTCCTTGGCATTGTGAAGATGAGTCGAAAAACACTTGAGTCTGTGTTTGCAAAGGTTACAATAGCATCTTCTTGAAAGGATATGCCATGCAGAATGTAAACGTACATTTAAAAAACCCCAAAACACAGCACCACAACACAACTGTTCTGATGCTTAAGAGGAGGTGAATGCCTCTGCAGACCCGGCAATGTGCCTTGGCATGTTTTTAGGTAATAGATAAAATGTTACATGCAACTGATTATTTCAAACAGTTTTTCTCCTCTCCCTCCCTCTCACAGGGCATATTTCCTGCCTCCTATATACATCTTAAGGAAGCAATAGTTGAAGGCAAAGGGTAAGTTTGATTTGAAAACAACAAAAATCCATTTCCCTGCTTGTATCTGCATAATTTTGGTGTATTATCAGATAACTTACACTTGTTTCCCGTTAGTTAAGGAGCTGGTGATGCACATGTGTGTGTTTCTTTTAAAAAATATTTTGAATTGGTAACTTGACCTCAAGTTCGCAGGGGCTGTCACCAGCAGCGCTTCTGGCTGGTGCTGTCCTTAGCTGCATGGTCATATAGTTGAGCTGAAGCATAACCTTCTCTGTATTACTGTAAAAGTTTCAGAAGGATTAATAGTTTACCATTTTTCTTTATATCTTTTATTACTTCCTTGACTAATAATTACCTAGATTAGCTTCCTCTGCCCCCCAACTTTAGTTCTAATTTCAGGTTATCCAGCTTCTTTTATCTTCTAGCCCTTGAGTCTTATGGCTTCTGCCTGGTATATTGAGAGTCCTTTGATATGAGTTACCTTTCTTTTACGCAGATGAAATTTAAGTAATTTCTTCGTTCCCTCTTCAGCAAACCTTGTAGACTGAAAGCCATTATCCAGGCACCGTTTTATGCCTTACCAAGTAATTCTGTCAAATTCCTCATGTTGTGATTCTCCTGCTCCCTTGCCTGAAGTGTGTGACACTAAATAGTTTGGGCTTTTTTTTTGTTACTTAATAGCTGTTAAAGTTCAGATCTTAATACATCAAATCAGCATTGCTGGACATGCATGTAAAAGTCCATAAAATTGATACAAAAGTTTAGTTAAAAAACAGGGGAAAAAACCCAACCCCAAGCCTCAGAAAAAACCCCGCGGACTGAAATTAATAAATAATTAGCCAGGTATGAAATGGAGTGAAACGATTAAAAATGTTTTATTCCGTTGTGCCTGATGTATTTTTATACACTGTTAAATATGCAAATGATAAAACTACTAATCATGAGATTGCTGCGTAATGACATCTTTCTCACTGATTACAAAACTGCCTTTAAGTACCCTACTTGCGGAATATGAAAAGATCTAGCTGTTGTTTCTTGCTTTCATGGCACGTAATTTCAAAACAAGTCATACAGAGATGTAATGGTAATGATGAGCATGCTTAATTTTTCTTGGCAGGACCGGTATTTCGAAAATCGGTTGCACATTAGTGTTATGACATTGTAGGTTGTGCATATTGGGCTTTCGTCTTGCTTCTTGTGAAATTAGTACCTCAGTAACAAATGGTACGGTGAGGTATGTTGGGTCATCCTTGTCTTGTGAGTATAGAAATAAGGGGAGGGAGAGGAAAAAGCCTGAGCTCAGTAGCATAGTCTCAGCCCACCAAAGTGCCCTTCACATCACGTGGCTGTACTGGTGCACATCGCTTCTCCTCTATCTGATAATGTTATCTTTACACTTACAAATTTATAATAAGTGGTGTTATCTTCAACCCTGTCATTGGAAATAAGCAGTTCCTTCTTAGAAATGATTCTGCCATCCTCACAAAACTAATGCTCAATTAAAACTTTTATTTTCTCTTCCTTTCAAGACAACATGAAACAGTTATACCCAATGAGCTCCCCTTGATTCAGGAGGTTACCACAACGCTGCGGGAATGGTCTATAATATGGCGGCAGCTGTATGTTGTGAGTATCGGCTTAGGAAAACATTTTCAATAGTATATGGTTTGTGAAAAGAGCGATGCCGTGAGAGGTAGAGTGAATTCTTATCAACTATTAATGAAATTCCACTTCTGTTACTGTTTCTAAAGGCTACTTTTAATGCTGAAAAGCTATTTAGCATCTTCTGTGCTAAGGTGCAACTCTCCATAGTGCTTCTTCTGAGTGTTTTCTCAAATACTGTGTATTTCTTGTGCCGAATCATGTTTTTACAGAGTGTTGCCTTGATCTAGCAACAAATTGTTGAGCGATTATGACCCCTTTTTCATGGGGCGCTATTATACAGAATGCATTGGGTTTTTAAGATATATATTAGATTTTTCCAAATCTGCAGACAATTGCGTTAAAGAAATAAAATGGTTTTGAGGACAATTCTTAAGGCTATTGATCTGTCTTACGAAAAAATTGAATATTTGATGTTGAATTTGTGGGTGTAAACATAAACCTTTGAAAAATCATCGGTGTACGCTTTTTACCTCTCAGTGTTCTTGTTTTTGAAGTTGGTTGTTCCCAGTTTATCCTGACCTTAAGTTACGTGCCTGATCATTTCCATATGCTTAAGTTCCAAGCGCATAAAAATACATTCTTAGAAATTTGTAGTAAGAAGCATTTGCATTGATAATCTCTCAGATGGGAGAACAAAAAAAAAATGCAATAGCCATGAAACTACACAGATGAACGTGCTCGTAAGTAAGGTCTAAGGATCGTGTTAAGTGTACACTTAAAAATGCAGTTCAGATGTAAAGCAGGAGCATGCTGTAGGGTGTAAGGTACCCTAGCTCGAACGGCTCATGCTCTCCTTGTGTAAGGTCAGTGTAACAAACTAATGTGGAGGTGAAAGTGTTCTATTTCAGGTAGCGTATGCGGAGTCTGTATTTCTCATGAATATGTTTGAAATACTCTTATCATAAAAAGCAATGTAATGAAGACAGTAACTGGAAATGAAGATGTTTGTGTTGACTAATGCGGTTTTTAATCACACCCATTAAAATAAAGATTAAAAATAGAGTATGCTGGAAGTGATGTAGTGTTCCAGCAGATGAGATGAAGGATGATAAATTACATGAAGAGAAACAAATGATATATAAAGTGCTTTAATGTGATGTAATGCTAGAGAGGTCACGTGTTGAGAAGCAAGGAAGAAGTAGACAGGGAGAAGGAGGAGCAGAATCTAGAGAGGGCACTGAGAGCAGCTTTGCCCTTTGTTGTGCTGCCGAGGGCAATGAGGATTACATTTTTGACCCTGATGTCTTTTTTGGGGGGATGTTATCGTGAGTATGAAATCTGATACTGCTTAATGTCAGAGAAATACCACTTGCAGAACCGCACAAGACTTGGTTGCGGTACACATATAATAAGAAAGGAGGAATAGGAAGAGATGTTGTTAGAAGTTTTCTCGCCAAGACTTTTGTGTCCTTCTTGTAGCAGTAACTTTTAGGAAGCTACAGAATTCTCTTGGTGTGAGAATCACTTGTTCTAACCGTTAATGCTTAACATCTCAGCTGTCATGCGTTTACTTCCATGAAGACACGTGAAAAGCTAAGCAATACTGCAGTGCTTCGCTAGTAACTTCAAATTCCAGAGCAGGCAAGGTGTGATGCTGCCAGTGGCCTTGGTTCAGTAGCGGAAAGAGTTCCAGTTCCTGTTACAGCTTTACTCTGAGTAGGTAGATCTCTTAATGAGTTTGTTAATGGTTTGTATCTCAGGGATGTCTGTTAGGTTAATTGCATGTGGTCAACTGTCAAAAAGAGCATTGGCGCACTGGGATTGCCTCTTCAAGGGAGGTTGGGTTTACTGGAGGTAGCTGGTTTCAAAGTGGTCAGTCGGCAGGCTAGAGATTCCGTGCGGTCCACATGCTGCATATCAAAAGTCATTAAATGACCACATTTATGCCTCTGGTCCGTTCGTAATTTGTGTTTGAATGTTGAGTAGATACTCAGCTTTGATTTGCAGATGGCAGAGGATGTGGCATGTTCTTCATCTCGCTAGTTTATGATTGCCTACAGCATCGCAAATCATGAACCTCTTCCCTTTTGGATTTGTTGGTATTTAGCTTCCAGCCATATGTGCCTGTTGTGTCTTTCTCTGCTGCATTAAAGAGCTTTTAATAACGGGTATTTTCTCTCTGTGAAGGTTCTCACGCTGTAATCAAGTCAGCTTCTTGATAATCTGAACAGACTGAAGTCTTTAAGTTTCGCAGTTAGATATTTTTTCCTTGAGTCTTTGAGTCATTATATCCTTTTCCTGCACCTTCTGCTGGTTTTCATTGTCTTTTGTATAAAGCGGAGAATTTTATTTTAATTCTGTAATTATTCCAGTTGTTTTCGGTCACATAAGGCCTGGGTGTCGTCTGAATGAAAGATAGCTACACGTACACTAATTCATTTATGTAGGCTGTTCAGAAGGATGCATTCTTTTTAAGAGTGTATTGAACTAACGGCTTAGATTTTGAGGGTTATGAAGACGGTAAGAAAGGCTGCTTCAGGGTAAGATCAAAGCATCCAGGGCCTCTGTGTTGGCTTTGTCTCGAAGTTGTCTTTCACAACAAAAATAGAAAGGCTGTTGTTCTGCAACTTCAGTTTGCATAGTATTGTTTGCTTGTGCTGAAATTGTTGTGTATATGCAGTGTCCGCAGTTTAAACTGACATGCCAAATTCTGTCTTGTAGTTAGATCTTTTGTCTCTGCCTGCTTGTGTGTACGGGCACACATATAGACAGCACTCTGGAAAAGAGTGTTCTTCCATTGCAAGTCTGGAACTTTATCTTCCTGTGTCCTAGCTTAGCCGAATGTTGCCAAGGAAAGTTTGTGCACCGTTTAATAACCATAGTTCCAGCCTTTATAAACATTCTAGGTATTTAAGTTGCTGTAGGGTTTAGTGCTTTCCTAGTTTTTCATTTTCCTTCCGATATTACCTGTGGACTCATAAGACGCTGCTGCGCTCGGCTTTGCACACTGGGGAATTCTGAGGTGTTACTCTGAAGGTTTAACTAGGGAGGAAGAGGGAGTCCGTAATGCGTTGCAGATGGAGTATGGTAGAACTGGAGCCTTCTGCTATTAAAACGCACAGTTTTTAGCCCCGTTCTAGTCAGTAGAGAGGGGTATTGAATAAGGTTACTCTGTGAACCAAGGAAAGAGTATCTTTCCCTTGAATTGCCTGTTCTGAATACAGCATGACCTGGGTTTTAAGGTGTATATATAAACACAAACATTTGCACTTATTTGGATACCTGAAGCAGAGCGTAAGACTCTCTCTGTATTCAGTGTTCTGTGCTATAGAAAGTTAGGCTTCTATTTTCGAGCTAATTGCAGACTCTTACCCTTTTGAATTCATATTTTATAATTGCAATTGTATGTATTTAAGAGATGCTCGGTAGCCTTCGAAACTAACTTCTACCCATCCTTTTCCTCCAAACAGCAAGATAACAGAGAAATGTTTCGCAGTGTACGGCACATGATATATGATCTTATAGAGTGGAGATCTCAAATATTGTCTGGAACCCTACCCCAAGATGAGCTCAAAGAACTGAAAAAGAAAGTGACTGCCAAAATTGATTACGGCAACAGGTTCGTGAATAGTGTTTTCCAAGTGTGTGTGCTTAAAACAAACTCAGCTTGTGTAATACACATTAGCTGTTGGTGACTTCCTGCAGGATCTTTTATTCCTGTGTTTATGGAGATGTAGTACATTAACAGTCCTGTTGTAGCAAGGTTTAAGAGTGAAGTTGATAGAGCATCTTTAAAGCGTAGTACAAATTATGATATGTAAACCAAAATCCATATGTAACTCTCTCGCTTGATGATGATACTAATTTGATACTGGTATGAAGTTGTAGTTTTTAAAGTCAATTGAAAAGTGCAAGTATTGCCTCCATTCAAAATATAACTTCAACTATGTTTGCTTCGGCAGCATAAACAGTTGTTGCCGTCTCACACCACCAGCTCCGTGTGCCCTGAAGTCGCTTAGGTGTGCTGTGGTGTGGAAGGATTTGCCTCAAAAGCATAGTTTAACTCATTGTTCCTCTACTTACATAGTATCCAGCTTGTACCAGAAGATTCACAGACAGACGAATGAGAGAAAGTATCCCTGTAATAGAAGAGAATGGAAATTGTGAAGGAAACATCTTAATCCCCCCCCAAAGACAGCACTATAGTTGTGTACGTTAGTAATTCAGACGTATTAACTTTCCAAACAGTGGTCTGGATTAAACGAAATTTTTTTTTAAATACAAGTTTTAGATTACAAGTTGTCTATACAGTTACGCCTTTCCATTTAGATTGAAAATGAGAAATCGTATCTTACTCTTCAATCAGGAAATTATTTGAAGCAGTGTCTTGAATACTGAGAGACAGCGTTGTGGTACTGCGCACCTGGGGACTGAAAAAGTTTTCAGCAAGCCAGTCTTTAAATCCCTTGTGATGTACATAACTCATCAGATTGCAGCTATTTGTGTTTTATTCCTTAAGAAGTGCAAAATTTGCAGTATTTCTGTTCATGCACTTTATCAGCAAAAGCAGTGATTTAAAAAAACAAAATAAAAAAAGTCATCAATAACTGCATTCAGGCAGTAATTAGCATTTATAATCCAAGATACGGACTGTTGTACCTCAGTAGACAATTAACCAGATGCTGTTGATATTATTTGTTTGGCTACTGTATTTTACCATCTGGCTAAGGAGTTGGTTAAAGTTACTCTGAATAACCTCCAGATGCTCGGCATTCAAATACAATGGAACATCTTGTGCTGTGCTTTATATTCATAATGTTCTGCTGGACTAATTAAGTGATCAGAACATTCTCTGTGGAGTACAGGAGGGAAGTGAATTTGAACTTCTGAGTAGATACTCACAACTGAAAGATACCATATGTTTCTAATGTAGTCATACATTCCCTTTTGTCTAAAATAAGCATGAATGATCATTTCGGTATCCAGACAGAATGAATTCATTAAGCATTTTATAAATGTTTTCTGATCTAATCACATCCTAACTTCCTGTTTTGTGAAATACTGAGTTGTAAATAAGATTTTTTTTTCCCCCTGTAAATAAAGACAGTGATTTCACTGCATGTTGTCAAAATAACTGAGGAAGTGAAAATGATCTTACAAATTTGTATTTTTAATGTTTTCCTAAAATTGGGTCAGGTAATGTTGTGAAAACATGTTTTTTGTTCAGTTGCAAAAATCCCTAACTGGGACACTTAGGCAAAAATTTCAGTTTTTTTGCTGGCATCCTTTGCAAGTTAAAGGATAAACCAAAGAAATTAAATCAAAGGAGTGCTTGCTTCTATTTTTTGGCAGTCTGTGCGAACGTTCTTGTCCTGTTGACGTGTAGTAGGCTGAGTGATTAATCTTTTCCGTGCATTTCCGAGTTATCTTTTCCTCTACAGAAGGACTCAGCTTTTGTTCATCGACGGCTGGCGGTTACGATGCGAGTGGCCAGTGGATGTATCTATCTCCTGCTGCAGCTGCTGTCCAGGAAACAGTAGTAGGGAGGAGAAAAATGATTTTGGCTCCTTTTTTGTTTGGTTTCAGTGGTGAAACCACTTTCTTGCTAGAAAACTCATCTGGGAGCTTGGTGTTCCCGGGATGCTTAAGAGAGTTTCATGATGACTAGGTCCAGTTACAGAGCAGAGTTTAGGAAGTGTTTCTTAACAAGCTGCTGCCTGCACGCTGCAGCTTGAGCGACATTCATCCACCTTTGCATTAACGCAGTGCAATTAATTGGAAAGGTTTGTGTGTTGGCCCTGCTCGCGGCTTTGTTTAACACCTCCAGGTTTCCCTCTGTCAGGGACGGGCGAGGAGTGATCCTCTAAGTATGTGAAACAGGTCTTTGTCTGCCGCAGCTCCTGTTCTTCTTCTCCAGAGGTTGCGGATCATGGCCAAAGGGGACTTGCTCTCAGATAAGCCACACAAAGGTTCGTGGTTTATCAGACTGCAGGCTTGATTTGAGCTCGTTGATCAAACATATTTCAAAACCAAAGTTACAGCAGCTCCATGATGAGAGGTGACTCCAGAGTTAGAAGAAGAAAATAGGGACCGTATGTATTGAAGTGGAGGTGAGGAGGTCGGTCCAGGGAAGATGGGTAGAGAAATGCGGATCAACCTAGACCTGTTTTGTGTTTTTTTTTTTTTTTATCCTTGGTTCTCTGCCAGCACTGTACTAATGTGGAAAAATGTGAAAGGTCTTTCCTGAGACTGGATTTGATTATACCTTCCTCTCTGCAGAAGGGAATCGTGGATGTTAACTCCCTGCTGACAGAAATTTGGCTTCGGCTTTAAATACAGGGAAACAACTTACGCCTTCTTGTGTCTTGTAGGTTTTTACTAAATGGTGAATGTGCTTGCTTTAGGGGAGAACGTGGAGTGGGATAAAATGAACTGACCTGTTTGTGTGCGGTGTGACTGTAGTGGTTGGTTGTTCAAACTGTCAGATGAATCAGAGGAGGAGACAAAGTCTCTTGCAAGTTTAGTTGTGTAAGGAATTATTTCCCCAGCTGTTCTGCTGTTTCATTCACTTCAGTTCTTTCTGTGCTGTGGGAAAAAGTGAATTCCAGGCAGGGGTGATTATCTCGGGGGTTGGTGACATGTGAAATTTTTTCATTGTGTATCAAATAATTTTTTTTAAATCATACCTCGAGTGTGTGTGTGACCGTAATGTTAATCACTTGGCAGGTGTTTTTTAAGCATTTATTTGAGCACTGTTAATTCACAAGCATATCTTTTTGTTTGTTTAGAATTCTTGATTTGGATCTGGTCGTTAGAGATGAAGATGGCAATATTTTGGACCCAGAGCAGACCAGCACGATTAGCCTTTTCAGAGCACATGAAGTAGCTTCCAAACAAGTTGAAGAGAGGCTACAGGAAGAGAAAGTAAGATACGCTATGTGCTGTACCTTTTCCCTTTGAAACACGACTGCAAACTAGTCGGGTGACTGTTATTTTTAGCATTGGTAATGAAGAATTTGATGTGTTTATGAAGAGTTACCAGGCTTAAATGTTTTGTGAGAGCTCATATGTCTTATGTTTAATTGTCTCTTTTATCCTTTAAAGGGCTTGGTAGAATTTATGGTTAAGACCTGTATGAATAAGTCGACTACCTTTGTAGGTTAATGTAGAATAATGTCCTCGTTATTTTTGTATTATTCCTGTATGCCGATCTTGAAGTTTTTTGTTGAAATATAGAGGGCAAATTTAAAGACGTTCTCAGACCCTGAATAGTTAGCATCTTTGCAATTCAGATCCTTTTAAAAGGAAGAACAGTTCTGTTGTAAGGAGTCCTGCCTGTGTCAGCAGCAGTTAGTGGAGCACGGTATTCCTGAGGAGTTGCTCGTGACTGCGTTGGTACAAATTGTTGAGTTACTGTGTCCTGTTGGGTTGTAATGGGCCATAGGCACGCTCGCAGCCCTTACTAAACTTGGTGTAAAAATGCGCTAGTTTAAATGGGATTTAAACTATTGCATCCAAAGTTGTTTCTTTGTCCCTGCCTCAGCCGGTTTGCTTTTCGTCCCGTGTCCATTCCTCCCTTTAGCCTAAATAAAGTAGTTTGCCCAAAGTTTACAAGAGCTAAAGTCCGAGGGCTGAGTAACCTGTAGAAATGGCACTGTTTTCTCTCCTGTCTTTCTTGGCATTCTATACTGGTCAGAAAAACATCAGACAAAGCAAAGAACCCACTTCCTTTTTTTTTTTTCTTGTGAGATATATCTGAGGCTCTATCTCTTCTTCCATTTGTTTAGCGCTCTGTTTAATAAGTGACTTTTTTCTCTTTTTTTCTTTCTGCTTATGGTATGGCACTCCAGGACAGATCCAGAAAATGCAATTTGTCATAAATCCTAATATAAACAAAGATTACAGGAGTGGATGCTCAACAGAAACGCCCTTTTCTTTCTAAAAGATTTTAGGAAAGTTTTACAGTGGTTGAATATTCATTAGGCTATGTTAAATTTAAGTTTCTTCCGTTCTTGAATTACAGTCTCAGAAACAGAATATCGATATCAACAGACAAGCCAAGTTTGCTGCCACTCCTTCATTTGCTTTATTTGTAAATTTAAAAAACGTAGTCTGTAAAATAGGAGAAGATGCTGAAGTCTTGATGTCTCTCTATGATCCGCTGGAATCAAAATTTATCAGGTTAGTGTACTCCTGTGTGTATTCCCTAATCTGTACCTGCTTAGTTACAGTAGTGAGGTAGTTCTGCAGGATGAGAGGGCTTACGGAAGTAAAATTTCTGTGAAGTGCGTAGGACAGAGTCATCTGGGAAGCAACGGTGTGGCAGCACTTCATTGTTGTGTTCAGCACAGCATCAGGGAAGTCCCTTCGCCTTGGGTATGTTTCAGGGTCACGCCGTTCCTCATTACACTCCGCCTGTGGTTCCCCAAGTGCAGAGCTTAAATGAGATGTGAACACACCTGCAAGGCGTTGTGCCCTGGCTTAGCGGTGGCTCTGGCGCTAATCCGAGAGTTTGATTTCTACATCCCCTGCTTCCGTAAAGAAATTCTTACACTTTGTTGCTGAGGAGTTGCTTTCTTTTTATAAAAGATACACGCAAAAGGAAATGCCAGCTCTCCACTAAGTAAATATTAATTTGTTTAGGATAAGTAGATTGGGTTTAAGGTAGCTTTCTGTAAATTCTGGAGCTCATCTTGTGTGCTTGTGTGTTTTAAACAAAGTCCTCAAATATTGTTCTTTCAGTGAAAACTACTTGGTGCGGTGGTCGAGCTGTGGACTCCCCAAAGATATAGACAGATTGCATAACCTTCGAGCAGTGTTCACTGTAAGTGTGTGCTCTTGGTTCAGCTGGTGAATTTTGAACACTTGTTTCGTAGCCTGTGAGTAGCTGAGGAATGTATGATCTGTGTGTAAACAGTGTGGAGTTACCTCTGCAGGTAATGATCCGGGGGAAGGCTCAAGTGAGATGTTTCTCTTAAGTGATTACTAAATATTCTTGGCATCTGGCTAAAACCAAAGTTGCTCTTTGAAGTTTTAACTTACTAGAAATGATTCGGTCTCTTAAGCGATTAATTTACGCAGAAGTCAAGGTGTTTAAACGCTGTTACAAAAATTCCTTTACTCTGAGAGCAATGGGCCCTGATACTAGAGGCTAGCACGGCAGAGGCAAATTCTGAGCAGCAAACCTTCTGCCTACTAAAATGGAACTTGAAATTCAATTGTTATGAAGTAATCTGAAGAAAGTACTGTTTCTAGGACCTGGGCAGCAAAGACCTGAAAAGAGAGAAAATCAGTTTCGTCTGTCAGATTGTGCGAGTGGGCAGGATGGAGCTGAGGGACAACAACACAAGGAAGCTGACCTCTGGGCTGCGGAGACCTTTTGGAGTAGCAGGTAACTCTGTGCACTGTACCTGTCTAGATCGCGTTCTAGTCTTGCGTAGAAAGTAGAGCGTGTGAAACTCCCGTTGGGGTTGTGTAAACTCAGAATTGTTCCCAGGTCCAAGTTAATCAGACCGCTTGCTGTGTTGTAGAGTTCACTGTAACTTTCAGGACTTGCGTTTAGCTAGAGATGTTATTTGCAGAGGTTATTTGTAACATGATGTTATTCTACAGGAAAATTCTGAAACTGTGCAGTCGATAGCTCCATTCCTCTTCTGAGTCACCGTTGCTTCCCGTCTCCCAGGGTATTCCCTCAACACCCATCGTCCCATGTGGGTCACGTAACTCAGTACGCTTTGTTTTTGTTTTCAGTGATGGATGTTACTGACATAATTAACGGAAAAGTTGACGATGAGGACAAACAGCACTTCATACCATTTCAACCGTAAGTAGGGAATAGTTCAAAGAATAAGCAGAAGTGAAAGCATTAAGATTTTAATGCTCATTAAAAAAAAAAAATAAAAATTGAACTTTTGGTTGTAAGAAGTGTCCCGTAGATACTCTGAAGTTCATTTATTTCAGTGTGATATTTTACCTTGAGTAGTGGTTACTAATATTTCTTCTTTATAATTTGCTGTCGATTATAATAGCGATAGCCCCAGAAAATTATTTTTTAAAGTCTTGAGTTCAAAGCATGCATTCCCAGTTTCCCAGTCTTGTTTTGTTTTTTGTTTGAAGATGGCAGGGTGATGATATTTAAGAGGTGAAATGCTTAAAATAAGTATTGCTGGTTTATCTCTGCCTGAGATTGATGAAGACCAGCAGTGTTACCTACATCCACTGCAGGTGACTTCTGTGAAATTAGTAGAGAGTAACATTTATCTTTTTCTTGGTAGCAGATATAATTTCATAGTAGGGGGCACAGTCATTGGAGTACAAACAAGAGTTGAGCATTTGAAGGATGGCTTGATATACCTCCTGCAGTATCTTCTCATGATTGAACTTGATCATGTGAGACTTTCACCAGAAACCTTAGGTGTTTTGGTTGGATGGTGAGGGCGAGGATGCATCTGCTGCACGTATCCGTTATAGTTGGTTCACAGAATCAAGGAGATGAGTCTGCTGTGTGCACCTGGTCGTTTTTTTAGTCACCTTACCACAGACTCTTAAGTTTGCTGACGTGGAGTTTGACGGCTACTATTTTAGAATAATTAAATTAGCTAGTAGCAGATAGGCAGTTGGTGTGCTTTAAAGTACGAAAATGTGCATAAAGTACGAATGTGCATAAAATGTGAACGCTTAGTTTTCCTGTTGTGGGAAATGTTAGACTGCCGTCTGTTCAAAAAGGCAAAACATAGTTATGTTAGCAAATTCCTTGATTAATGTACTAATGGATATTCAGAGGGGTTTTAATAACATTTAAAAAAACCCCCTTGAAGTGACATAATCTCAAATTAACTTTATTTTGGAAAATAGGCTTAATTCAGGAAGCCCTTGTGTTTTGGAGATGCAGGGCTACTAAGAGGGTTGCGATGTCTGCAGGTGCTGTAGGGAGCTGGGCAGGTGGATGCCTCGTGTCTGAAATGGTTTTGTTTGCATGCAGCAGTGTCGCTGGAGTGGCGTGGAGGGTGTTAATGTGAAAATCAGACGTACAATTCCATTTTTCAAGGAACACCGGGGTTCTTTTAGGGAAGAAGTACGTTCATGATATGTTTGTGTGGTAAATGATAGCAAGCTTATTTTTTAGTGAGTGTGGAAGTATGCAATGAAAATGGATCTTTGTGTATCAAAGTGAATGCTAATGGAACATCTAGTTTTCTGCTCCATTAACACTGGTTTATTTTTTTTGTATATATAAATCAGCTTTTTGAGAAGATATACAATGTGATTTTTTTCGTCCAAAGTAAATTAAAACATTCTTCTAAAAAAATATATTCCAAAGATTATGAATAATGTGAAAACACGCAATGAATGCTGGTGTCAGTGTTTCCGATGTAGACTTAGGCTGTATATACGGGGCACATTTTTCTGCTTGTTCCACGCTTTGCTTCTGTTGTNGAAGGAAGGAATAGTCTCATCCTTCCCTTCTTTCGCCTTATTTTTCCGCTTTGTGGCTGTGCTCACAGCACTTGGCTCCCTATCCAGAAGACCGGGNACACAATGGCTGTCAAAAGCACTTGGCGAGATTACTTAAATGACACTTAATGCTGCTGTTTATTTATAGTTTCCATCTTTTCATCTATTCATCAAGTTTAACAGAACGTTTGGATTATCTGCTTTTTTTTCCTCCTCTTCCATTTCTGTGATAGTTACGGTAGCTTTTCCTGTGGACGGTACGCACTGCTGCTTCACCTGTAGAATGACAGAAGTGGCCCTGGAGGTGTTGCGGGGCCAGTCTGCTGTATATATTAAAGAGAAAACTGCCTGTATGGGTTTTCATGGCTTAGCAGGGGGTTCTCGGGGGGGAGACGCCCTTCGTGTCCTCACGGAGTGTTACTGGGGCCTGTGCACGCATGTGCCCGAAGGGAGAAGTAACAACGCAAGTGTGCTGTACTTCTCTGTGGTAGATCAGCATTCTTCTGATTAATGATCTTCCTCTGTCTGTCTTGTTACTTTTCCTGTCCTTTGTCTTGCGTTGACTAATAAATACTCTTTGTCGCAACTATGATATGATCTTTTGTGTTCCCTTGTTACTGTGACTTCTGGTTTTCTGTGACCCTTTGTTTCCTGGTGTTGGTCGTCATGTGCATCCTCCAGGCTAGCGTTGGATGACGCCATTCGACACAAGCAGCTGAACATATCATCCCGTTTTTCACCCAGGGTGGCAGGGGAGAATGATTTCCTTCAGACTGTTATAAACAAAGTGATTGCTGCTAAAGAAGTTAACCACAAGGGTCAGGGTATGTACTGTTCTTTATATACACCGGTGTACCTAAAACTGCTCACGGCTTGATTTGCAATGTGTGATTATTTTAATTTGGGAATCAAGGGTGCATAGTATTACCTTCACTCGCTCACTGCTCTTTGGAAACAGAAAATGTGTTTGCACGGTTCGTTCCCCCTTTTCCCCATCCTTCAGGGCTCATTCTGCTGTCCTCCCCAGCCCCGCACCTTTCCCCCTCCCCGCCCCGTGTTAACTCCACCAGTTGTCTGCCCTTTCTCTGCATTGTCCATCCCTCGGACGTCTTTGTACGGGAAATGATGACTCAGGGACTCGGCTCTCATGCCCTTGAGCTGCAGACTTTGGCCTCCTCATGTTGAAGGAAGGAATAGTCTCATCCTTCCCTTCTTTCGCCTTATTTTTCCGCTTTGTGGCTGTGCTCACAGCACTTGGCTCCCTATCCAGAAGACCGGGGCGTTGCTCCCGTCAGCACCGCACCCACCTGAGTGTGGAGGTGGTAAGGACGGAGCCGGAGCAAGGCAACCCCAGGTTTTATGGGCTGCTCATGACTCAGTGTGTGCTCCGCTGACGTGAAACAGAGTTCGCTTCCAACGTCTGGGTTGAGGGGTTTTTTTTGTGTGCGATTGTGTAGACAAGACTTCGTGATCATAATGTGTCTGCCAGTTAAAAAGCGAATTGCGTGCTATCGCAGTTACTGTTGTATTGGCTTCAGTGTTTTTTTGGGGAGTTCAGTGTTACGCAGGCCGGGTTTCCACCAAACACCACGTATGTGAATATCTGTGTCACAATAGACTCAAGGAAAATTATATACTTTTTGCTGATTTTGAACTGATTAAGAGCAAATAAAAATCTAAACAACCTTTTTTTTTTTAAATTATCCATTAGCTAAAGAGGAAAACTTAGATCTACTTTTCCCCCATGTTTTCACCTGTGGCCAATGTGTATCGGAAAGGAGGAAATGTTTCCCCTGCTTTGATTCATTACAGGTTCTTTCCCTAAGAAAGGCGCCCAAGCAAATGGAAAAGGATTAAGAGTCGCTGCTTAGCCAGTCACCGTAGGTACAGTCACTGTTTAATGAGCTGGCAGCTGTTAGAACCATCTCTGGCAACAAGTCAGCATATAGCCTTTTATAAGAGATTTTAATAGAAAAGAAAGCTAGCTGCCAAATGTATACAAAATGAATGTATAGTTAATTGTGTGTGTAACAGGATAACCCACAATTTTTTATAGATGAGTGTTTTTGGGGTATTTTTCATAAATTTCAATTTTAGGATTTTCTTCTGCAAATTGCTGCTGTAATTATTTCATGCTTAAACTCGATTGCCAGTCACCTTACCAAGTGTAAGACCACTTTGGGGGTTTTTTGGTGACTTTTTTTTTCCCCTTTGGTATCTTTCTTTTTCCTGTAACAAATGTGCCTGATGTTACTTGGCAAGCAGTGGCTTTTTAGTGACTGCTTCTGCTACTGAAGAGGAGAACATCAACCGTGTAAAGCTGACGCTGCAGATTTCTTTGTGCTCAGTGCAATAAAAACAACTTATGGGGGTGGTGGTGATGATTCAATTCAGGGTACGTATATTCTGTCGGTCCTCTCTGTTGCCCTCTCAATACTGTTTGGTTGTAATACTTAAGTTTTTTCCATTCAAATCAGCGTTGCCAGTTCTCTTTCTGCCTGTGGAAGATAAACATTTCATTACAAAGAACTTGTGAGAGTTCAAAGGATAGATGCAGGCTTGAGGCAGTTCTCCTAATGGCTTAAAAACTGTGTTTGCGTGAGACCCTTTGTGGAAGACTTCAGTGACAGGACAAGGCCCGTTCTGCGAGGAGGAGGGATTCTTCTGGGGTCGCTCCGGCTTCGTGCCAAAGGCGCAGTAGGCTTGCTTGCGTTTTCACAGTCTGGACTTCAGTGGGTCCAGCTGATAACCAAGCGTTTCCTTCTTCCAGTCTGTTGCGTGGTCTTGCTCAGCTGTTTTTCTTCGCAATTGAGACCTGTTGTATTGACGTTCTTAGACTGCGAATAAAATTTTTGGCTTTAGTCAACCAGTGTACGGGAACCTGCACGTGTCTGCTGTTGGACATCTGCCTAACTCCTCCCTAGCAAGACGCCTTCTAGACTGTATTGCTGCAAAGTGCTCAGTAGAAAGGCCCGAATCCTTACCTTGCACAGATTTTCACCTTCTCAGATTTTTTTTTAGTAGGCAGTCAGCTTGTGGGTGAGGAATTTACACAGTTTTTCAGAAGGTCTAGTATAATCAGACGTACTGCTGTGTGCTGTGTTTGTGTTTCCGCTTGAAGCAGTGGGTTTCTTTGGGTGTTTTGAAATACTTCACGGTGTGTATTTTTTGTAAACGAAGAGGAGTAACCCTAATGTGTTTTCTTACGTTTTAGAATGTGTAAAAAGAAATGGTTAGTAACTAGAAAACAGCACCAGTTTAATAATTGTGGTTTTTACACAACAGGTTTGTGGGTGACACTGAAACTTCTTCCAGGAGATATTCATCAGATTAGGAAAGAGTTTCCGCACTTAGTGGATAGGTCAACAGCCGTGGCTCGGAAAATGGGGTTTCCTGAGATCATTATGCCTGGTAAGCCATTGTGTGAATTAACGCTGCTTTGTTATATTTTAACCTTCGTTAACTATCTGTCTCTCTGGAAGCTTTTTTTTGGGGGGAAAAAAAGGATTAGTTTGAGGTATGATATACATTAGAAATAATGGACCGTCAAAGGATTTTGTCTCATTTAAAGTAAACTTAAAATGCCTGGTAATACCTGCCACATGTGCTGCATCAATAAATAAAACTAACCCCCAGCCCCAACCAGGTGATATCACAGTGGCGATGGAAATTCTCTTCTTTCTGCGGTGAAGAAAAATATACGAAGTAAATGCTTCATGTTCTTTCCCTAGCAAGGGCATATGTAAAACTTGTATCCTGTGATGAATCCAAATCAAAGATTTTCCAGAGGAACAGGCTTGATTTAGAGATATAAGCAAGTCTCTTAAAGTTTGTAGTAGATTTGGATAATGTATTTGAAAGAAAGCTATGTCATTTTTTTTAATACATACATTCTGTGGATGTTCAGTTTTGGTGTTTACAAAAAAAACCCCAGAAATGTGGTGCTTCTCAAAATAACAACTGCCATAAGCAATAGACTACAGACAGAACCCTGCACTGTCCTGTTCAGATGGATGGGCTCTGGAGGATCCATTAGGTATTTTTGAAAACCATCCCAGTTCCAGCTCTCCCTGTCCTTGCTGACTGTGCGTTTGTAAGGTGTTTCACTATGTATCCTGTATGGTGGAAGTGCCTTAGCACCTCTGCTTGTTATGATCCTGCGCTGGCATGTGAACCATCTGCCTCGTGACATTATTGGAAATCTTGTTTCCACAATTCGTTTTCAGAATTCCAATTGAATTGGGGTGTAGTTGAAGAGCGTTTTAAGACATAAAGCTAAATACAACCCTCCCCGGCAACCCCCAAGTCAGCAAAAGCATCAAACCACTTCCCGATGTAACAAGTCAAACAGACCTCTGTAGGCTGTTTAAATATTTTTAAATTGCAAAATAGCTGTCTGTGGGATAAATTAATGACTGTGGTGAAATTCATCCTTTCAAATTGAAAAGGAAAGAAGTGGTGTTAAAAAAAAAAGAGCTGAAGTGGGTTTTAAGTGATGTGTACGTACTGTTAATGATGGTGTGGTATTCTTCCAGTTCAGAAATAACGTGTGATTTTTTTTTTCTCTGTTTGATTTAGCTCATTGCACGACGAGTTGCTACTTCAGGCTTCAGAAGGCTTAGCACAATTTTAGCTAAACAGCTGTTTTCAGTACTGCTAGGTTTGGATGTTTGAGATACCGTGGCTTTTAAATGTTTTGCCACGTGTATGTATGGTTGCTGTTACTAAAATGTGCTGGCGGTTGTTTCTGTGTATCACTAGTTTCACAGATTGCTAGGTACGCTGTGGAAATTGCGAAGAACTTTGTGTTTTGCTTTTTCTTTTAGGTGATGTTCGTAATGACATCTACGTAACGTTGGTTCAGGGAGATTTTGACAAAGGCAGTAAAACAACAGCAAAGAATGTAGAAGTTACAGTGTCTGTTTATGATGAAGATGGCAAAAGATTAGAGGTATTATTGAATGTCTGGGTGTTCTTTTTATTTTGATACATAATCTGTTTAAGCTTTTTCAATATCTTTCTCTGTACTTGTCAACTTAAGTCCCTATTTTTATTTACAACATTTACATTACAAAACTTTCTCCTTTGTCATAACTAGATACGTCTTGTCGTATCGGTGCATGCACTTTGATACTGATTTCATGAGGAGCTCTAAGCATGAGCCATGATGTCTTGTTTTAACCGACTTGACTGAATTTTTTTTCTTTTGTTTATTTGAATGAAAAAGTGGAGTTTAAGATAGATGTAAACATTGTCTCTTTTGTTTGTGTTTTCAAGAGTGTTATTTTTCCTGGTGCTGGTGATGAAGCCATCTCAGAATACAAGTCGGTCATATATTACCAAGTAAAGCAGCCTCGCTGGTTTGAGACTGTAAAGGTATACAAACTGTTACAGTAACGTCCTCTGTGTGGGTTAATATGCAATTAATACAGGTTTTGGTAGGAAGCCGTGAGAAACAAAACCAGGGAAACTAGTGCTTGTGATTGTGTTAAGCAGGGGAGAAGGAATAGCTCAGCTGAGGAGGGCTTTCAGAGACTGCTGGAAAATAGATTTGACTTTTATTCCATAGTGGATTTTATTTCATCCTTTTGGTCAAGACGACTGTTACAGGGGCACTCCAACATCTGTTTAGGAATGGTTTACTCTATCTCCATGAAGCTGACCTAGAGAAGCAGGGTATTAAGGTTAAAACATAGTGGTGAACTCATCAGTGTTTTGGGATCTGGCTGATTGTGCTTTAAGCTTGTTGAATTTGCTTGGGTAATAACATTTTAGCTTGAATGCCAAGTTTTAATGTTAGAGAGGAGGCTGATGTTAGCTTTATAAAATATATTCTGTCTAGCTGTAGTCAGTGGGGAGCAGTACATCTGTACTGAGAAGGGACTACAACTACTCCCTACACTGTTGTTTAAAGTCCGAAGGTGCTCTTGTTGCATCTAGAGTCAGAAAGTGGCTGCTAGGGAATGGCAGAAACCTAGCGATGGTGTTGGGGAGCAGCGTACAGCACAGAGCCTGAATGTGGATGTGATTAAAAAATACAACAGCTCTAGCAAAAATACTGGGGAGAAGAGCATTGGTTACATCTGCACAACGGTTACTTGTGGATCAGCGATACAGTAATAGCACATGTAGTACGGGTGTTGCATAGGTAACGGATACGTTAGAATTTTTATTTTGCTGCTGTTCATAATCAAGTTTGCCTCTACCACTAAAACTCCAGAGGGGGTCATTCCTGAGCTGGGGGGAGTAGTAGGGGAGGCTTTGAGGTTACAGCCCAACACCTGAAGTTGCAGATCTTGTCAGGTAGCTTAACAGGCTTGCTTTGTTCCTCCTCTCCTGGTGCAAGAATTGACGGTNCTACCACTAAAACTCCAGAGGGGGTCATTCCTGAGCTGGGGGGAGTAGTAGGGGAGGCTTTGAGGTTACAGCCCAACACCTGAAGTTGCAGATCTTGTCAGGTAGCTTAACAGGCTTGCTTTGTTCCTCCTCTCTTCTGGTGCAAGAATTGACGGTTTTCCTGGGGAATCTATGACCTTTCAAAGTCTTCTATGGCAAAATGAAGCTGGTGCTTAGCATTAATCTTGTTGAGAGCGCCAAGTATGTTGTTGAAAGATGCCTAGGCNCTTGCTTTGTTCCTCCTCTCCTGGTGCAAGAATTGACGGTTTTCCTGGGGAATCTATGACCTTTCAAAGTCTTCTCTGGCAAAATGAAGCTGGTGCTTAGCATTAATCTTGCTGAAAGCGCCAAGCATGTTGTTGAAAGATGCCTAGGTNTAAAACTCCAGAGGGGGTCATTCCTGAGCTGGGGGGAGTAGTAGGGGAGGCTTTGAGGTTACAGCCCAACACCTGAAGTTGCAGATCTTGTCAGGTAGCTTAACAGGCTTGCTTTGTTCCTCCTCTCTTCTGGTGCAAGAATTGACGGTTTTCCTGGGGAATCTATGACCTTTCAAAGTCTTCTATGGCAAAATGAAGCTGGTGCTTAGCATTAATCTTGTTGAGAGCGCCAAGTATGTTGTTGAAAGATGCCTAGGCGAGATTTGGTGGTGGTTGATGATGTTTGAGGATACTGCACTGACTGTTTTCTTTCTCTGCCCTCTTTCCCAATACGTGAAGGTCGCAATCCCCATTGAAGATGTAAACCGCAGTCATTTAAGGTTCACGTTCCGTCATAGATCATCTCAGGACTGTGAGTAATTCAGCCTTTTCGTTATGGTTCTTGCCAGTGTCTGGTGCCAAAATCTGCTGAAACAGCCGTAACGGTCCTAATCTGTAATGTAATCGCTTTCAGCGCAGGCATAAGTTTGGGTTTTTTACCTGCTTATTTTGTTAGCATCTCAACTTCTTTTTCCCTTGACATCTTCCTCATGCTTGCCTATCGACATCAGGTTTCTGCTTTCCTGCCCAGTTATTTCTCCAAGTCAAATAAAAGGGCTGGTGATTAAAGCTTTCAGTTAGCGACTGAAAGGGTCGTGGTATTGTCTATGTTAGGGGTAGGTGGGTACGGTGATGTAAAGGTACTTAACAACCCCACGTGTGAAATGGGAATGTGGAAGATTTTACAGTGGGCTTAGCATCAGTAATTGAAGACTTAGCTACTAAGAAACTTTATTTCGGCTTCTCATTCTCAGACGGACGTGTGGTTGTTTTGAAGTAGTTTTGGTCTAAAAGATACTTGAGAAGTTGCGGTTTTCCTCAGCTTTCCTGCAATGTTACTGGCAGCCGAGATGGTTTGAGCTGTTGAGGATCAGATTGAGACAGCTAGACATCTTCTGTTTGTCAGCAGTTGTTTTGTAATAAAGTTTGAGGATTTGCCTTGGTTGTGATAATGTTCGTTCCATGTAGTGACTACAGGGGCCGTCTCGCTTGATAGGAAAGCCTTTCAAAATCTGTAGCAAAACTTCTTAGCTGTAGAACAAATGCGTAGACAAAAGCATTAATCAGGTGGTTTCCACTGGATGCATTATAAGATATGTAATACTTTTAGTGTAAACTTACCTGTGTAAAGTGTAGAACCTTACCCCATAGCAGGTATTTAATTGAAGCTGTGTATTTTGCAAATTGATCGTGAATAAAAGATTTACTTTAGTTTGGAGAATGATACTTGCTAATGAAAACAACATGCAGAGAATTAGCGTCATTAATGTCAAAGTTATGATTGTGCAGTACAAATTAGTGGAGTCAGAAATATTTTCATGATGACTCAAAAATTTAAGTTGGCCATGATTTAAATATTAATTGGAGGCTGTGCCTTAGGGCTGCAGGGCTTTCTCACAGGCTGCTTGGGCTATCTCAAGTAGATTGTACTTTCCTTCTGGTTTCCTTCTTAACCTTGTGATTTCTGCTTGCCCTGTTGCTTCATTTTTGCTGAACTTTTGATAATAGATTTTGAACAATGAGAGCAAACTGAATGCATTTTCTAGTTCATATTAGTTGTAGAGTGGGTCAGCTTTCAGAAACTTAGGCACTTCATCTGTGGTGATGGATCCAGTTTCTGTTTTGGTTCCCCCTATAAGTGATGGAGGCTTGATGAGATCCTCAGTGCTGTTTTTTAAATCGTTATTCGAGGTACCAAACACTGCCGTTTCTCTAATTCCAAAAAACCTGAACGTTACAAATGCATCAAATTTCTCTTTCATTTTTAAAAAGTTCCCTTAATTCAGCTTTCTAAGTGAACACGCAGAGCATAGAAATATTAAGCATATAGAAATACTAAGCACTGTTGCTGTGGTCAGATTCTTAAGCATCCATTTCTTGTATTTTTGGTTCTATTTTGAGTTTAGAAGACTCCCAATTTCTTGTACCTTTTCTCCAGCTGAGGATCTTTACTATGGTCATTTGTTTATAGGTTATCCATGTTTTTGAGATTGGGTGGACTGTTTGTACTAGTATCAAATACTTCAATTATGCTTTTTGTTTGTTTGTTTTGCAACAGCCAAAGATAAATCTGAGAAAATATTTGCCCTTGCATTTGTGAAGCTCATGAGATACGATGGAACAACTTTGAGAGATGGAGAACACGACCTCATAGTTTACAAGGTAGAGTTTTGAGATACTTTTAGTCTTTCCGTGGTAGCTAATTCAGTGTGAGTACTGCTGGCTTTTAGTGAGTTATTGTTACAGAATTGCACAGAAAAATAAGTTTTAGACTATTCTGTTACGTCAAGCGACTAAATAAAAAATACGTTTTAGACTATTCTGTTAGATCAAGCAACTGAATAGTAAGTGCTGTGCAATTGTCATGTTTGGCAGATTGTTAAAACTGGAGTATGTTTTACTGGGCATGTCTTAATTTTGAAGGTGCTTGTTATCAAGTTTTATGTGTGTTTTCATGTCTGGGAAAAGTTACTTCTCTAGCCCTTTGAATATCACATCTTGGCTCTAATCTCTAGACAGGTTAGTGCTAAATTACTGTTACTAAAGACCCATTGGATAGCTCAATTTCTGGAGCAAACCTAAGAAAATCCAGTGTAAATAATAAAATTTAATTATTAGTAAGGCTTTTTACTAGATATTATAAAATTGTTTCATACTGTATTTAAAACACTACTGTAGGCAGAAGCAAAGAAGCTGGAGGATGCCTCAACGTATTTAAGTCTGCCATCCACTAAAATAGAGTTGGAGGAAAAGGGACACTCTGCAACAGGGAAGAGCATGCAGAACCTCGGAAGCTGCACCATCAGCAAAGACTCTTTCCAGATTTCTACTCTAGTGTGTTCAACAAAACTTACCCAGAATGGTAAGTTCATAGAACTGCTGGAGCTTCTGCTCCTCGCAGTTGCAGTGGGGTTGTATGTACTGACCTTCCTGCCTTCTCCATCCCCCTTGCTCTGTGAATGGATGGTGTGTTGTTTGCCACGCAGTCTTGGATTAAGTTGTCTGGATGCAGTAAAAGCATCTACTGAGTGTGTACTACCCAGCTTTTTCTCTTCTTGTGGGCTTTGTTTTGCTTTAGAGCAGTATGTGACTCTAAGAAAACAGAAGAATCTCGAGTTAAATGGAAATGGGAATGTTATTTGCCATATAGCTGAGATTTTTATATTGAAGAATACTGAAAACAGGCTCTGTGGCATTTTACTTCTCTGCAGGTATGAATAATAGCACTAAGGAAGAGGATGAGTTTGCTTTCAAGAGTAGGTAATATCATGGCTTTGCTACCAAATAAGCTGTATTATGTTATTTCTGAGGTGCAATATCCGTGTTTTATGCTTGAAAAAAACTCTGATATTTTCTTGTGTTGAGTAGAAAGGATGTGGGCATGAGAATGTGTTGCGTGGAGGTCACTCTCGTGTTCACACGTCCTCACATGAACACAGAATGCAGTTGGCATATTCTGTTCCTTTTAAAAGTTGCCTTATACACATTTTTCATGTGTGTTTGTCACTTGGCTGACTGCATCCAAAGGCTGTGGAAAGTAGAGCTGATGGCAGCCACCAAAGCAAATATTTCACATTTCCAGACTGTGCCCTCTCTGTAGTTCTTGTGCTTCGTTGCCATGGAGCGGTCCCTTGTTCTCTTTTGCTACACCAGGAGTAGACTCGGGAGTGTGGGTGGGTCATGGAGCTGTGAGTGAGTCATGCCAGGAAAAGGGATCATTGCTTCGTGACTCATGAGAAGGGAGGGCTTAGTTCGGATAGATCTGTCGGGAGTTGAGGTGGTGGATGAGGAGGGCTTGGGACTGGGGGTGGGTGGGAATGATGATTGGATTGTCACGTTAATGAGTTCTCCTCTGTCCAGGGGGAAAGTTACTACTCTGGTACGGCTTCGTAGTCAACTCACAGTTCTGTTGCAGTGTTTTTCGGTGGCATCTGTGTTACCGCACACCCTAGGTGTTTCGTATTCAGAGCACATCAGATTCACTGCAGTCTGGCAGTCTTATAGCCTAAGAGGGTGTTTAGCAAAAAAATTCGGAAATGATTTTGGGATTTCATAGCAAAGATGGAATCATAGCTCCACAGTAACACAGTGGTTTCGGGGTGTTGTAGAACGCAGAAGCCAGCATGTGGAATTGAGCTGCTTTTTCTTTGTGATATCATTAGGGCTTTTTTGTCCTCAGTCTTTCCTAGCGCTTATTAGTAGTTAGAAGTATTTCGTAGTGATAAGTGTTTCGTAGTGATCACTATATTGACGCTGCTTTCACAAATGATTATTAAAATTAAGACTGAGCATTGTTTCATGCTTAATTTACATATAATTTGCTTTGAACTTTTGATCTTTATTTAATGTTACCATTAATTGTTGTCCGCAAAACTTTTTCTCAAAGTTGCCGAAGCCTTTTCTTTCTTCAAAGCACTTTGACATTATTAAACAAGATCACCATGTATCCTTAAGCAATTCAGGAAAAAAAAAACAAGTAAGATCTCATCATTAAATTTCTCCCTCGAGTATAATTTTTCATCTAAAAATTGTCAGCGCTGTCTAGATGATAGTTTCTGAAGCTGATTTTAACTTCTGTAAAATGGTTGATGTTCTGACTTTCTTAAAAATAAGTAAGGAAAAATCCATTATTATCCTCATTTACTAAAATGTTGAGCCAAAACATAGTTTTCTCTTTTCGGTCATCTATAGTAGTTCTTTCTTCACCTTCCATTTGGAATTAGCTTTAAGACTTATTGTTAGTAACTCTGAACGTATGTTAATGCAGAAAGAGCCATATGATGCGTTGTCTGTGATGTTGCAGACTATCTTTTTGTGTACGAGCTCTTTGAACACTCAGTTGACTTCAGTTGTCTATGAACTGTAAGTTATTAATGTTGCTTTTCTGTTAGTTGTTGCTGTCCTTAGCATCTGGAAAGTCTCCAATACAGCAAACTTGGCCACTGGTAAGACTTCAGCTATTTTCTTTGAGAGAAGGTGATAGTTTGAAATATCTACTTAGTCAACATTTGAGCAGTTCTGAGTGATTTGTGGCAGAATCTATTAAAGCAACGCATTTCCTGGCCTTTTCTTAGATGCCGCATTTGATTTTGAGAAAGAGTGGCAATGTAAGCCAAAGAGGAGGACCGTTTGAAAACAAGCAAAAAAAACCCCAACCTCCTGAGGAATCGGTGAGAAGATCAGGTCTTGAAGGCATCAGGGGTTGCTGTTCATCATCACTTTGCCTCTTGGCCAGATTCTCCTGCTTTGCCATCCGAGGCAGAAGAGAAAGTTCTTCCTCCCATATCCACAGGACTATGGCAGTGCATGCCTTTTATTTTTGTTCTACTCTCAAGACTTTCTGTAACAAATATGTCCTTCGTGGGCTGAAGAAACACTTTGACGTTAAACATCAAGTGCATTTCTGTGCAATGAAATAGAGCTTCTATAGTAAAACTCTGGAATTTAAGAATTGATGTGAAATGGTATCGAACTAGACACGTGTGTGTTGGAAGTCATGACCGACAGTGTCGCTGTCACCTGACGTGTTAGCAGGCAGTGTGGCGCTGGGTCCCCACCGTCTCTGGGGGGTGGCTGACTCTTTGATACCTCACACTTGCTTTGCAACTCTTTACGTGTCGTGGGGCATTGAATGCATCAGCAGACCCCTTGAGGTCGTGGGTTTCTTTGGTTTTTGTTACTTTTTTATAGTTTTTTAAAATTATTTATTATTTTTATTATGCTTGGGTTTTTTTAAGGTCAGAAGTGAGAAATTTGATGCCATATGTTATGGGATGCCTGCTTGCAGTTGACAGCATCTCAGTAGATCTCTCCGGGGTTGGGCCTTCTGTTCTTGGGGTAAATCAATAGCAAGGTCTGTTATGAATCTGTTCCTGGTGTCGTGTCCAAGTCAGGGTTGTGTGTTGCTTTTGTTTTCCTTTTTCTGAGTAGCCTGGTGAGCTATGACAAACTGAGGTCTTGTTTTCTCTTGCATAGGCTAATGAGTTTTGGTATTTGAATCTTGTTTTTTCTGTCACCCGGAAGCTGGAAATGGCAGGAAATCCCGAAGGAGGGGCAAAATGGCATCGAAAGCGACATCCCTCTCTGCATGAGGGCTGCTTGTGGGTAGTAAATCTTACCAGTGTCTCTTGTAGGATTGTCAAGATGGATGTCCTTTTATTATCAGGGTAATGGGAACAGAGCTGGAATTGCATTAATGGGCTTGCTGGAAAATTTTTCTGATCACCACTAGCCAGAGAGCTGCCTAGTGTTCTACCTGTGTGTTTGCTGTTGTGAACCATCCAGGGTGTCTGTAAGGCTTACTGGAAGTACTTCTGTGTTTTCTTTTCTTCCTGAAGGACTCAAACCTGTAGATAATAGTGGCTGTTACTGGTCTGGAGTCCAGACTTCAAGGAACCAAGGAGACTAGGCTTTCAACAGACAGTTGAGAGGGCTTTTGCTTAGTCATTCAGCACAACTGATTTTTTTAAAAATTTTTTTTACAAAGCTGTACATGGTATGACAAATTCAGCTGCTTCAGTGGCAAAAAAAAATATGAAGATTTGAATACAGAATTGAAATAAAACAAGTCATATAGAGTGGAAAATCAAATGCTGAACGTCAAGAGGGAAGATTATTTCAAAGAACATATGGAAACTTAATTGAGTGGAAATATTATCTAACTTCATTTCAGAGACTGGGCTTTGAGCAAAAGTTTGGGTATCTCTCTAGGGAAACCTCTGCATAAATACAGGTCAAGGAAAGTACATAACCAGGAAGTTGGACCGCTTGCTTCCAGTTGCTAAATAGCAATGTAAAAGCAAATCTTCATGTGTAGTCAATATAATCATAAATCACGTTAAACCAAATAAAGTTAAGTTGCTGTTGGCTACTTGGCAGGCTGGATGTTTGTTGTAACCCTTTGCAATCGAAAATCCTGGCTCTGTCTTTTTCCTCTGATATTTTCAGGTCACATAAATTTCGCTTGACCTAGACTGACTAAAGTAATTACTGTTTGGTGCAGGCTAAAATGCTGTTTTACATTCTTACCCTGTTCTACTTACTGTATTATTTTATACCTAGGCTTATTAAAAGAATAGGATTAACCGACTGACTGGTACTTTGCTGGGGTTAATCCTTGCAGTAACAGAGTGAATGCACATTTTTACTGTACACTGTAACTTATTTTTCTCTGTCTGGTAGTTGGTCTGCACTGACATTTTCTGTTGATGTGTGTATTTATTTAGCATTTGCTGTAGCATCGCGCTGGAAGTACATGTGGGTTTGTTTTCTTGGGGCAACACATGATGCCATTTAAAGATAATCTATGGGCTGGCTTTTGATCAGATCCATTTCTTTTGTCAAGCTGGTGCCTTTTTAGAAGTCAGACCGAAACTGAAGTCAGTGGTGGAAAGCTGATAGAAACACTTTCAGGAAACGTTTTGGGTAACTTATGGAAGCATCTTTACTTTTGTTCCAGAAGCGATTTTTCTGTTAATGTTGAGCTTCTGTGATTTTTAGTTTCAGTCTATAGACTTCTTGTAGGATGTATTAAAAACAAAAATTAAAAATTTAAAAGAAGAGAGCTTGGATTGTTCAAAGCCATGATTTAGTAAAACACTCTTCTGCTCCCAAAGACATGATGAGAAGGCTTGGTTTGAGTGCTGCTCAGAGGGGAATCCATCCCAAGGAGAACTGCAGTCCATTTCACTATAAGTAATTTTATTTATTGCTTAGAATGAAAGATTTTGGGAAAAGTATAGCAGCTGCTGTGGGTCTCTGCATATAAAATATTCCACAGATGCATGCCTTGGTAAACATTTTGTTGGTTGCTTTGAAAGTTTGAATAAAAGTGAGAGTATTGGTTGGGAGAAGCCCTCTGTCCTTCCTGCTTAGGAGTTACACTGGGCAGAATTCACATTATATGGACCATGTCGAGGGGGTGACTAATCTGCAGTAGTAATCGAGTAGCTAAACTGAAGGTAGACAGACTTTAAAATCTCATGTTTGTCTCTCTCTGGGGGCTTTTGCTGAGGGTGACTTACAGATGGTTTGTTTTGTGCTGAAAAGTGACTTCTAATAGGGCAGGGAGGAATTTTTCCCTGATGCTGGTTTGGCTAAGGCAGGACGAGCTTGGGGTTTTGGGTTGGTGGGCAGTTCAAGTCACATCTCAACAAATGCCAGGGTGGGGTTAACTTCCAGGTGCTCTAGTGTGGCTGTTAATATTTACTAGTGTGCTTATTTGCAGGGGAACCCCAACTGTGAGTTCCTTGTGAGAAATTTTCCTTAAAGGATACTGAAAAGGGACGCTGTGGTTCTTTGCGACTAATAAAAGAGAGAGAGTGCCTTCTGTGTTCTCTTATTTATCAGTGAATGAAGTGACATGAACTTAATAGTGGGATGTAGAATTTGGGGACGAGACCATTTGCAGCTGATTTGTTTCATGATCTCATCTGTACCCTAGCTCTTCATCACTTGGAAGCACCCAGGCGATTTGGGCATTACGCATTATTAAGCAGACAGCTTTCTACTGAATTAGCTTAGTTTGCAACTGTTTGCCTTGCATTGTGCCTTATTTTCTTTTCGGTTTATTCAGTGAGAGCAAAGAAGCTAGAAACATTAATACTGGAAGAGTCACAGCCCTCTAGATACGACTGTGTTGGTGGCTGACTAATTTCATTTTGGCATCCTTTTCTAAACACACAACTGTTGCGTACAACAAATCAAAATCGGAGGATCAGACTTTCTTGGCCTAGATTTTAATGCTGGCATTTCAAAGCAGGCTGCTTTTTTGAAAGCCTTTCAGAGTTCTTTCACGATAGAAATATTGTAGTAGGTTTCTGCAGTTAGAGGCGTACTAGAAATAAGTTGTTGTCCAGTGAAAGTGGCTGACCTAAGGAAGTAAATCTGTTTGTCCTGAACATAGTTATGGGGTGTGAGTGAAAGTAAATATCCTGCATGATATGGTTGTTTTTTTCTTACTCCTAGTTGACCTCTTGGGGCTTCTGAAATGGCGATCTAACACCAACCTATTGCAGCAGAATTTGAAGCAGCTGATGAAAGTTGATGGTGGTGAAGTGGTTAAGGTAACAAATTTAACTTATTTAAAAATAAATTCGGTATAATAATTTTGCCGAATCCCATATTTGAAGTATTCGTATCTTTTTGTTCCCCCTGCCCCTTACTGCACGCGCTTGCACATTAAATTGTGAGCACGTATCTCTCAGGGGTCCTAATGCCCTTCTCCCTGCTCTCAAAGAATGTTGAGTAGTGTTAAAACATGCAAAATGCAAATTTCTGAAAATGTAGGGTGACTTTTTTTTTCAGCACTTCAGTGAATTGTTGTATACAGATACATGAAGGCAAAGAGCATTTTTCTTTGTAAGCTTAAAACATCCTGGAATTCTTACGTGGTCATATTAAATTTATTTTTAATATATGTATGTGGAACGCAATCGTACTGTGTGCTGCTGGTATGTTTGGGGGTTTTTAAAAATATTTTTCCTGAAAATATTTGTCTCGGCCGAGTTGTTTACATTGCCAAGGCCACTGAGTAATGATAGAGACCTACACAAAAACAGATTTAGCTGTAGAAAAGAGTAGGCTGGAACTTTATTGAATGTGTTGTAATAAATCAAATCTAAAAGAGTGTCAAAAGATGTAATGTATTGGGGACAAATGACCCTTAAGGGCCTATAGTGTTGTTTTCTTACTTCAGTGGATTTTAATTTGGCTAATAGAAGTGTAGTGAATGCCCCATCTTGAAGTAACTTAACACATCTAAGACTGCTGATTTTATCCTTTATTGAGTAGGGTGAAAATAGTATCTCACACGACTTGTTTTCAGGAAGGTTCTACCTGCTGCTATTTTGTTGTGAAACATTTGATAGCTAAAAACTTGACACTGATACTTGCTTCTGCCGAGCATTGTCATAGTTCTGTCATTTGTCATTTTCCCTCTTCTCCAAATGACATCAGAGCGCTTACAGCAGATTACTATCTGATGGATATTGGTGATTTTAGAAGCACCGGAATGCAGCACAAGCAAGGTTTAAGTAAAAGCAATATTGAAGCGAGTTCTCCAGCTGGCACACGCTTACCCCTCCCTGTGCTGTTGCAGGACTCGAATGAAATCCTCCTCCCTTCTCCGTGTTGCGCTGGAGTCTGAGCAGAGCTTGATTTATGCAGAGGCAGAAGAGTGAATGTTTAATATTGCTCTCGTCACCTTTTTTTTTTGGAAGATCACTGTTTACATTATCCATCTGTTACAGCAAAGTTTGAAAAATCTTTGCGTAGTGTGCTCTGTTGCACGTACATAATGTCTAGTTTGTAACTGTTCCTTTGTATTCTTTCAGCTTTTTTGTCCATGTTTTCAAATATAATACATGGTACAAGCTATGTATATTACAAAAAGTACACATTTGGTAAAACATATTTAAATTTTCTGTTAAACTATTTCTGTTTTCTTATAAATTCCAGTAAAATACCTCCGCCAACTGGTGTTTGTTTATTGTTAAGGAGAGATCAGTCATGATACTCATTCTGTGATTGTCTGTTTCAGTAGCGTATGGAAACTGTAACTGTTATCTCCCTTTAACAGAGGCTCTGACTCCATTTATGCAGACAGTCTATAGGATGTGAGAATGCAAACTAGCGGTCTAGCTCCCTACCTGAGAAGTGTTTTCCTACCACTTTATACAACAAAAGCATCTATCCTGTATTCTTCTTGCTGTTTCACGAAGACCTTGTGAACAGATCTAAAACTTGAACTCTACTAATGAAAGTCAGTTACGAGCTGGATCTCCCCTGGAACTGAAGTCTAAAATCAACTGCAAACATTTTGGCTTTTCTGTCTTTTCATCTTCAGGTATTAGCAGCAGGAACTGTGGCTCCGTGTTCACTTGTTTTGGGGAAGCTTGGCAGTCAGTAGTGTTTAGCGAGCTGCTAAATGGAGACTAATTCCTGAGATTTAACTCTGTGTTCAGTAGATAGTCCAAGTGAATCATGTTTGATCTAGAAGACTCGTTGGATAGATAAAAACTTCTAAGGGAGGAAGGTGGGAGTCAGTATGTTTCTTCATTGCTGCCACAATGCGTAATATCTCTTTGTAATTGCCATCTCAGGAATCAATTGCCTTCTCTTTGTTCAGACATTCTTCCCCAACTGTACCTTGTCTCATCTACAAGACAAAAATCATTTTTACTTCATTTGAGACAGACTTGCTGGAACAATCCATGTTGAACCCCTCTCTCTCAACCAAAACAAATACAAACCGAGGCCATGGTCCGTCCTCATTCTGCCCTGGAGGGAGCCTATGTCGTTTGTGTGTCATCATTGTGTGGAAGAAAATGCTCAGACACAGAATCCCATGCTGATAAAACTGAATCCATTGATGAGTATCTCTGCTCTGTGCATGTGCTACTTGTCACTGGGAAGAAATACTGTGATTATACATGCATAAAACAGCTTTTATCCCTCTGCTTAACTTGGGTGCCCTGACACTAATCTGCTTTAACTTTGGTGTTGCACAGATCCAGGGTGTCCAGCCAGCTGGCTAGTGAAGACTCTTCCTCTGTTACAGTGATAGTTGTGTAGGTTTGGGGATGGGGCAGAAGGTTGTGTGCTCTGTTTCCCATGCCTGCGCATGTATGCTCTCACATGAAATTGTGGATCTGAGTTTATGCAGTCATGAGAAGCGATATGCTGTGCACTCTTCATTGCTCAGCTCAAAACCATGGAGGATGACTTGATTTATTTGGCATGAGACTGAGTTGCTTGTCTGGTTTGTGCTCTGAAATGTCAGTTGTCAGAAACTGCATGGTCCTGTTGACTGTTGAAACAGAGTTTTGAAATGTTGAATTTTCCTTTTTGTGTCTAACGTTTAAAATGTCTTTACTTTGTAAGATGTATAAATGGAAGCAAATATGTCTGTAGAAACTTGTGTGAAACCTGAATTTGATTTTTTTCCTGTAAAAAGCGATGACTTGTGTATTTGTTTGTAGTTTCTTCAAGATACATTGGATGCACTTTTTAACATAATGATGGAGAACTCGGAGAGTGAGACATTTGACACATTAGTGTTTGATGCTTTGGTAAGTTTGCATTGTGCATGGACTAAAATGTTGATACTGTAATGATGAATAAATAAACCAAACATGGTGTAAATGCTAGAATGAAGTTTGCTGATGAAAAAGACCTTCTCAGCTGTTAGTTATTTATTATTTAATTCAAAAATTCTATTTGAAGTTTTAGTTGGACTGGATCAAAAGGTGGTTGGATTATGTCATGTCATCCTCCCAGAAAATATGGAAGCAATCAAGTCCAGTCATTTTAGTGGATAAACAGAATTTGGAACAGAAAACTTTGTTACGAACTGGAAATTTTCACAGGAAAGGCAAATATTAATATATAAGGAGAATAACCAAAAGCCAAAGTCTGTGTGTTTTTAATGTTATGAATGTGTCTTACCTGAAAATAGAGACGAGTGAATGTAAAGTATTAAGAATTTTTTGAGGATAGTGCAATAATTATGCTGATTTTTTCAGGTATTTATCATTGGACTGATTGCTGACAGAAAATTCCAACATTTTAATCCTGTCTTGGAAACCTACATTAAGAAGCATTTCAGCGCTACGTTAGCCTACACGTAAATTTTAAAAATTATTTTTTCTACTGTGGCTTGCACAATTTTTCCAGATAACATTATTCTGTTACTTGTTTATGTAATTTAATTAGGAATTTGCACATACACCTTGGGAGGGTGGGAGGTTCTTGAAGAAGACTGGAGGTAGAATGTCTTTCTCTCCTGAAATAACAGTAGTAAAACATTTGGTCGTGTGTAAGGAGGAAGTCTTGAGTTTATTGCATTGAAGGAGGGGATGATTTCACTGTTTCAAGAATTAGCTTTTAAGAAAAGTATTCATAAACAATTCTCAGTAATACTTGAGAAAGAAATCATGTCCATTTAACATGCTTTGAATATGTAAGAGTTAGGCGTTTAGTCACAACTTTGATACTACAATCACTGAGTTGCAGCCTTCTTGTGAAGTGGGTAAAGGACGAAGCATTTTCCAGCATCTGGCTTCATTAGCAAGAGCTGAAGGTAGGCTGGTAGGCATGGAGAACATCCTTCCCTCCCTTGAATACCAGGAGGTAGAAGCAGGTTTAAGCTTGAGGATGCTGAAAGATCTCAATTCTGGCTTGGCTTGTGCCCATGGGCGACAGATCCCTGCCCTCTCCCCGCCTTTTATTGCGCAAGTTTGTTGAAGTAAAGAGAGGTTATGTTGACAATATCTTAAGTGGTTACTTGAAATTCTTAGGCAGTCCACTCCTATTCAAATAAATGCCCATATATCAAGATATCTATCTACTCAATGTTATTTTATGTTTGTGGTATATAGTATTGTACGTACTTACTTTGAATGTGAATGTTGAAACATACAGTGTAGCTAGTATGATTTAAAATGAAATTGCTTGTAGTTGCATTGAAGTTATGATTTATATTCACTGGAAGGGAGGTAGTTGAAATGGTATTATTTTAAAAATTGTTTCACTTCTAAGTTTGATAAACTTCAAAATGTGGAATAAGAGAGTTTTCAACTAGTGTTGTATACATTTTTGAGAAAGAAATTCTACAAATTCTAGCCCAAAATCCATGGGAAGGCTATGTAAAGGGAAAGCTTTGTTTAATGAAGAAACTCCCATTTTATGTGTTTTAATTCCAAAAATATGTTTGTGTTCCATTTAATTATTATTTTTTATTATTATTATCAGTAGCTATATCTTCATGAATCGCCTAAATCCGAATATCCCTAAATAAGCAATAGAAAAGAAGTCTTACCAAGATTTACTGTATTGCTTCCATGTTGAATGGTGTTATGGTCTGTGGGGTTTTTTTCTATTTTCTCAAGAATAGTTTACTTACCAGCAAAACCAAGAACATAATGCATTTATAAGTTGCATGATTAATTTTGTACCTTGGCGGGCACTACTTGGGCACGTAATTTTTCTTTAAACCTTTCAAAATTGAAATTCTTCTCTGCGTACATACTTGTAACTTGTATGTGTTTTTTGTGTTTGCACAGAAAACTGACTAAAGTTTTAAAAACTTACGTGGATAACGCTGAGAAGTGTGGTATCACTGATCAGCTCTTTAAAGCTATGAAAGCTTTGGAGTACATCTTCAAGTTCATAGTCAGGTCCAGGATATTGTTCAATCAGTAAGTATGGCGAATGCTGAAACCTCCTGTAATTCCCCTTGACGGTGTTGTTCAAAAAATGTTACGATTGTAACAACGCATGTTAAACTTGCTCAGTGATGCACTGCTTTAGAAATACTTTAAGTTGTTAGAATTTACTTCAGGAGGCAGCTGTTCCCTCAGAGCGATCTAGATTTCCCTAATTCTGAACCCAGCTGCAAGGAAAGCAGTAAACTGTGCCCGAGATGTGTATTTTACATAGCGGTGCACTGCTAAAATCATGATGTGTTGCAGCTTTCTCTGTTTTAGGTCTCTGAACAAATAAAGCTTGCTGTAATTTGGGAAACTTTTGTTAATAACTGCCTGATACTGTGACTGAAATGTTTGAAGCCACCGAGTAGCCACACTGCCGGATACTTTGTCCAGGTCTGGGCTTTGCTAGTGGCTTTCCTCAGGTGGCTGCAAAAGTCTGGGAAGACTGAGGTATTGGTAATTCTCCTGCAAAGCAAAGGGACAGCTTTTCAGAGTGGGAAATGTGACGTTTGTCCTTGCGTGGTGCCCGCAGGCCTCGGGCAGAAGCCATGGTTTGCAGAGAGCTTTATTCATATAGGCCAGACACGGAGAGGGAAGAAAGTTGAAACAGAGGGACAGGGAGGGGGAAAAGGAGTAGGAAGTGCACCTCTTTTGACATGCTGTCTTGTTAAAGAAAACCACAGGTGGTGTTGAACACCCAACAGCTCGGAGCTCCTCAGGCCCCCCACCTGTCGGAGGCTGGTTGCAGTTTGTAGGACCCTGCAGTCCCAGTTGGTTTCACTGAGCAAGGCAGGAGAGTGGAGAGAAAGAAGGGCTGCAGAAATATTCTGCTCAAGAATGATAGTATTTTTGATAGGAAAATCATTTGGGTTTCTATTAAAGCTCTTCCTGTGCCTGCTGGTGTGGCAGAGGCCTGCTGGGGGGCTGTTCTCTGCTCCCCATTCGGCCTCCTGCGTAGTGAACTGCAGAGCGCTGTCTGCCGTCGGCGTCCATCCGTAAAGCCAAGCATAAATAATTATTCAAAGTTAATGTGGAAGTCAGTGCTTTGTATACGAAATACTAAAAAAGGTGTAAAACAAGTTGATGATGTATTCACGAACATGTAGATTCAATCCTTTTACTACTTGTTAGCGATGGTAACAACCTTGTTACGAGGGATTTATGTAGAGCTCTGAAGGTACCAACTTCACCAACCTTTCTCTAAATTAAAGATAGTAATTTATTTCTGTAGGAGTCGTGCTGTGAGATTTGTAAAATACTGCATGCCATTTATACTGTTGCAGGTCCTACAAATCACTTTAAAACAGAGGAAAATAATTATCTCTTGCTGCAGATTAGATTTACAGGCAGTATGACCCTCTGGTATTGGCCACTGGATTTCCTCATGCTAAGCACTAATTCACAGTTCTTCAGCGTTAGGAAGACACAGCTCTCGATGACAAGGGATTAATCAGCGAAGCTACTGAATGCTGAATGACACCATGATTTGTTCTGCTGTAAGACTTAAATCCTGCCTGAGGTGTGCAATTTGAAGTGATTATAATGCAGAAGAGCAGCAGTGTTCCGAAATATTGTTAGTGTTTTACTGAGGAAATTGCAGCCAGCAAGCGGAATATTTTATTTTAAAATATTACATATTTTTAAATTTAGTAATACGGTAGTGGACTGAATATATGGAGCATTTTAATAATGCGATTGCAGGCAAGGTTCCTTTCTGGATAAATATGTAGGAGCCTAGCTCATCTAGTTAAAGCCTGGTGGGAGATACATTTATTTGGTATATCAGGGTTTATAAAGGCAAAATATTAGAAGTGAACTTACAGAAATATCCTTATTTGATACTTTGTTCAACTTAGAAGTATGTTTACTTGGTTTACTCAGTAATGATCCCAGTGGTTATGTTGCATTACAACAGTCCTAAAATTTTGAAGGCAGTGCTGGAAGGGTCAGCTTGGTGCAATCCTGGTTTCCTCATAGCTGTAGTGTTTGTGTGCGTTAGCAGGTGTATTAAATAACTATATGTTAATAACTGACAGTAGAAACACATCTGTGACTAACTTGTTTATTTGTATTGCAATTTCCTTTTTGAAACGCAAAGCTTTTTTGTCTGAAGCAGTTTGATTTATGGGACTGTCAAGTTTAGTTACTCCTTATATTGGTATTAGTTTCACCTCTGTAATCTGTTCGGGGGACACTGGAATCCATTATTGAAATTGGGAGTTAGCAAGGAATTTGTCCTGCGTAACCTCCAGTTTTAGCCTAAAAGGGGAATAGAAGTTTGCACAGCAGAGTAATACAATTTCATAATTTTTGTGTAGCATTCATTTCCCCTGTGTACTGGTTAAATAGCTTTTTTTAATATCTGTAGCTCCCAAAGGCTTATGAGCACTGCATTAATGATGATACACATTAGTTTCAGTGTAAAGCCACAACAACATTCTGAACTCCGTGTTTATCTTAAAAACATAAGCCTCTTTTCTTCTGTAGTAGGTGGTGCATCATGGTATCTTCAAACACGAAGAAATCTACTATGACTGTACATACAAAATTCCTGGGTGTGGTGCTCTTTCTGAGCTGCAGACCACATTTGAGACCTTCTTACTGGGTTTAACCCCAGAAGAAAATGGAGCAAAGTAGAAGGGAATTGAACTCTGGCTGGGAGCTGCTCTAATAGGTCTTGGTGCAACATGTTTAGGTTGAGCTCAGGGACAGAGCTAGTGGAACCAGGGAAGGCTTTGGAAGCCCAGTTGCTGTTGGATGAGGCTCTTGGAGGCAATCAAAGCCGACCGGGTAAGCATGGGGAAAAAGTCCCATCTGGTGTTGATAAGCAGCCTTGTTGAGATTTGATGTGGTTGCCAGCTTCTCCTGGGCGTATTTTAAGCACTGATCCTTATTTATTTTTATTTTGGGTCATGTTAAGTCTGTATAGCTGAAGTTCAAGAAGTGCATTTGCAACAGCCCTTATGTANAAAAGTCCCATCTGGTGTTGATAAGCAGCCTTGTTGAGATTTGATGTGGTTGCCAGCTTCTCCTGGGCGTATTTTAAGCACTGATCCTTATTTATTTTTATTTTGGGTCATGTTAAGTCTGTATAGCTGAGGTTCAAGAAGTGCATTTGCAACAGCCCTTTTGTAGGTGAGTCATACGTATTATGAAAGGGGGGAAAAAATTTAAAGTATTTATGTGGAGCTAGTGGTCTTCTCCCCCTTGCTTTCCATTTGTAGTGAGAATTATCTCATCCTATACCTGAACCAGAGATCATGCTGCATTTAAAATATTCAAGGGAGTTTCAGGAACGCTTATTCTTGTGCTGTATTGAACCAGTGGATCGAGTTCTTCATTTTAGCTGTGTGGTTTTTGCCTTTGGTGTTGCTCAGGCATCTCAGGGCAGTTTTTATCCTCCTGGAAGCATCTGGCAGAGAGAGAGGGCGGGAGGTGGGGGTGGGGGTTGCTGTGGGCAGATCAGCTCTGAAGAATCCCGCCTGAAGGCACAGAGACCTGCCTTGCGAACTTGAGCCGTGGATTAGTCGTTCTTGTGCGGCAGCTGTACTGACTGTATGGGAAACAGAGCCTTAACTAGTTTCGTGTCAGCAAGACAGAAATTAGGTGAAATGCATTTTAATTTTAGTGCTCCCTGCCCATAGGAAAAAAAGGTGTGGGGTTTTTTTAGCAAATAGTGGGTTGATAAGCTTTTTCTTTCATTTACAGAGCTTAATGTCGCTCACCCTGGGCCACTGGTAGATTTTAATGATTTCTGGCAAGTTGTCTGGATGCTTTCTGGCTTCCGCACAGAGAGCTGCTTGGCACTGGTCCTTCCAGACATCTGCTAGCTCTTGTGTAGTGTGAAGAGACTCTACCGCACTGCTGCGTTGGGCGTGTGGAATTGGGTCACCGCTGTGGGATTCACTGTGACTTGAAGGTGTAAACTACAATACTGGATGTGGCATTTTACATAGGATCTTTGAAATAAAAATCTGTTGTTCCTGCTGGCCCAGCCTGGTCAGTCTGTCTTGTCTTTAGTTTTTTGTGGAAAAAAAAAAAAAACAAACAAAAAAAACTAAACCGCTCTTGGTTTGGTGAAGAGCCTTCTTGAAATTCTTGTACTTAAAAGCAGGTAATTTAATAAATTATTGTCTGTCATTGGAACAGATTTTTTAAAAATGGATTTCCATTTTAGTTAGATTGTGCTTATGAAACCCAATTATTTTTCAGACTTTATGAAAACAAAGGAGAAGCAGACTTCAGGGAGTCTCTGCTGCAGCTCTTTAAGTCCATCAATGAGATGATGAGCAGCATCTCCGATCAAACTGTCATAGTGAAGGTATGTAGTTTACAGGTCTCTGTCTGGGCTTTACTTTTGTATCTTAAATCACAATTAGGCAGTTGATGAAGTGTATTTTACCTCAAACATGGTTAATACTTTGTGCTTCTGGTGAAGGGTTTGTGACTCCATGAAGAATGTGCTTTGAACTGGTAAGTTTACTTAAATTGCCACAAATACCTCATTTTTATTTTTAAAAGAGAAATTGGTTTGGGGTTAAATGACATTTAGCTTATTTAACCTGGATAACCTTAATATTAAGAGATTTTAAAGGCATTATGTATAAGGTGCTGATGGCAGTGTAGATCCTTGTATTCTTACGCACTTATCTGTATCCAGGGCTGTTCAGGAGTGTCAATATATCGTAAGCTCTACTACGTATTTTTAATGGAAAATCAGTAGTGAGTCAGACTGCAAACTTCACCCCTCCTCTTTTGTCCCTTTAAAAAAGTATCTACCTTTGGGTAGAGTTGGCTGGCTCACGGAATTGCGGGTGTGGTCTCTTATCATAAATGAACATGGGTATTGGTATCCCAGAGTAGAGGTACTGAGTTACAGGACTGGTACGGTTTTTGTATCCAGAGGAGTCTGAGGTCAGTGCGCCAATACTGGTCTGGTGTTCTGTCAGTGGATCTCTTTTCATGTGGAAAGGTAGAGAGATGGTTGCAAGCACGTGTTGGGTAAGCTCCACCTTGAAGCTCTCCTCATGGTTATCAACAGAATTTTTAAAAGGACGTAACTCTAGACCTAGCTGTGCTGAATCACTTGAAAGATGATGTTCAGAAATGGGCTAAGAATTGGACGGTTGACAGTATGACTCCTCCTGTTCAGTTGTGCAGTGGTTGTGCTTTAGAGAAATATTTTATAGTAACTGGAGGCAAAGACAGACAGTGGGAAAGTACTGTGCCAGTGCAAGAGGTTTCTCTTCAAGGGGAAGCTGGGGAGAGGACAGCAAGAAAACACCCACGTCAAAGACACCAGTCGGTTGTAGCCGAGTGTGTGCAAGTCTTGGGCTGGTAGTACCACACTGAGCACATGGCAGAAGTCAGTAGTGGGGATAAAGCTGCTGAGTTTGCATATTTTAGGCAGAGGGACTGAGACTGTATCATCTGATAATAAAATAGGGATATTACATGTTTCAAGAAAGCTGTATTTTCATTCCATTGACAAAGCATCTATCTTGAATGGAAACTGGTAAGTTTGAGTCAGTGACTCAGAATGTGCTATCTGGTATTTTACCAATAGGATGTTTTCATATTGTGAGGATTGAATGTAAGATTTATTTTCCTGAGACTCGTTTGTGAGGCCTACTTCAGGAAGGCAGATGAATGTGAGCTTTTTTCTTTTTCAGCAGTTTATCCTTTGAAAACGAAATAAATTAATACTCCTCCAAATAGGTTTGGGTGTCTTCACCTGAGATGCAGGAAGAGACAAACTTCCTAACAAATGCTGGAGAAATCACACTATGGCAGTGTCTGTCTTAGGCTGTGTATTGTTTCACATTCAGATCTCCGCAAAAGTGCATAGAGCACATCTACTGTCTGCGTTTGGTCACGTGGAGGACGCTGGTAGATGAAGCGTTGATGGATGAGCCAGTGTGGAATTGTCCGAGAAGTGTGCTTGTGGCTGCCTTTCAGAAGCCTTGACAACCTTTCATTCATTATTCATTGCTTTCATCTCCTTTGGACTCTAATTACTTAGCTCTTAGAACACATAATTGTTAGTATTGGCTTTTTGCAGCTTGTGAGATTGCTTTTATTATGTTCAAATATCCACTGAAGCACTACAGCTTTTTCAGTAACTAGAAATGTGTGGTTCTATTACAAAGACTAAATTTATTGACTAGGTGGATAAATATGGGGTTTTTTTGAGAGAGAGTGAGTATGGCTTCTGTGAATCTTCCCTGACAAAGCTGCTGGAGTCGTGGGAGTGTGTCTGTAACCCTGTAAAGTGGACATGACAGCCTTTGTTCAGCATCTTTACCCGTGATCTGGAGTTGGTAGTTAAGTACCGTGGTAGTGGTGAGGAACATCAGAAGGACCTCATGAAACTGAGGGGGATAAAATGCGAGCTCTAAGGTAGACAAATGTAAGGCAGTGCATCTCGGGAAGAGTAAATGAATCCCTCTATGATGCTCTCCTTGAAGCTGGCAGTTTGAGGAAGACACCTTGGCGTCATAACTGACCGCTCTCTGGGGTCGTCGGTTCCATGCGCAGTGGCAGGCGAAGAAGTAGCAGGGCGCTGGGTGTCAGCCAGAGGGATCATGAGAACATGGCAGGGCTGTCGTTTTGTTGTTAGCCTTGGTGCATCTGCGTCTTGCATGCTGGGTGCTGTTCTGGTCTGTGTACCTCAGGAGATAGTTACAGGGGTACAGAGGACCAGGATTGGGAATGGTGCACCCGCCCTGTGGGTGAGTGGTCTGTGAAACTCCTCTGCATCAAACCACAGAGAAGCAGAGTGCACTCACTGACAGCAGCAGAAGTCTAGTTTAAAACAAGTAGAAGAAAAATTCTTCATTTTTGAAGCTCGCTGTCACAGGGGATTACGGAGGGAGACAGTGTCAGCATGCCCAGGAAGAGGTTAGGCAGATTTACAGCCCACGGGTCCATAGATGTTCAGAAAAGGTGGGTGGCGATGCAGCCTTTAAAGGATGCTGGGGGGGGCCGGGAAGGGAATGCACCACAGAAACTGTAAATGGCATCTTCTGTGGCCGCCCCTGGAAACCAAGTGCTGGGCTATTCAGACCATTAGTGTGACACAGTGAGTGTTCCTTGTGCTGTTGGATACTCTGTTTTCTACGAAACTTCAACAAAGATAAGCAGATAAGTTGCTAGGTCCCTGTGTTGTGCAGTTAAGATCAGATCTAGCTGTAGCAGTTTCAGGCTTTTTTTACTGCTTGTAATATATATTGGAGAAGCTAAATAAGTGTATACAAAATAAGTCTGTTTGGAGAGATAAGAAGTTGAAAAGACCTACATAGAAAATGAAGGTGCTTCACGTTAAAAGAGACAGATGCTTAATTCACACATTTAAATATTTCTATTTCTCCTTGCAAAAACTGTAATCTGTCTTGATAGTTTATCAACAGGAAGCAGAACTGCCACTGGAAAGTTGTTCTGAAATGTTTGCAACTTTTCTCTTTGGGCTGGTTATACTGAAGTTTTTTTTTTCCCAAGCCTATCTGTTAAGAGAGTAGCCTTCAAGCTGACACTGTGCGGGGGAGAATGAAAGGCTTGCAGTCGTATGTTCTTAGCAAGAATTATTCTTTATTCAAATATTTATGTCCTTGTGGAAGCTGATGAGCTGTTTCTGACTGTATCTCAGGTCTTCAGTTACTTAATATTTTGCACTCAAATTGCCTCTTTTTTTACTTCAATTTTTTAAGGCTTTGAGTATGTTTGGGGGGAAAAAAGTTTCCCCAGAAAAAAACTGTATGAATTGTACAAGGGTTCAAGGTCGTAGAGCACAAAGAGGCTTTGGATTTGTACCTGGTTTAGGATTATGACAATTCAGAATTTCTTAGGGTAGGGTAGGATTTGTATATGTGGCTGCTTTGCAAACCTGACTTCAGTTTCAGTCTTTAAGGAAACAAAATCAAGGATATTTTCTGCGGAGAGCCTCTTACAAGTGGTACTTAGCAGTTTTGCTGCCTGCAAATAGGTGTAACTGTACGTGGCATTGACTGAAATTTTTTCTCAAGACTTAAAAGGGAAAAAAAACCCAACAACAAAAAAGCAAAAGCCCTGTCTTATCTGCAGAATCCTCTACTGCACCAAAATCAGGTTTTGCATTACTGAGGATGCTTTGATTCCCCGTCTCATGACTGGGAAGGGCAATGACCTGATCTTTTGCACAGATTTCTCTAAGAAGCCTTGAGCTGGCCTGGAGTTAGGGAGAGGCATGTCCTTGCACTCCATCCTGCCCTGTGTCCCACGGGCTGTCGGTCAGAGGAAGGGGCTCTGAATGCAACCCCCGTGCTGGCTCTGCTCTGCTGCCCGCTGTCTTGGTGCAGCAGATGGTCATGTCGTGGCTGAAGACCTGGTCATCTGGTCCTTAGGCTGTATGTTTGTAGTGGCTGGCTTAGCATATGCGTGGAAAAAACTATCTTTTTTTAAAGTGTAAATGTCTTCCATGAGCTTTCGGTATTGCAAAATAATAACAATTTAAAAAAGTTATTTAAAGGTTATTTTAAATTTGAGTTGTAGTGCTTCAGCTACATATTTTTACAATAAGTAAGTAAAAATCCATGTGATCTTGGAACACGATTTGAGCAGAGCTTGACTAGCATTTATGTGTCTCGGTGGACTCAAATGTGTTTCAATCAAAACATTAAGGTGTAAGAATAAACAAAATCCACTTTCATCCTAGGCTATAAAGACAGCAATAGTCAACCCTACAGGATTGAATTTGAGGAGCTGGTGTGGTATAAATGACGCTGTTCAAAATAACGCGGAGTTTGTTTTTTATACTTAGTTAACTGTACTTGTTAGGGGTTTTTTTGTGTGTGTGTCAGTGTTGACTGCAGTGGAGGCAAGCATCCAGAGGCCACCTTTTATTCTTGTTCTTTTTTTTAAGATGTGTAGTTGTCCAAACTGGAGGGGGAAATTCAAAGTGATTTGAGCTGAGAGATGTTTTGGTCTTTTTCTTACTAACAATAAAACTTTCCTTGTGTAATGAATGATAGTGGGCTGCAGTAATAGTTTGAGAAATAGAGTAAACTTTGTTTTTCCAGTATCAGTTCGATTTTAATAATTACTTTACTAAATAAGATGTGCAGCATTTGGTACGTGCACGTATTTTTAATGGTTACAAGTGTGGTGAGCTTTCCTGGTTTTATTCCTGGTTTATGCTAATTGGTGCATGATAATCGTTTCCTTAACCTTTTACTGTTTAAGCATGAGCTCAGCTGAAGCCTAGCATGACGTTTCAAGTTTAGATAAAAATGCAAATGTTTCCTAATAATTTATTCTTGCATCTCGTTGAAACAAGGGCAGTTGAGCCAACTGCGTCAAATCTAAGAGGACTGTCTGCTTTCGGCTGTGTTTCTACCAGGGAGCTGAACTATTCTCGGCAGGGTTCTTGCAGTTTGCTCTAATGTCTGCTGTTACGCGCGGCTTTGTGCTGGTGTTGAGGATGACTGCAAAAACATGGGCTGGTAGCAGAGTTAGTTCTCTGTGCTTTAAATGATCTTGATAAAGTAGGTGTGTATATAAAATTATGTTGTAATGTGACCACAGAGAGCTGAGGTGGAAGATGATAACGCTTCACTAATGCGGATTCTCTTGTGTGTGTGGTTTTTTAATGATCCTTGTCACTCTTAACACGATGCATGTTTCTCAGTACCCATACCATACTTTTTCCTGCTCTAATGTGAAGCGTTTGTTGCTAAAGCCACATAAAAGTATTTAAATGAAGACAGGGAAATACATTATGAGCTACTGAGGTACCTGGGAAGAAAACAGAAGAGACCGCATTATTCTGCAGGGTTTTTCCGAATACTTTATAACCATCGTTTAAAATAAGTTGAGTAGCAAAATGCAACCGTGGACTGAGGTTTCTGTGCCCCTTAGAACCTACGTGGGAAATCCTGTTGTTGCACTGGCAACAAATACAATAACCTCTAGAAGAGCACAAGGCCACTTCACTTGTGATCGTGCTTTGTGCTGGTTTGCACAGAATTTCATGCCGGCGGCGCTGGTTCGGTTGTGATTTGGAACGAATGACTGCTGTAGACTGGCGCAATTCAAAAATAGTGTTTAGGCATTCCTGGAAACTGTTTCATCCAGCTGCCGACTGGGCTTGATTTGACTGGGTTGATGAGTTTAATAGTGTGGGATCCGGGATAATGCTTGTGTAGAAGGTAGGTGCTTTGTGTTGAATGATACAAAAGATGAAAATTAACATTAGAATAATGTACAAATTGAGTCGGGTAAAACAAATTTATTGCTTCATCAAACGAAAGAGTTTGTAAGAATATACTGTATTTGGCAAAGAGATTTTCTGCTTAATTTTGATTCCAGGCATGCTGTTTGAAATGAATGACTTCAGAAAATGACATTTTTGAATTAAGTATTTTAGCTTTTATGTAGTACAAAGAGAGGAACTTAAATTCCAGACAAAACCTATAGTATAGTATTCAGAATACATGTTTAATAGTTTGTGAACATCGTTTGTTCAATCTAATGACACCCTTAACTTAATATTACAGTTTTCTTAAACAGCTGCTGCAAAGAAGGTTTTGTTACTGGTTTTTGACATTTCTTGCCGGTATAAACCCAAGAATGGGATAAAAGAATTTTCTGTTGTTGCAAGACTGCTTTGCTGTACTCTGTGCTGCTTTGTTTTCATTTACTGGTGACCATTGTTATTACCACAGTAGTAATTTCTGTTTTGTGTTAATGAAGAGATTACTCAGTATTCTCAACTGTGTAATAAACAAAAGTAAATTAGTAAAGCTCCCATTGTTTGTGTGTGTTATCCAAAATTATATCAGAAGTGACTTTAAGCTACTTGGTAAGGCTTCCCTATCTTGTTTTGTCATGCTTTCATGTGACAAAGAAGTGTTTGTGCAATTTGTCCTCTGCCGAGTCGTAGAAGGATGCTGTGGTGCAATACAGTGGCCGTATTTTTGGTCCCCTTTAAGCGTAGCTTTGTGCTAATACATCAGGGTGTTAGTTCAAGTGTGGCAAAATAAAATTTTTGCTTTGAGAGTGTAATTTTTCTTATTCCACAAGCCTTCAGATGCGCTAATGGCTACCAGATCTGACCAAGTAATGGAGATGCTTACAAACAGCGCATGCTGAACTCACAGACTGCAGCATGACTTTCTGGCTTTCGGGCAGAACCTATTTAAGATACGTCTCCAAATGGCATATGAAATATGCTGTAATTGTACTAATCTGGTAGTGCTTCACAGAATCCCAGCATGGCAGGGTCTGGCAGGGACTCGTGGAGATCCCCCAGCCCAACCCCCCCGCTAAAGCAGGTGCCCCC